>WEIU01017243.1:134621-152920 GCA_013389925.1 Aegithalos caudatus | reverse complement strand
CTGGGGCCCGGTCGGGGCGAAGGGGAAGGCGATGGGTGCCTGGCGCCGGAGCCGAGCGGCGAGTCCTCCTGCCCTCCCCAGCCCCGGTGCTGCCGTCGTTCCTCGAAAGCTCCGAGCTCTGCCGGGTCGGGTCTGCCCGGGGGGAGAACCGGAGCGGGGGGCGGTGACAGGGCTGGTGTCGCCGTGCCCCGCTCCCCGTCAGGGCTCGAGGGGCGAGAAGGCAGCCTGGGGGTAAGAAGGTGACTTTGGAGGGATGAGAAGGTGTTCTCGGGGGGTAAGAAGGCGACTCAGCCACTGATCACCCTCACAGTGGGCTCTAGCAAAGCTGTTTGTGGTAGAGATTTTGGGTTCGTGCGGGGTAAAGTAAAAATAAGTGTTTGGCACTTGTGTTGGGACCCGCTTCCCTCCATCCTTAGCGTAGTAGCGGCTTCCACCCCCTCCGCAGAGATAAGTGTTGTTCCATAATAACAAACGCTTCCCTGTGCGCCGTGGGCTCCTCCTCCGCATCGCCGAGCACGGGTGTGCCGGGGATCCGGCTCCTGTCCCTCCTGAGGGCTGTCCTGACTTCTTGTGCCCTTCGTGCCGCTGTTGTTGTCAGCCTGGTGCGGCTGAGAGCGTCCCGGTTCCGCCGGAGTGTCCTGGGTCCGCTGTCACACCCGGGGACCGGAGGCGCTCCGCGGAGCGAACTTGCACCCCCCGATCCGGGAGATGTGTTTGCTTTTCCTTGCTGTGAGCCATGCCAGGGAAGGAAAACTCTGCTGTGGTGGATGCCCTGGCTGGATCTATTCTGTGAGAGGAGAAGCTCCTTCGTGTCCACCCCTGTTCCCGAGATGCTCGGGGAGCTGGCACCAAAACTTGGAGCTGTTTGCTCCACGCCTCCAAGAAAGCACCACACTTTAGTAGCCTGACTTTCCTCGCTGTCTGTCTCTTAACTCCTCGTTGGTGCTTGGATGGTCGGGATTTGCCTTGTTTGAAAGAGCTTAGGGGAAATAAAAGATTTAATCTTTCTTCTGCAAAGGGCAGAAGTAGGGGTCTGAGGTGTTTGGTGTTTTCCAGCAATGTGTTTTACTGAAGTGATAAATTTACCTTCACTCCTTGACTGTCTTTGAAATGTTCCACATCCAATTGCATTCCTCCTTTGCCTTGGGTGAGGTACCTGTGTCAACCAAAGGAGAAATCATCCACCTCATTTCTGATCCTCTTGTGGTGGCCTTAGTTGGAGGCTGAAGGATTTGGGGAGGTGTGAGAGCCAGGCCTTTTCAGAGAGTGGAGAAGCCCCAGGACCAGCCTGGGAATGGAGGTGTGGCAAAGCCTGGATTTCCTTCAGTGCCACACTTGGCTTTGGTGTTTTGTGTGAGAAGTTCTTCAGCAGGCAGGCTGACCAAGGTGGTTTGTGCTGGGAAAATCCCCTGCCCTGTTTCTGTTTGAGTCAGCCAAACCTTCACTTGTTGTGACTTGCTTCCCAAAGTTGATGGGGAAGCAGATGGCTTTGGTTGTGGTGTGGGAGATGGAGTTAGTGACCATCACAGGCTGTTGCAGGTCTGGCCTCCAGCACATCTGCAAACTGACAGCAGCACCCAGGGCCTGCTCCCAGTGCCCAGCTGTGCCTCTAGGTGTGTTTGCTGCAAGGTGGGATAATGTTTTTATCTTGAATGGTTCATTGTGCTGATTAAGACTATGAGAAAGGAGGGAAAAATCTCATCTTCTGCCCTAATTCTGTGTATTTAGAGAGTTGTTCTTGTGTCGAGATGATGGAGCTTGTTTCCTATGAGGAAAGGCTGGAAAAGCTGAGGGTGTTCAGCCTGGAGAAGAGAAGACTCTAGGGAGACCTGAGAGCTCCTTCCAGTGCCTAAAAGAGCTCCTGGAGAGGGACTTGGGACAAGAGATGGAGTGCCATCACAAGGGGGAATGGCTTCCCACTGTCAGAGGGCAGACTTAGATGGGATATTGCAAAGGAATTTTTCCTTGTGAGGGTGGAGAGGCCTTGGCACAGGATGCCCACAGAAGCTGTGGCTGCCCCATCCCTGGAATTGTTACAGGCCAGGTTGGACAGGGCTTGGAGCACTGTGATCTGTTGGAAAGTGTCCCCACCCATGGCAGGGGGTGGAATAAGATGAGCCTTCAGGTTCCTTCCAGCCCAAGCCGTCCTGGGATTCTGCTGTGGCGTGTACAAAGCTTTTCCTTTCCTGCTGAGGTTTTCTGGAGTGAGGTGTTGTGCAGATCCCGTGGAAGGTGTGCCCATCCATGGGGCAGCGATCCAGCCAGCCTCCCCTCCTCCCCAGTGTGTGCAAGGCTCCTGGAAAGCGAGGCTGCCTTGCTCAGGGGGAGCTGTGCAGGGCTGACACTCTGGTTTTTAACTATAAAAGCATGTGAAGTTGAGCTGATGTGCTTTGATGTGCAGAGACTGCACGTCCTTCTCTGCAGAAACTGCTGCTCCACTGTCCTGGATGCTCAGAGGTCGGTAATTAAAATAGACCGAGGGCTTTCTGAAGGTGAAATTCTGGAGCACTGCCTGAGAAATGTGCTGATCTCACCCAGCTTCTGCAGCTCTGAGAGGAGCAGCTTCAAACAGGATTTCTGCTTGGTGAATTTCCAGATGTATTTCTCTTCATCTCTGGCTACAGGAAGGAGAGAAAGGCTCCTGTGTAGTCTGTGGTGTTCTTTGTGCCCTGCCTGAATTGTTTGGGTCCCACTGGCTGGTGTTTAGCTCATCTGGGCAATAGTACAGTAGATGGACTTTGGAAAAGGGCTGGGGCATATGAAGGTGGAGGCTTGTAAAGGAAACACTCAGTGACCTCAAGCTTTGTGAGGAGTTTACTGCTCCCATTATAATGTCCTTGGTACTAACTGGGAGCAATCCCTTGGATTTTCTTTCCTGTGAAGGAGAAACCTGAACTCCAGCATTTCAACTGTTTTCTCCCCAAATCCCAACACGAATATCAGACCACTGCTTTGGGATGCAGAGCTGGCACACAGGGCCTGGTACAGAGCCAGATGTTGGGCATTCAGCTGAAGGGCTGCACGCCTGGGACTCTCCTCCCCAGTGTGCAGTGTCACGACACACGTGCTGCATCCCCTGAGCACGTGGCTGGTCCAGCTGGAGATCCCCCCCTGTCTGCTGACCCCTTCCTCTCTGAGCTTTGGGGGAAGAGGAAGGACTCCAGCATTTCCAGCCCATTTCCAGCTGCTGATCCTTGCTTTGAAGTGTCCAGTTGCAAATCCTGTCTTTGCTAAGGACCTGGTGCCCTGCAAGCTGTGCAGCTGCAGAGGTTGTGATATTTGAGCAGGTCAGGGAATGTTGCTGGGAAAGAGAAGGAGGGGTTGTGGATAGCTTGATATTCCTGTGTAGCATCCTTGTTTCACCCATTTTCTTTAAGCTATTTGAGACTCCTGACAGAGAGCTCCTGACATGGCAGGCTTAGAAACTGACAAACCACAGAATATTCCTTTGAGCTTTAAAACCTTCCTGAGAACTTCAGTTTTTATGTTAAGATCATGTTGGTTACCTTTTCAAATATGTACATTTGCAAGTTTGGGTAGTAGATGAAAGAAATCCTTCATTTCCCTGCTAAAGTGTTAGAGGAGAAGACTGCAGCAGTAATTTGTTTTGAAGTTTCTGTGCAAGCAGAATTGTTTTGCTTAGCTTGCTGAGGAGTCACAACATGGGGTGGCAATGGGAATGTGTGGCCTGTGCAATCCTAAAGGTGCCTGGAACAGTCTTAAAAGACTAATTCACATAAGGAATGTGCTGTAAATCCTGTGGGCTGGAGTTAAGGCAGAGTCTGACCCCAGATTTGATTTAAGAGCCTGTTGTCATTTCTATTGCTGGAGTTCCTGCCTGAACAGTAGCTGGTCTTAGTGATGGTATCTGCTCGAGGGTTTTCTTGGACATTTGGAATTGGTATTCCAGGTCAGGGAATCTGGATTAGAAGGCTGAGATACTTCAGGAGGCTGAAGTGTCTTATGTAGCAGCAGGTGACTCTGGAGAAGCCAAAAGCAAGGTGTTCCTCATGGAGAGGGGTGGCTTTTGCAGGAAATGGGGCTGACAGGAGCTTGTGGCCATGTCCTGCTTTAAACTCACATCACATTACCACAGATTTTATTGCATTTGCTGTGAGAGATGTTTTCAGTCGCTACTTTAACTATTACAGAACAGTCTGTCTTAGCTCTGCTTTAAATTTTAGAGGTGGTTTTGTTACAGAATTGGCACCTCTAAAATCATGTGGATCTTTCCCAGAATTCCTACTTTAAAGTCTCTGTTTCCAAACACAGATCTAGCGGAGCACAGCTCATCCAACTCCTCTGTTTTTCCCACCCTGTTGTTTGTACCCTGTGCACAACAGCTTAAGCTGCCCTGATCCAAGGGCAACCTGGGCTGCTGGGTTGTTTTGTCATGGTCCTGGAAGGGGATGGATTTTTAGGCACTGATGGATGCCGTGCTGTGAAGGGAGCCAGTAAAAGACAAAAGTTTTGGCTGTCATGAGCACATCTGCACAGCTCTGTGTTCCTCATGTTGTGGGGTGATACCTGTAAAGGCTTCTGCTGGGCTTGGTGCCTCTGCAGGAGGCACTGAGCAAGGCTTTTGCTTCCCACCTTAAGGTGATCTGTGTTTTGTGTGTTCTTCCCTCAAAATTTATCTTCTCTGCAAGGGAATACTTTGCTCAATGGAAAAGAGGCCCTCAACATCTATGCTACAGCTGATGCTGTGCAGGATGCTGCCTGTTCTGGGAAAAGGTGTAGCTGCCATGTGAAGTTTTAGATGTTTTCTGCCCCAGGCAGAACCTGGAGCTGGCCTAACCTGGAAATCCTGCTGGAACAGCTGGAAGCCAGGGCTGGGTCACCTCTGTGCCTCCCAGAACTGAGGGGTGCTGGACACTGGGACCATTTCCTGCCAGCCCAGGGGCTTTGGGGGTGGCTGGGAGTCACTGGGCCACAGCAGCTCTGATTCTGTAGCTTTGTCTGGCTTTAAAAACAAAAGGAAAAGCTACCAAAGCTTTGATTTCTCCTTTCTCTTTCTAGCTACCCTTACTTACGACACCCTCAGGTTTGAGTATGAAGACTTCCCTGAGACCAAAGAACCTGTTTGGATCCTTGGCCGGAAATACAGTGTTTTCACAGGTATTCTGTGTGCACAGTGCAATGTTTTAGGGCTCCTAAAACATTTGTTAGTGTTGCACGTGGGTTTTAGCTGCTGTGCTTCTGTCTGTCTGGCCATTTCCATGGACTCTGGAATATTTTTGTGCAGAAAGTTACCATATGGGAGTCGTTGGGACATGTCATGAGGGCAGGATGGTGGAGGCAGGGGTTTACTGCTCCATAATTGGCCATAGTGTCTTTGTGTTGATTGCAGCTATTTTTTGGGGGGCAAAGGAAGTGCTTTGTGCACAGCACTACTGCCCTGTTCCTCAGCCAGACTCTGCCTCTCTGCTCCTGCAGGCTGAGGAGCAGAATTCCTGGGAGGGTGAGTGGGAGGTGGGTTTAGCTCTCTTGGTGCCCCCCTGATGTGTGCCTTTCCATGCTGAACACTTTCCAGAGAAGGAAGAGATCCTGCTGGATGTGACCTCTCGCCTTTGGTTCACCTACAGAAAGAACTTCCCTGCTATTGGTATGTACTTTGGAGGAGTCCAAGGACATCCTGGAAATGGTTGTAACCCAATTATCCCTAATAAAACAGTCCCCACAAACACGACATCATTCCCATTCATAAGAGTCTGAAGTGTGCCTCATCTAATTGATTAGACAGACTTTTTTATTATCTGATAATGAGAATTCCTCATCCCCTTGGGTAGGAGGGATAGCAGTGGTTTTTAAAAGGACACAAGGAGGGGTTTGAGAAGCCTGGTCTTTTTTTAGGCAATATGGGAGGCTTTTTGTATTTCATCATATCCTACATCAGTCTAGTGTGAAATATTATTGAATTATGGTCTTGGGCTTGAAGTGGATTAAAATGATGAAACTTAGGGAATGATACAGAAATTTCTGCCTTTGTTCATCTGCCCCAGACTCTGTGTGGGGGTTTTGTTTATTTAGGAGTAGTTAAGTGCCTGAAGTGTCTCACACAGAGGAGCTGTACTGATAGGGGGGATCTTTCCCAGTGAACTCCAAGGAGGATGCCTTGGTTCCTTAAGATATTTTGCATGGCCTCTTCTGGGGTTTGGGTTTGGGTGCAAGGTATATCAGAGGAGAGCTAAGAGCAGGTAAATGGGACTCCAAGGCCTGCCCTTGTCCCCCTTCTGTCACTGTCCTAGCAGTCAGTGGGAAAGGAACATGGCTCAGGTTTGGAAAAGAGACTTCTTCCTAACTGGTCTTTCTGGCTTGTGCTGTTCTTTCCCTGCTGGAAAGCCCTCTGCCTCACAAGCTCTCAGACATCTTTGATGCAGTTTAATCCTTTTAAATTCATGTTTGTGCACCATAGTTAAACATATGTTTGAGAACAAAGGGTTAGCACATGTTTAACTGGCTCACAGACACAATTTTGGTTTCCTTGTGAGTCACTAAAGGCTGTGGGGTGAAGACAGACCCCATTTTCTGAGTCATTTCCCATTTACACATAGATATGATCTGCATGTCATATACAGTAAACCTCTTTCAGTATTTTTTCTCCCAGTCATCCCTGTTACTGTTTGTCCCTTCCCTCTGTGCTAGCCCACTTAATTATTGTAAGGGTTAGGGAGCTGTCTGATGCTAATTTTGTAAACATTATCACTTTGGAATTTGTATGTGTTATGAATTACTGGTGAAACTATAGAAGACGACTGGTGACCATTGAGAAGCTGATTAAATAGTCCTCCAGGTGACTTTTCTCCCTGCTCAGGACAAAAAGAAGAAAGCAGTGTTACAAAGACTTGCAGAAGCTGTGCCCAGGCACAGATTACCTACTGTGATCACACTGAATGTTTGATCTCTGGTATTTGTAGTAACAGCCAGAGCTGCAGTGGAGGAGCAGCAGTTTCCTTTGGAAGGTCTGTCAGGGAAATGCTTTCAGCCTTGTGTCCTTTGTCTTAGACTTTCCAGCATGAGCTGATAGCCAGCTTTCTCTAGCAATATGTAGGATGTGTCTCTTTTTCTCTGCTTGGGTAGGTTTTCTTTGGCTGGTGCTTTTTTTTTGGCCTGACTACAGTGTTCACTTTGAAATGTTATTTGTAGCCACTTCTGATGCAGGAATTCCCTGGGACTGGTTTGTTTTGCATGATCAGTTGCCTTCTCAAGATGAGGATTACAAGAGTCATCTTTAACAAACACCTTTGTGTAGAATTGTGTCTGAATTGGGCTGAGAGACTGCAGCCAGGCTTAAGGGCATGTTTTCATGAGAAATTCAGCTCTCTTGGGTTGTTTGGATTTCCCTTGGAATTTTTTTTCCCTTTTCAGTTGGTGTTAGAGGAGTTTGTTTATTTGTTTTTAAGGAATGCCACTAAGTTACTCACCGATAACCACATTTTTGGTTCTCAGTCTTGGGTGTGTGAGCTAAGCCAGTCCTCATTCCCTGCCTCATTTCTTGGTGAACCTGCTGCCCATCCATTCTTCTCCCTCTTGGCTCTGCCTCACCATTCATTCCCTGTTTATTTTCTGTCCTTGTTTGCAGGAGGAACCGGTCCCACCTCTGACACGGGCTGGGGCTGCATGCTGCGCTGTGGCCAGATGATCTTTGCTCAGGCCTTGGTCTGCAGGCATTTGGGAAGAGGTAACCAGTGCACAGCCCACACTGACTTCCAGGGCCATGTGCTCCCATGAGTGCAGCACTTGGAAGGACAGAGATAACAAGGACACAGCCTGGAATCACTGAGGGTTCAATAACCTTTTTCCTCACTCAAGTTCAGGGCTGTTGAGAGAATAGTCTGCTTGGAACTCTCAGAAAATATTTGTATTTTCTGATTTTATGTTGGTTTATTGGCTTTTCTGTGGGTGATGGTATCTTATCCCAGCTGTAAGAATGTTTTCTGTTATTTTGAAATCAGCCCTTTACTGTTGGGAATGTCTCAGATGCTTAGTAATAATATGACAATGTGAAAATCAAGTTGGTCAATACGCAGGAAGAGAATTGCAGCTTGCAGCCTCTGGTTGCTAATAAATACCATGTTTATTTCATATATCCCTTGTCTGTCCTAGACTGGAGGTGGATAAAAGGGAAGAGGCAGATGGATAATTACTTCAACGTTCTTAATGCCTTCATTGACAAAAAAGACAGCTACTACTCCATTCACCAGATAGGTAAGAGGAAAGAAATGCTCAGCAAATGGGCTGCAGAAGGCTGTCACCTTGATACAAACTTCCCTGAAAGCAGAGAAGCAGCCTGTTCCAGTGTTTCCTGTGGGCTGAACAGAGCTCAGGTCATAGGGGTGGTCTAGTGGTCAAACACTGGGTAAAGCTTCTTCTGAGGCAACGCTGCCCTTTGAACTTCTGTGCTGCTGCACTTTGAGGAAAGGATTTGCTCTGCAGTCCTTCAGGATGTGCTTCTCACCCCCATGAAACAGTAAATACTGCTGATTTGATAAAGTTTCCAAGTGAGAATTCCTCCCTATTAAATACAACCCTGATTAGGAAGGGATGCAGTGTGGTGCAATGATTGACTCCATTATTGTGTTTTCTGTTGTGATGCAGCCCAGATGGGAGTCGGGGAGGGGAAGTCCATAGGCCAGTGGTACGGACCAAACACGGTCGCGCAGGTGCTCAAGTAAGTGCTGCCCTTTCCTTTTCTCCATTGAACCAGGCACTGGGGCTGGCTGGTGTGTGGTGCCTCTGAGCTGCCTTTGGAGCATGGGCTGCCTTTAGTAACACCCTCCCTCCTGTCACCATTCTCTCCCATCTTCAGGCAGCTCCCTGGAATAGGCTGGAATTGCCTAACAGCAGCTTTCCCAGGTCAAAGCACATTCCACAGCATAAATGATAACACCGGTCTCTCCTAATCCAGTTTCTCCTCTCTGGTACACCACCATCTTTGCCTTGTAGTTGTATTAGTCCTTCATCACTTATTTGTTTTTCATTTTCCTCTAGAAAACTTGCAACTTTTGATACATGGAGTTCCCTGGCAGTACACATAGCCATGGACAACACAGTGGTGATGGAAGAAATCCGTAAGTGTCACGTGGAGGTAGAATGTGGTGTATCCTGGGCAGCAGCAGCAGCCCAGAAAAAAGCTGGAGGGCACAACAAGCATGAAGTACATGTTCTGTCTTTGAGAACTTGTTCCCTGTGAGGGTGGGAACAGGTTGCCCAGAGCAGCTGTGGCTGCCCCAACCCTGGAAGTGTCCAAGGCCGGGTTGGATGGGGTTTGGAGCAGCCTGGGATAGTGGAAGGTGTCCCTGCCCATGGCAGGGGATGGGACTGGATGAGCTTTAAGGTCCCTTCCAACATTTGTGGTCTGTGAAAGCTGTGTCCAGGTATGCTAAAACAAGGTGAGAATTGCTGTTCTAGGGCAAGGAAGGGCCTTGTTTGACTTTCATTTCATCTGATGATGCCTCTGGATCAGGAGGGAAGGTTTGCTGACCTTCAGACTATGTATGGGAGCTGCTTGGTAGGCAGTGTCAGACTTGTTTATGGCCACAAGGAGCAAGCAGTAAATGGCTGGTTCCTCTCTCACATAATTGGTGGGGAGGGTTCTGCTGTTGGTCAGAGTAAGAAAGCCAGAACAGATCTGAAGAGAAAAAGGGCTGAAATTGGCATGGGGAGAGAGGATAAGAAGGGAATCCACCACTCTCATAATTTTAAGGAATATTCACTGGTGGTTTCTTCTTTATTTCCTTTTTTTGCTGTTTTTTGGGGCATCCTGCCCACAGGCTGACTCTGGAGGCTGAGCAGCTCTTCTTGCCCATCCTGAGCCTCCCTGCTCTGGCTGCAGCACTGCAGTAACCAAAGCTACAAAGCTGAGCAGCTGCACTGCTGGTTGCTGCAGCCCTGCATGGTCCAGGCCTCAGCAGCCTTCCCATGGCTTGCTTTAGGCTAATTCCTGAGGCAGTGAGCCCAGCCAGCACAAACCTAGCAGTGTTTCTGCCAGGGCAGTGCTCTGGAACAGCTGGTGTGGGGTTACAGGTGAGATTGTGGCAGGCACCATTTAGGCTGGCTTGGCTGCCACAGGGCCAAGATCAGCAGCCAGGCAATTTTTGCCTGGAGTGCAGGACAGTCACTTTGTAAAGTCACATCTCTTGTCAGGTAGTCTCAGTTGGATCTGACTAAGAAATGTGTGTCTAACCTTAGCTGAAGGTATGTGCTGATGCCCTTGGCTTAAACAAAGGCCAGTTTTAAAACAGAAATTGGATTATCTTCCATCTTTAGCTTGCAAATATCACTTGTAGAGCTGAAGCATGCTGGCTGCAGGCTTGGGTGCGCTGCAGGCTCTGTGTGCCACTGTCTGTTCAGCACTGATGTGCTTCAAGTGACCTTGTCCATGCAACTTGTCATGGGCAGGGGTGTGTGTGCTTATTTTCCTCAAGTATGGATCATAATGTACCAGTTCAGGGCCTGAAAGTCACTGTGTGAGTGGGTCTGCTGTGTTAGATGTCTGCAGGTTTGTGTTTGATACCTTGTGCCCCAAACATTGTGGATACAAGTAATGCTGTTTCATACACCTGTTAATTCAGTCACTGATTTGGTTTAGCCAAAGGTTCACAGGAAATGCCTTTTGTTGCAGCAGTGAAGAAACATAAATCTTTATCCCTTCTGTGTCAGTGTTCCATGAGAAAGGGCATCTCAGCTGGGCCTGAGGTGGAGGAGAATCCTGTGCATCACAAAGGTGGTGAGAATCCAGGAGCCAGTACCTGCCAGCAGCCAGCTGCAGCAGGAGAGGTGTTGTGTTGGATCTGTTGGAATATGTTTGCAGTAACTGTTTTGGATCCAGCTGGGAAGCTTTAGGCAGCTTCTGCTCTGCTGTGGCACCACAGAACTGCAAAGCCTGCCAGATAGCAAGGTGAATTTAGCCTGTGCCAAGCTCTCTGCTGCTTAAACTGCAGGTAGATATGTTCATACACAGTGCAGGATTGCCACGTGCTTTGCCTGATGAGGAAACCTGCAGTGAGACCCCATTCAGAAACAGCCCTGGCTTGGCAGCTGGTATCAGATCATCTGGGCTACTGCAACAAAAAACCTGTTTTAACAGGAGAAATTGCTGCAAATAATGACTTTGAGTTTCCTCAGGAGCTCTGGTAACTATGTCTGTGCATCAGATGCACACTTAACAGCTTCTCCCTTCTTGAGGAACAGTATAGGGAGGAACTGCAAACATCTGTGCAGGTTGTCTCCTCCTGAGGCTTTAGAACAAAGTCCTATTTCTGCTGAATTTGGGTGTAATATTGTCCTCATTCAGCTGGGTTTGAAGCTCTCAGTAGTGAACAAATGCCCAGCTGAAATGGCAAATGGCTGGTGATTAAGGTGTTTGTTTACATCACGTCCTACCTGCTAGAGTGAGTGTCCAGGCATTCAGTTTAGGCTGGGAATCAATTAAATGAGCTTCTGGCATTCTGTCCAACTGCCTTGGCTTCATGATTCTTTAATCATGCTGTGGGTTTCTTTGGGGTTTGGGTTGGGTGTTTTTTTTTCATACACCCAGCAAGTAATTAAATTGGCCAGTGAGACAGGTAGGCTTGAAGTTGTTTCTGGACCAGAATTTACATAACCTGGGTGCATTACAGCCTGGCTGTTTGTCAAGCCTTTAGGATGAGGATGCAGAGTGCTTATGTCATGTGTATGCCCTGAGGAGTTCTGCTGCCCCATATCTTAGAGGCAGAGCTCATGCTGCAGTTGCAGAGTTTAATGACCATACTGCTTTAGGTCTGTAAAGTAGCTTGTGAATGATCCCAAATAAAAATGTATGAAGGTTTTTGTGACATTTAGGAAAGTTACAACTACTCTAGACAGATACCATGTTTGTATCTTGCTACAGCACTTAATTACAGGTGAATATTTCCTGTGTTAATTCATAATGCTGTCCTCACTCAGTTCATCCATATCCTCTGTGAACTCCTCTGGAGCTGGACACTCCAGAACTTTCCTCTTTCTGCCTACAAGCTTTGTGAATTCAGGACAGTTGTCTGACCTGCTAATCAACTCGTCCAGCTTTGTTGGCACGGGTGGTTGCTCACCTTTCTGGAGGAATTTGCATTTTTGCTGCCCAGCAGTTGGTAGCTGTGAGTACAAGGAGCTGTGGTTTGGTGTGAGCTCAGCTGAGGCTGAGCCCTGCAGCAGCTGTGCACACACATCACACAGCCCCAGTGCTCAACCTCTGCTTGGGTTTAAATGCTGGAGGTTTTTGGCAAAGAGCAGTTGCTGATCAGAGGGATGACTCAAGGTCTGGAAACAGAGTCCTGATGCTTTGTGCTCCTGTTCCCTTTGCACAGGGAGGTTGTGCCAGTCCAACGTGCTGTGTGCTGGAGCTGCAGCGTGCTCTGCCCTGGAGTCAGACCTGCTCTATAACGGGTGCCCAGAGGATGTGGGGCTCAGGGAGAGGCTTACCCTGTGGAAACCACTGGTGCTGCTGATTCCTCTCCGCCTCGGGCTCACAGAGATCAATGAAGCCTACATTGAAACACTAAAGGTAGGGAATCTGCAGCTGAATTCCTGCTGGGATGACGCTTAAGGATCCTGTTGGAAATTAAGTAATTACTCAGAAGTCATTGCAAAAGAAAAATGTGTTTAGAGACAATGCTTGGTCAGGATATAGGTTCTTGCAAGCTGTAGTCAGGAAAACGGGACTTGAGAGGTTGGGCATTTTTTGGTTGAGGTGTTTTTTGTTTATTTTTCTTTTGAGGATCTTACTTCACAGCTTAAATCTCAGCCCATCTTTGTGTGCAGATGGTACCACCTGCTGAAGCCTTTGTTCAGCACAACTGTACCCTGCTTGGTGGTGACCTGAGTGTTAGTTAATACAGTGTTGCACACTCCCCATGGCTCCTATGCTGAAGTTTGTGCTGCAGACTGAGGCTAAGAGCTGTCAGGTGGTTGCAGGTTGGGGTATTGAGAAGCTGCAGAATTTAGGGTGGGCACAAGACAGGGAGCACAATGCTAGCAAGCTCTGAGCTTGGGTAAGAAACCTCCAGATTCACATTTTTGGGAGGTTACCTCACTTAAATCAGTAGATCATGCTTGGCTGCTCCAGGTGGATAAGGAACTTAAACTGTTTCCTGAATGATTGTTCCCTCCTGAGAGCACTGTTGCAACCTGATGACAGTTCCAGGGATCTTGCCACTGCAGCAGAACCAGGACTTGCCCATGCCAAGCCCTGGAGTAGTGCAGCTTCTTTCATTTGGTCCATCTGTATACTCCTGCCAGCAGTTAAAAGTGTTTGGAGTTGCTTCCATGTTCCTAGAAAGCCTTGTGGTGCAGCCTGATGGAGATTCTCTCCAGAAATGGCTGGTTTTGCTGCTAGAGTTGCTGATTTTTCATGTCCCTGTCCATCTTTCCCACTGCATTTCTGGATGTTTGCCTTCGTTCCCACCTGCTGTTTCACTGTCTGTCAGCTGTGTGTTTTCTGTGTTGCTTTTCCAGCACTGCTTCATGATGCCCCAGTCCCTGGGAGTGATCGGAGGGAAGCCAAACAGTGCTCACTACTTCATTGGCTATGTAGGTGAGTGCCCAGAGGACTGCACAGACTGTCCAAAGAATCTCCCCCAGCTAAAAAATGCTTGTGGGATGGCACAGCTCTCCTGCTTAGCCTGTGGTGCATGCTACAGGGTTCTCCTTTCCTGCTGGAAGCATGGAAGGCTGCTGTGGGCTGAACTTCTCACCTGAGTGATGTAGATTTGAACAGTGGGTATGAACTTCCACAGTGTAACACTAAATCCAGTCTGTGGAGTGCATAAAGCTTGCTTCCTGCATTCAGAGCTGACCTCCCTCGGTGGCTTGGCTGCATTTAACTGTCCTCCAGGTGTTCCTCAAACCCTATCTCTTATTACTCTCCTCCTTCCCTCTGGTTTCCTCTCTGCCAGAGACCTCAGGTTATTTGTGCTTTAGATTTCTGGGGTCTGTTTGAGCTCACCTGGGAAGGGAGGAGCAGGAACAATACCCAGGTAGTGCCTGTGCCTCAGTCCCAGGGTGTCACAGTGGAGTGGCAGCTGTGCCTCCTGAGAAGCATTTGGGGAAGTGGCTGAAAGCAAGATGTGCCTGGAATGTGGATTCCCCTGTGTGCTTACAAGAGCTGGCTCTGCTCTTCCCCCTCTTTCACCAATTCTTCCTCGTGTTGTGGTTCTTGCTGCTGATGTGTCCTTGCCTCTGTGGCCAGGTGAGGAGCTCATCTACCTGGACCCCCACACCACGCAGCCGGCGGTGGAGCCCAGCGACAGCGGCTGCCTCCCCGACGAGAGCTTCCACTGCCAGCACCCCCCGTGCAGGATGAGCATCGCCGAGCTCGACCCCTCCATTGCCGTGGTGTGTCCTGGTCCTCCTGTCCCCAGCACCCCAGGAGCGCTGCTGGGCTCCCCCTGTTCCACAGGGAGATGGCAGAGGCAGTGGTGATAGGCTTGGGGACTCTGGGCAAGTGCTGCCCTGGGTTTTGGTGACGTTGGTAAAGCAGCTCCTCACGGAGAGTGGTGTGTCCCAGGGAAGTCCTCCTGGCATGGCAGTTAAATACCATTCCTCATGGAGCAGTGTCATTCTCTTGGGTTTAATTTGGGCTTTGATTCCAACCTTTTGATGGGCAGATCTGAATCCATTCCTGAATCCATATGATAATGCACCATGGCTTGTTTTCTGTTGAACCTGAGATGCTTGCCCTTTGTTCCCTTTGTTCCTCCTGGTTTTCATTCTGCAGTAAAGAAAATAGTGATGATTCCAGCACTTGGATAGCCTAGACACATCAAGCCCTTGTGGAATTTTCAGTTTAACAGGGCAGTGTGAGGCATGTTTTTAAAGCAAGGCAGTCAGGAGTAGTAACTGCTCCCAGTCCTGATTATGTTACTTGGTGTTGACACAGGGCCTTAAGTCTGAAATGACCAATCTAAAATATAGACAAAGTATTTTTCTTCTTTTTTTTTCAGGGCTTTTTCTGCAATACAGAGGCAGACTTTAATGACTGGTGCCAGCAAATCAAAAAGGTTTGTGTTTATGGATCTAGTCAGACACCAGGCTGCCCAGGGCAGTGGTGGGTCCCCATCCCAGGAAGTGCTCAAAAGGCATGTGGATGTGGCACCTGGATGATACCAGAGTGCTGGGGGAATGATTGCACTCGAAGATCTTGGAGTTATTTTCCAACTTTAATGAGTCTCTGATTCTCTGTCCCTGGGAAATGAGTGTCAAGTATTGTTTTGTTTCCAAACCACTGCACAGAGACCATGTTCTCTGCAGCATGACCCC
The DNA here is from genome assembly GCA_013389925.1 of Aegithalos caudatus. Lineage (NCBI taxonomy): Eukaryota > Metazoa > Chordata > Aves > Passeriformes > Aegithalidae > Aegithalos > Aegithalos caudatus. Next base: position 137,644 of record WEIU01017243.1, on the reverse strand, counting down.
ACTTTAAGCATATTAAAATAGTTTATTAAACTATCAAATGGAGCATAGCTCTGGAATCCTGTTGATGATGTGATTCAGAAGCTTTGAAAAACATTTTTCCAGCTTCAGTGAAGTCCCAAGAGATGATTATTTACCCCTGCAGTGCAGCAGCAGTGCAGAGCTGTTGGTTCTCATGGCTTTGCTGTGTCTTCACAGCTGTCCCTGGTCAGAGGAGCACTGCCCATGTTCGAGCTGGTGGAACGCCAGCCCTCACACTTCTCCAACCCCGACGTCCTGAATCTCACACCAGGTGAGGCCATGCAGGGAGGGAGAGCTGAGGGTGAGCAGGTCCCTCTGGGTTTCTGGAAATCATGTGGAATTACATGATGACATCTAGTATGTTCCTGTTTCACCTGGAATTTAACCCTGGAGCTCTCAGGTCAATTGATGGGCTTTCAGCTAGAGGTTTGCAGATCCCACAGTGTCTCAGGAGGATTTTTAGAACAATCTGTGAATGGTGATGGTGACTAAGCAGAAGAGCAAACAAGCTCACAGGCTGTCATGGCAGTGTGACTCTGGTTTCTGAAGGGATGCTTGGAGAAACCAGAAGTGTCCAGTGCAAAGGCTGAAAACCGAGTTTGTAGGTAATGAAAATGCTCCAGGAACAGGGCTGGTCACTCTTAGTTCCAGCATAAGGCACTCCTTCCTGGCATGTACCACTATCAGTGGGAAAAAGGACAAGTGCTGGGACAATCTTGCCTGTCAGGCCCTGCTTATCACATTAATAATATAAGCAAATGTTGCCAGGAGATAAAGCCCTTGGCTGCTTCTGCCAGGAGCAGTGTGTGTGGGCAAGCCTACCCTGTCACCAGGCATTGGGTGGCCTCCTGGCAACCTGCACCCTGCACTTCTGCTCTCTCTCTCCCTCCCTCTCTCTCTGCCCTTCTCCCTTAAAAGCTTTCATTATCACACTGTCCTTTGCTGCTAGGAGTACTTAACTCCCTTAAACTGTCAATTGATCCTTGCCTATCTTAAATTGTCCCTAATGTTGTCTTTCCTACTCATAAAAACGTTTTTGTAATGGACTACTTTTTCTTCTCCTTCTTCCCTGGCTTGTAGAGCCTCTCCCATCTGCCAAGGCCATTCCATTTCTGTTAGTCCTGTCTCTCACTAGAAGGAGTAATTGAACTTTGAGCCCCTTTCACGGCCTGAAGGGGTTCCAAGAAAGCTGGAGAGGGCACAGTGACAAGTAGGAATGGCTTCCCACTGCCATGGGCAGGGATAGATGGGATATTGGGAAGGAATTCCTCCCTGTGAGGGAGGTGGGAACCTGGCACAGGTTGCCCAGAGCATCTGTGGCTGCCCCATACATAGAAGTGTCCAAGGCCAGGTTGAACAGGGCTTGGAGCAACTTGGGATAGTGGAAGGTGTCCCTGCCCATGGCAGGGGGGCAGGACTGGATGATCTCTAAGATCCCCTGCAACTCAAACCATTATGGGATTCTGTAACTGTCCTGCTTGAATTGATAAAATTTCTCCTTCCCCCTGTGCTAAAGGTGCTTCCTTCCCCTTTAAGTGTGAACTCCTTCTTCACCTTATAGCTGGAAGGGTGGAGAGGTGGGATCCACTAACATTACCTTTCCTCACAAAGTGAACTGTACTAATTGCTTTTAGGGGAGTGCATGTTGTAATTACATTCCCTAACAGTTGCACCAGAAACAGCTATAGCAGAAACAATTCTCTAATACATAGGGGTAAATGTATCTCTTAAGTGGGACAGAGATCTTCGTGGGTATTTGTGCAGACCTGGGCAAGTTCTGCTGTTTCGAGCCTCTTGAGGTAGAACAGTGTTCTGCTAATGCAGAGCTGGGGCACAGGAGGGATGTACACAACAGTGGCAGCAGAAATGTGTTTGGATCTGAGAAAGAGGACGTGCTTCTGTGCTCCATGTAATCCTCTCCAGTGCATTTTCCATAGCACTGACTTGTTCTTACCCTCCTCAGAGCCCTCACTCTGGTTTGTCAGTGAGTCTTGGAGCTTGCAGGCACTTGGCACTCAAACTGTGGTGCCGTGCAGCTGCTGCATGCCCTGCAGTCACAGCATCCCACTGAGGCAGCGCTTCCTTCTTCTCTTCCAGACTCCTCTGATGCCGACAGATTGGAAAGGTTCTTTGACTCGGAAGATGAAGACTTTGAAATCCTGTCCCTTTGAAAACAAATAGGAAACTGACTCTGCAAATTTGTGTATGTGTGGGGAGAAGGGGGGAGGGAAGCTCCTTCGAGAGCCTGGGGCTACCGGTTTTCATAGGCGCTTGCTGCCATCCCTGCCTCCCGTCCATCCTGGCATTCCGTGCAGCCTCGGAGCGGAGCGCGCAGTGTCTGCAGTGGGATGAAGAACCCAGAGGGTGTTACAGCCTTACTGGCTGCAGTTGGAATTTCTCAGCAGCAAACAGTTGCTGGAAGTGGATGCAGTGGTGCTTAGGAGTTCAAAGCCTATCTGTTACATCAGCAGGTCAGCTGGGCCTCCCGGGGGAGGCACGGAAATCGTTAGAGCGCTGAATCCTTCCATGGGGACTCCCCTCTGAAGCTTAAGTAGAGCCCACCCATCATTTAGCAGGAGAAACGTCCAGTTAATGCCTTTAGCAGCTTCCCTTCTCACTGGCCAACCTGGACTGCAGCTCACAATGCCAGGGAACAGCAGCCACGTCCCACAGACAGCTGTGAAGCCTCCGGAGTGCAGGTCCCTACGGTACAACCTCCTGTTCATGCTCTGCAGGACACTCAGCACTACCTCTCCTGTTCACACCCTGTGGAAAGGGAATTGAGGGAGCTTCTAAGGGACTGGGAATTCAATGAGTGTGGAGCAGTGCTGTGCTGCTGGGGAGCATCTCAATCCCAGTTTAAATAACAGAAGGAATGGAAGAATAGAAAATGTGCGTGTTGTTAAGTGAGTCAGCCCATGTGCTTCTACAGTGGAATAGTCTCCACAGCAAGTACCTTCAGGAAAGCTGCTTTGAAAAGAAAACTGAATACAACAGCCCTGGGG
>WEIU01017243.1:57609-118241 GCA_013389925.1 Aegithalos caudatus | reverse complement strand
GAGCCGGGAACCCCCGGGAGTGCCCCGGAGCAGGGGCTGTGCCGGCTGCCGGGACGTGGTGCCGACCTGCGAGCGCTACGCCGTGCGGAGGCTGCCGTTCTCCCGGCTGGGGGAGCGCGATGTGGCCTTCTTCGAGCGCCTCATGCCCGGCAGGGTCCTCACTGGTGAGGAGGAGGTGAAGCCATTTAACGTGGACTGGCTCAAGTCCGTGCGGGGTAAGCCCAGCTGCTTGATGTGCTCGGTTGGTGAAACCTCCTTCCTGTGCCTCTGTTAGTTACCTGAACAACGAGTTCGCCAAAGGAAAGCTCATCTTTATTTAGGGCGGGTCACATCTGTACAGACCAGAGAGCTGGAAAGGACCCGTGAGGGTTATCGAGTCCAACTGCTGAGCCTGCACGGACACCCCAACAATCCAGGCCTGTGCCTGGGAGTGTTGTCCAAAGGCTCCTGGAGCTCTGGCAGCGCTGGGGCCGTGCCCATTCCCTGGGGAGCCTGGGCAGTGCCCGACCGCCCTCTGGGGGAAGAACCTTTCCGGGATTTCCAGCCTAACCCTTTCCTGACGCAGCTCCAGCTCTTCCCTCGGCTCCTGTCGCTGGTCACCAGAGACCAGATGAGTGCCTGCCCATCCAAAATGAGTTTTTCTCATAAAATTATTCCTTTAAGAATTGCCTGATACCTGGTAAACTTACAGGCTTTCATTAAAAAAAAAAAAAATCTAAACTCTCTAACTTAATAATTACTTAATTCATTTTTTCCTGAGACAAGTGAATTCAGCTAACAGTTCTGATTGAACCTCAGAAAATAATATGAAAGCTTTTGGGAGACTTGATTGCAGCCTTCCATTACCTTAAGGGGCTTATAAAAAGGAGGGAAAGAGACTTTTTATATGGGCCTGGAGTGGCAGGTCAAGGGGGAATGGCTTCCCATTGCCAGAGGCAGGGTTAGATGGGATATTTAGAAGAAATCCTACCCTGTGAGGTACAAGTTGCCCAGAAAAGCTGTATCTGCCCCATCCCTGGAAGTGTCCAAGGCCAGGTTGGGCAGGGCTTGGAGCAACCTGGGATACTGGGAGATATCCCTGCCCATTGAATGAAATTAACTTTTAGGCCCTCCCAACCCAAATCTTCATGTGATTCTCTGATTCTAAATCAAGCATTATGAATTCTCTGTTGCTTCTGTCAAAGACTCCTTGAGAATTTAAACCATTTCCCATTGCCCCCAAATACAGCCAAGTCTACCTATACATGAAAAGGTTTTGCAGGGCTTAAAGGGAAAGTCTGCTGTTGAAATGTTTGTTGTCAAAGGAGCCTTTGTTGAAATGCCTAACAGTACAGGAAGTTATTTCCCACCTCATGCTTTCCCAACCTGTTTCTTTCTGACCTCTGCAGAGCCACAGCTTGCCCTGAGAGTCCCTTGCTTTCATTGCAGGCTGCAGCCAGCTGGTGTTGAAGCCACAGACGACGGCAGAGGTGTCTCAGGTTCTCAGGTAATGCTCACCTTTTCTGCTGGGCTGAGTCAGGGGTGATCTGGCATGACAGGAACTTGCAGGTGCTCAGACACCAATTCCTTAAGCATTGGAGTTGCTGAGGCAGTTTTCTTCACTGTTTTTCTGTTTTGATAAATGGCTAAAATTAGGTATTGTACAGGTGCTCAGAAAAGAAGTTTTGTGAAAGGTTCGGGAGGGTCTGTTTGAAAAGGTGAAGAAGGTTAGGGCAGAAGTGGGCAGTTTGAGGATCTGTTTTATCCACACTGGTGTGAGCACAGCTCTGGTTGGGCTGTGCTGTGCCAGATCAGTTTCTCTGGGGAGCTGAAAGCTGCAGGAATGTGCTCCTGGCTCTGTTGAAACAGGGATGCAGAGCACAGGAAAGGCAGGCAGGGCTTCTGAAGGAGCTCTGGGGCTCTGTGCCATCCCTTGTGCAGCAGCTGCTGAGAGCTCAGAGAGGATGTGGTGGGTGGTGCTTGGCTGGGATGTGGAGGGTGGAGCAGCTGAGGCACAGGTGCACATTTGTTACCTACAGGGCATTAATTTCTTGGGAGGAGAAGAGCAGTCATGTCTGAAATCACTGCCAGAGGCAGTGCCCACTGAGGAGCCCAAGCTGTTAACACAGACTGCTGCAGGAACAGCTTCTGTAGGAACATAAGCAGTGCTTTCCAGGCAGATGTTGGGTGCCAGATGTGTAGATACACACAGGACTAACCCCAGGTGTTGGTTCTTTGCTCAGCACTGGGCTGAGTTCAGACAGGGGTTGCAGTTTCTCTGTCATTGAAACTGACTCCTTCCATCAATTTAATCTTCTGGTGAAATGCCGCTTAATTTTAAGGAGCACTGTCACAACAGTTGACACACCTGTAGAGGTGAAACTTCTCTGACTGACTGATTATGACTTTTAAATGCATAATAATTCAAAAACCTTTTTCCTTCCAGGTACTGCTATGAGAGGAACCTGGCAGTGAACCCTCAGGGGGGAAACACAGGCCTTGTTGGGGGCAGCGTTCCTGTCTTTGACGAGATCATTCTCTCCACTGCTCTCATGAACCAGGTCATCAGCTTTGACAAGGTGTCTGGTAAATATTCCTGGGATGTGGAGCACAGAAATGAGCCCCAGGCCGCAAAGCAGGCATTTTCTTGGGAACAGGTAGCAGCAGGATCAGCAGGGTTCAGCCCAGCAGCATCATAAGGAGGTTTGTTTGGATTTGGGGGGTTAGGGGTCAGGATGGTGTATCTCTGTTCAGAGAGGGAGAACAACAGGCAGAGACACACTTAATGTCATTGTGTTTTACCAGTCCAGAGTTGTGGGTGATGAGATACTGAGGCAATAGCAAAGCTCCCTGAGGTTTGAGGAAGGGGCAGTTCCCTGAAGCATACACAGACCTGTGCATTTAAGCCGAATCCCAGGAATTTTTGAAGGAAGAGATGGTTGCATGTGCTCATACTGCTCCTGCTTCTTGAGGGGGCACCTCGTTCTCGGCCATCAGCTTGTAGCAGGGCGTTTGTGTTGCAGGAATCCTTGTGTGCCAGGCAGGCTGTGTGTTGGAGAGGCTCAATGAGTACGTGGAGGAGCAGGGGTTTATCATGCCCCTCGACCTGGGAGCCAAAGGCAGCTGTCACATCGGGGGGAACGTGGCCACCAACGCCGGAGGCTTGCGGCTCCTGAGATACGGCTCTCTGCGAGGGACGGTGCTGGGCCTGGAAGTGGTAAGGCGAGTACCTGGCAGTTCCCTTCTCTCTTCAGTCCTCTGCTGCTTACTGCTTCCTGCTCTTCTAACTGTCCAGCACACAGAAAAGTTCCTCTCCAGACTTCCACTCTTAGCTTTTCCTTGTTGGGCTCTTTTGAGCAGAGTCAGGACATGTCTTCATGCATGTTATTGCTGCTGCAGTTTCAGCTTCCTGACTTCCAGTGCTTGCTGACAGAGGTGGTGGTTGGTGGTTTTGTAATCTGGACAAGTGAAAAGAAGGTAGGGAGACTTTGGGGTATCCCAGGTTATCTGTGTGGAGTTGCTTCCTCTGAGCAGTGGGTCTCTGGAATGCTCTGCTAAATCCATCCTGCATTGCTCTCTTCTAGTGGCTGCTCACTCAGATCTTAATAGAATCATAGGATCACAAACTGGTTTGTGTTGGATGGGACTTTAAAGATCATCTTAAAGTTCAAAGGCCACCCCCATAACAGAGCTGTCTGCTTTGGGTTCATTTGGCTACTGGCTGTGTCCTAGAGTCTCTGCTGTTCCTCAGCTGCTCCTGTCCTACAGGCAAGTGCCTTGGGATGTAAAGGCTGGATTAGGAGTTCTAAAAGTTTTCACAGCTGGGAAATTTGGACAGGGAACAAAAGCATGGCTTGGTTTCACTTTGTATGCTTAGAAAGGAGAGCATTTGTCTCAGGTCACTTTGACTCTAATGTCAAAATAGCCTTTAATGACCTGTCTTTATGATACTCAGCCTTAATTTAAGGCTCAGGTGGCAGAGTGTTTACTTCATTCTGCTTAACTTCACTGTTTCAAGTAGCTTTCCTTGTTTCTGCTGGATAGTGGGAGCTAGGGCTGCAGAGAATGGCTGGTCTTCACCATTAGTAAGAAAAGCAGAACAAACTGGATTTTCTGTTATTACTTGTCCTGATGGAAGGAGACAAGTAGGAGGGAAATACCTACTCTGTCCTACTCAGGTAGGATATAGATGACGGAAAGAGCTGGGAATGGAGGAGCAGTGTGGGAATGAGCTGCAGCTGTGTCCTGGTGCTCAAGGTGAGTGACACTTGCCATCAGCTTGGTCATAGGCAGGTTCATGCCAGCAGATTCCTGCCCAGCTGCTCTGACTGGGCCCCTGTGTTCCCACAGGTGCTGGCTGATGGCTCAGCTCTGGACTGCCTGACCTCTCTGCGCAAGGATAACACGGGCTATGACCTGAAGCAGCTCTTCATCGGATCCGAGGGGACCTTGGGAGTTATCACTGCTGTCTCCATACTCTGTCCTCAGAGGCCTAAGGCTGTGAACGTGGCATTCCTAGGTAGAAGCTGATATTAGTGATTTCACATCTGAATTCAGAGGCTGGGAGTAAGGATAGAGAGGAGAAAGCACGGCTCAGCCTGCTGAGCTGGACTGCCAGCATCAGACGGGGTCTGGGAAGTAGTGTAGGGCTCTGTGCTAAAATACCTGTGCAGGTATTTGATATCTCTTGGAATACTTGCAAGGGCAGGTTGTTCTGTAAGGAAAGTGGAGGCAGGAGCTTAGCAGGGTGAGGAGGTAGGCAGGACAGTCCCCTCACTGTGAGGGAGGCCTGGTCTGATGTGCTGAAGAGATGAGCAGGGCAAGACTGTGACAGCAGACAGAGGCAGCTACCACCCAAGAGTCAGGTGAGCGACAAGGTGATGAGGCAAGGCTGAGAAATCACATCTGCAGGCCAGGCTCTGGATCAGCAGAGTATGAGGCCAGGCACAAATGCTTAAAAGCTGCTTCTGGGTATCCCTCAGCAGGTCCAGAGTTGTTTGTGGGGAGCCTTCACTGAGAGTTTTTTACTTCACAAAAACCTCCAAAAGGTTTGGGTGCTGTCTGGTTTTTGGTCCTGATTCCTCTCTGTTCTGTCTGAAGGGTGTCAGAGTTTTGCCAAGGTTCTGGAAACATTCACAACCTGCAGAGCCATGCTGGGCGAGATCCTGTCTGCCTATGAGTTCCTGGATGAGAAGTGCATGGAACTGGTTGAGAGACATCTCAAGCTGTCCAGCCCAGTGGCAGGTACCAGTGACATTCACACTGCAGAAAGGGACACTGTACTGCTAGGGGATTTTTAGACTACTTATAAACACTTCTAAAAAGTGACTCATTTTAAAAAGTTGACTCACTGACTTTTAAAAAGTTGGTGATTGTGTGGACATCCCTCATAATTTTTGTATCGAGTATATCCATTCCAAACACCTTTTATCTTTAAAGATGAAACCTTTTACTTGTATTAGTCCTCACAAAACTGCTAGCTCTCTGGAAAGTGGTTGCTTAATAAAAGATCTAGCATGTCAGTGAAGTGCCCTACAGTACAAGACTGCCCTCCCTAGCACCAGAGAGTCTGGGCACATCATCTGTGGAGAAAGTTCCAAAACCTGCCCCAGGGCATCTACTTATTTTGTTCTCCCTCATTCTCAGACAGCCCTTTTTATGTTTTAATTGAAACTTCGGGCTCCAACTCAACTCACGATGAAGAAAAATTGAACAACTTCCTAGAACAGGCCATGGCTTCTGGCTTGGTCAATGATGGAACTGTGGCAACAGACGATAAGAAAATAAAGGCAAGTCAGTTTCCTCTTCCACAAATCCCTTTGTCGTGGATTTGTGTTTTATGTAGGGAAGTGTTGAGACTCAGGTTTGGTGCATGCATGGAAGCCAAGAGCTGCTTGGTTTATCTGGATTGCTGTGATCCTCGATCCCTCAGGTGCTGTGGAGCCTGCGGGAGAGAATCACGGAGGCGCTGACTCACGAGGGTTACGTGTACAAGTACGACATCTCCCTGCCCGTGGGAAAGCTCTACGACCTCGTGACTGACCTGAGGGCACGGCTGGGACCAAGTGCCAAAAACGTGGTGGGCTACGGCCACTTGGGTAAGTGGGCTGCTGGGAAAGGGGGTGATGGCCCTTCTGAGGTTGAATTGAGGGCTGTGGAAGAGGAGGGTGCTTCAGGATCTTTGAATTTCACTGCTTGCAGGCTGTTTTCCAGATACTGATGGCAGGTTGCTGGCCAGTGAGCCACAGAACTCGTCATCTGTATCCTCTTGCTGTGTACTTTCTATTTAAATACGAAGTTTGTTCGATTGGACCATTAATTTGGTTGATGTTCTTAGACACATTTGGCAGATAACCACTTTCTTGTCCGAAGTGATTAATCCTACTGGAAATCAGGGTTTTTTGAGCCATTAACCCTCCAACAGAGAGTGATAATGATAAATGCACAGAAAGGCTGATAGAATTGTCAGCGTGCTGGGAAACTGATCTGATTTTACAAGCAGGTAAATTGGTAGTTTAGCAGAGCTGTTCTGTTACAAAAAAAAAAAACAAAACAGAAAAACAGGAACACTCTTGAGCACACTTGATTAGGGATCATCTGAAAGACACATTGCATAACAAAGGCTCCCTGTTTGTAGCTGTTTGAGGACTAAGCTGTGTGAGGGTTTACTAGGATGCCGGAGGAGGATGAGTGAGTTGTATTTATCTTCGTGTGTTTTGTCACCAACAAACTCTGTTTTGTACCCACCAACTCTGTGCCTAATCAAATACTGTCACACACAGTGGCAAAAGGAGAAATTGTTCTGCTTTCTTTGTTTCTATTGACAGGGTGCCAAAGCGCATTTAGAGCATTGCACAAACATAATAGGGAGATAAAACATGATGAAGGGCCATGTTAGAATCTAATGATCGTTATGGAATGCCATGGGGGAAGTCTTTGTCATTGCATCACGCTTGTGGTACAATCATTAATGCAGCACAGTGGGAATTTTAAAATCACAAAAGTCAGAGTTTGAAAGTAGCTTAACTTAGAACCCTTCCTCAAATACCACGCTGGGAGCATGGAAAAGCAAAGATCCTCTTTGAATTATTTATGCACGGAGAGGCTGACCTTTGTAGGACAGCGAGCTTGTCCTTTTTGCACAATTTGCAGACTAACAAAGGCCCTGTTGTTTGAGAACATGGAGGAGCCAGGAATGAGTATCCATTGCAGGGCCACCAGGTTTTTCTCCCAGACCCACCTGTGCAATGTTTTCTTCCAGGAGACGGGAACTTGCACTTGAACATCACGTCGGAGTCCTACAGCCATTCCCTGCTGGACGCCATCGAGCCCTTTGTGTATGAGTGGACTGCAAACTGCAGTGGGAGCATCAGTGCAGAGCACGGGCTGGGCTTCAAGAAGAAGCAGTTCATTCAGTACAGCAAACCACGCGAGGCAGTGGTGCTCATGCAGCAGTTCAAAGCCATGCTGGACCCCAAAGGGATCCTCAACCCCTACAAGACACTGCCCTCCACACCTGAGAGGAGCACGTGCTGAGGAGCCAGCAGGGCAGGGCAGCTCCAGCTCCACACCTGAGCCATGAACACTCTGGGTCAGCAAGCACGTGGAGTGCTCCGTGTTTGATTTTGTTAGTGGGATGGAACAAGTAAAGGAATGTGGTTGCTCTTTTTGGGGGTGGCTGGTCTTGGTGAAGAACACACTGCTGGGTTCCCTACTTAGTCTGAGCACTGAAACCAAACACAGAGGTACTGTGTGTGTATGAGTATCCCAACTCTCTCTCCCTTGGGTTTGCTCTGATTTATCAGTGGCATTTTCTCACTTGGGCTGTGCAAGGGAAGCATCAGAGACACAGGAGAACCTGTGGATGCAAGTCTTCCAAGTGAAGGTGTTGCTCTCCCTCGCTTGTTTAATCTAATACACATATCCCAATGTCCACAACAGCCTCTGGTCATGGCCTCTTTAGTGAGGCCACCTCCAGGCTGTCCCAAATAAGCATCAGTGTTGTCCCATGTACAGGTTTGCAGTGCTGGAAGGACTGGCCAGAGAAGAGAGGGTGCTGGAGACCCAGCCTCTGGATTTTATCAACTGGAGGAGAAAAACCAGCAGCCAGGCTGAGGGAGGGGGTCCCAGCCCTCCTGCCTGGCCAGGGGAAGACTCTAGGCATGCCAGTATTTCCTGCTTCCTTGACTTCCAGTCCATTCTTCACAGAAAATCATGATTTGTTCTCACAGAGAGGTATAAAATTATCCCTCCCAACCTGGCTGGATAGTATCTGGGATAACCTGGAGTGACAATCCCAAAGGACGGGGCTTGGAGCAACCTGATCTAGTGGAAGGTGTCCCTGCCCATAGGAAAGAAGTAGAACAAGATGGGCTTTAAGGTCCCTTCCAATCCAAACCACTCTGTGACTCTGCACTGGGAGTGCTGTGGAGTCTCTGGAGGGACAAGAGGCCAGCAGAGGGATCTGCACCACTGGGCAGTGCCAGTGGGATCTGCACATCTGCACCACTGGGCAGTGCCAGTGGGATCTGCACATCTGCACCACTGGGCAGTGCCAGTGGGATCTGCACATCTGCACCACTGGGCAGTGCCAGTGGGATCTGCACATCTGCACCACTGGGCAGTGCCAGTGGGATCTGCACATCTGCACCACTGGGCAGTGCCAGTGGGATCTGCACATCTGCACCACTGGGCAGTGCCAGTGGGATCTGCACATCTGCACCACTGGGCAGTGCCAGTGGGATCTGCACATCTGCACCACTGGGCAGTGCCAGTGGGATCTGCACATCTGCACCACTGGGCAGTGCCAGTGGGATCTGCACATCTGCACCACTGGGCAGTGCCAGTGGGATCTGCACATCTGCACCACTGGGCAGTGCCAGTGGGATCTGCACATCTGCACCACTGGGCAGTGCCAGTGGGATCTGCACATCTGCACCACTGGGCAGTGCCAGTGGGATCTGCACATCTGCACCACTGGGCAGTGCCAGTGGGATCTGCACATCTGCACCACTGGGCAGTGCCAGTGGGATCTGCACATCTGCACCACTGGGCAGTGCCAGTGGGATCTGCACATCTGCACCACTGGGCAGTGCCAGTGGGATCTGCACATCTGCACCACTGGGCAGTGCCAGTGGGATCTGCACATCTGCACCACTGGGCAGTGCCAGTGGCACAGGATTACTAAGCCCAGGTGCTGGATTCTGCAGCCAGGCTGGAGCAGTGCTGAGCACCGGTGTGAGCTGGGCCAGGAGTGCTGGGGAGCTGCCCTGCTGGGAGGATCTGGGGGGGCTGCTTGATGGCCAGGAGGCGAAATTCCATCCTGGGGGCACCTGAGACAACGTGGCCAGAGGGTCAGGAGAGGGGGTGGCCTGGCTGGGAAGGTGCTGGAGTGTGTCCAGAGGAGGAGAACCAGCTGGTGCTGGGGCTGGAAGGTGGGACCTGGGAGGAGGCTGAGGGCTCTGGGTTTGTCTGGTTTGGAGAGAAGGAGGCTGAGGGACAACCTTATCCCCCTCTGCAGCTTCCTGAGGAGGGGGCATGGAGAGGGAAGTGCTGATCTCATGGGAATGCTGATCTCAAAGCAGGGCCAGGGGAGGCTCAGGCTGACACTAGGAAGTGTTCCTTTATAGAGCATAAAACCAAATACTGCACCAGGCTTCCTGGAGAGGTGGCTGATGCCCCAAACTGTCAGTGTTTGAGTGTTTAACTGGTGTAACTTTAGGGCAGCCCTGAATTGGCAAGGCAGTTGGACCAGATGGTTGTCCTAAATTCCTTCCAGTTGAACTGTTCTATTCTAACGTGGAGGGTTTTGTTGGTTTTGGGGTTTGGTTTTATGTGCTACAGTCTGTTTTGTAATTTATGGTTTGTTGTACAAAACCACATTGTCATCTGTCTGCTACAGGGGGCACTGAGTCATTCATCTTCTGGCTTACTTGGTGTTTGCTAGGCATATCCGTATTTACTGATATGTGTCACTCTTAACGCAGGCTCTCTTGTATCCAAGTGAAGCAGGTGGTGATAAGAAAGAGCCAGGGGATTTGCCAAAGGTAAATAATGTCACTAACCTGACAAGCTTTTACAGCAAAAGGATGTTTTCTGTCAATACGGGCAGAGCAGTGGTTGTCAGCAAAGCCTTTTATGCTCTTTCCCACAATCTTCTCCAGGCTAGACAGGGATTTGAGCAGCCTGGCCTAATGGAAGGAGTTCCCTGCCCGTGGCAGGGGGGTTGGAACAAGATGAGCTCCCAACCCAAACCTTCCTGTGATTCTGTGGTTCTCCTGGGCTGCCTGAGTGGGCTGTGGGACAGGTAATGAGCTGGCTCAGGCTGTGCTCAGAGGGTGCCAATTGATGGATTTTACTCAGGTGTAGTGCTTTGGGAAGCCTTACTGGATGCCAGGAGTAGGAAAGGTGGTCTTATGCAGCAGCCATCTCCACTCCTTGTTTTTCAGTGTTGTTGGCTCTTCCACAGAGCAGTGAAATAAATGTTACATCCAGAGCCTTGATCTTCAAAGAAAAACCATCCTAAAGAGTGTTTTCTTCTGTTTTAAGGCAGAACACAATCTCTACAAGGCTGCACACTGTCAGATTGCACTAAGGATGCTGGCTTGTGCTGAACAACACACTGCAGTGCCCTTCTCAATACAGTTCTAAGATCACACCGCTCTCAACTTTGCCACATGGATGCTTTTGACAGAAATACCTCCATGCGTTCCATGGCCTGCCAGTATCTAGTCCTGCTCTCCACTTTTGACATTCAACCCTTTCTTTCCACTGTGGTGCACTCCCCACCTCTCCCTTCATCCCTTAGGAAGAGTCAGAGAGGAGCTGGTTGTCCTCTTCTGGGGTGAAGCAAAGTGAACAATGCCATCATTTTCAAAAGGGAAGAATTTTGTCATGGAAATGGTGGTCAGGCATTTGAAGGGGCTGCCCAGGGAGGTTTGGAGTCCCCATCCCTGGAGGTGTTCAAGGAATACCTGGACGTGGCACTCAGTGCTCTGGGCTGGCTACAAGGTGGGGATCAGTCAAAGGCTGAACTCAATGGTCTTGGAGGTCTCTTCCAACCCAAATGGTTCTGGAATTCTGTGGCTCTGTGGAAAGAGAGGACAGCCTGTGCAACACAGCCAGCCTGTGCTGCTTGGGTGTGAGGCGATGAAAAAATATGGGAAGTCCATGATGTCGTTGGAAAAGAAATATGCAGGATTTGCTTTCTGCCAGGATAGGCTGGTGCAGCTAGTTCTTTCCAGATCAGGCTGTTTATATCTTCTGCCCTTTTCCTACACCATCCTTTCTTTTTCCCCCCCTGAACTACTGACCATCACTGTGTAAAATACAGACTTTCCACGTGAAAGGCTCTATTTGGGAAGCGGAACTTTCCATAATTCTCTTTTTCAGCTGTGTATGGAGAGGGTGCTCGGGAGGGAGATGCACAGCCCTGTGCTGTGGCTGGGGAAGTTCTGGCACAGCTTCATTTAATCATCTTCCTTACACATGAAGTTCCTAAAGCTCCATGTAAGTTTTACTGTTTCCCTAAACAACAGAGCAGTTCCCTATGGGAATACAAGGGAGGTGTTAGTGTAGGGTTATTTTATAATATCTTTCCTAGACCTTCCTTCTGTGTTCTCAGTGATGCTTTCACATAGTGGTGCACTGCTGTTTATAGGAGAGAGAGAGACAGGGTGGGTACATGTATGTGTATTTTTAGAAAGAATCATTGTGACAGGAACTTCTTGTCCAAAATTCTGATTTTTCTGAGACAGACTTAAATGCTAGAATGCTGTGGATGCTCCCCACTTAGAACCAGTGGTCTTCTAGCACAGTAAGGACTTGGCTCTCTCTGCTGGTCCTGCCTCTCTGGAGGTTTATGGCTGGGATAGAGTTAATTTTCTTCACAGTGGCCAGTCTGGATCTGTGTTGGGATCAGCGATGGAAGCACAGGAATGTTGTAGCTGTTGGTGAGTGGTGCTTGCACAATATCAAGGTCTTTTCTGCTCCTCTCCCTGCCCCACCAGCATGGGGCTGGGGAGTGCAAGGAGCTGGGAGGGGACACAGCTGCCCCTGAGTGACCACAGAGGTCTCCCACACTGCAGGAGGCCGGTGTCTGCCCTCCAAGTGGGGAGGAAGGAGCAAGGGGGCTGTTCCCAAGCCACTGTTACGCGTGGCTGAGCCCAGCTTTCCTGGGATGGCCGAACACCTGCCTGCGGGGGAAGCAGGGAATGAATTCCTTTTGATTTGCTTGCCTGTGCGGGCTTTGCTGTACCTGTTAAACTGCCCTTTATCACTACCCAGGGGTTTTTGCACTTCCACCTTCTGATTCTTCCCATCCTACTGCAAGGGGCTGACCTCCCCCAGGGCCTGACCCCCAACGGGAAGCAGAGGCAGGATGGAGTGATGAATCCCACCCCAGCCTCCTGTGTCACCTGGCTGCCCTTCCCTGCCCCAGCCTCTGAGCAGCCCACCTCCACATGGAGACAAGTATTCGTGCCTGGCACCATTTATTTTTTTTTAGTGTAACCAAAGCTGATGATTCGTGTACAACACCCCAGGAGAGAGCAATGAATCAATTGTAAAAGTGTAAAAAATGAGCTTTTGTGATCTGTGGGCTCTACCAACCCCTGAGTGAGAAATGGCACGGCTGACGTGTGTAATGTAACAGGAGAAAGAGGTCGCTGAAACGCGCCCCCCCTGCCAGCAGAGCTGGTGCTATGCCAAGAGTAACCCTAGAAATTCTCCATAAAAGAGCACATTGACTCAGGTTCTACCAAGAAACTCAAGGAAAGCAACCCTACACCTTGCTAATCTCTGCATCTTGGTAAGTGCTGGAGTTGGGGCTGGTGTGGGGAAGCTGTGATTTAAAAAGAAATGCTGTGTATTTGGGTGCTCTGGAAATGTAGCAACGTGGGTGAAGGATCCTGGAGTGCTGAGGATTTGGCTGTTGGTGGGACATGCTGGGCCAACAGCAAACAAGGGTTAGAAAGGTGGCACAGTGCGTGGGGAGGGAAAGGGGACCACCAGGAGGTGCACAGAACACGGCATGGCTATAGAAGACCAAAGAAAGAACTCATTTCCCCCCTAATTCAGGCTGGGAGATGTGGGTACACTCTTAGTTGCCCAAATGTGGAGGGCATTGGCTTCATCCCTGTACGGGGAGCAGGGAGATGACCCCACCTCCAGACCTGCAGGACAGATTCTGCTCTCCCAGGGCAAACTGCAGCCATCAAACCCAATTTGAGAAATGCTGGTCTACAGCAGTGTCAGTGGAATAAAAAATTCCTGCCTAATACAAATTGTAACAGTTGTTAATAACGCCAGAGATAAAACATAAAATAATGCCCCTTTAGGGGCAAGATTTCTCCCTCCCAAGGCCTGGGTACAGCCAAGTCTGTTAAGCTCTTAACCTCCAGCTACAATAATTGCATTTTTACCAAAAAGTTTGAAGTCTAAATGTTTTAAGAGGAATTTTCCGTAGGTGAGCAGCATTCCTGTTTTGCTGTTGTCCCCAATTTGCTCTTGCCAAAAGTGTCTGGCAGGGAATTCCTGTCCCTACCCACCGAGCAAGAAGCAGATAAAAGAGACAGTAGGCACTGACCGTGGCCCCTGGCAATGTGTGCAGGGTGACAAAAGCCCAGTGCCCTCCAGCTCCCCCTGCCCGGATCCTGCTGTGAGCCCCCGGCCCCTCCCTCCCGCAGCCAGGAGAGAGCGGGATCCCCTCGAAGGAATCCCGGTTAAACCTTTCCTTTCCTTCCCGCCAAAGCTGCTGTGAACACTGTGTCCCAAGGCAGTTCTTTATACCTGTGTTGATGTCCTGCCATACCAGTGCTTTTCATGGCTTATTAATTAACTCCCACCCACTCCGGGAACACCTAGCCACTCCCTTTGTCCTCACCTATCCCAGCCATTTATAGGAGTGAAGGGATGCTAGAAATAGAGACGTGGTCACTAAGAGCCAGAGGAGACAAACAGGCACTGGAGTCGATTTGCAAAGGAGATATTTCCCAGCTCTCAGCAGCATGAAAAGCCCTGGGTGCACTCCAAGGTAAGGGTAGAGGGAGCTGGGTGCTCGGGGTGCTGAACTAAAACTTGCTTTGCAGGAAGGTCTGGTTTAAGTAATCCCTGGAAGTTGTTAATAACCTATAGAGTTAGTTACAATTTGCTCCAGGAAAGGGATTCGTTTTGCTGTTGGTATTTCCTGCCTGTGTTCCAGGTCCTTTAGTTTAAAAGAACCTTGTCAGTTTGATCCAGATGTCTGTTCTTTTCGGCTGAAGCCAAAGGAACAAGTAGGGGGTCCCAAGCCTTAAAGCATCTGTAGTTGTACCTCTAAGAGAGGTCGTTTTCCATGTTTTCTTCCCAAAGGGGAGGTAGCACAGCACAAGCTGGAAAGACAAGTGGAACTCTGGCACCAGCCCTGCCAAATGCTCCGTGGGTTTTTTGGCTTAGAATTTTGTGTCTTAGCAATCAGCTCCCAAGTGCTTCTCAAAGGTCTTTCAGCTTGTTCAGGTAACTTCAGTGCAACGTTCGAGCTGGGGCTTTCTCTCTTGAACTTTATTTCGCCAGAGCTTAGAGGTATTTCCAACCTAAACAATTCCATGATGCTGTGCAGGTCAGGGACTTGCAGGGTTGTGATGAAGGGGGTGTGTGACATTAAGGGAACACAGCTTACAGCTCCCACAGAGATGTGCCAGGGTGCTGGGGGCCAAGCGGGGGTGAAACCCCAGTGCAGGTTTGCAGACATAGAATGAGAATATTCTGAGCTGGAAGGGATCCACAGGGATCATGGAGTGCAACTTCTGGTCCTGCAAAGGACAACCCCAAATACCACACCGAGTGTGTGAGAGCGTTTTCCAAGTGCTTTTTGATATTCTCATAATTTCCATTACATGTATTTGAAGCATGAAGAGCCTGAAGTGTAATCATTCTCGGCAGACTTTCAAACAGTTGTCATGTCTTACTCATTCTGGAATGAGTACTGGAAGCAAGGTCTGATAGCAAATCCCACGCTGGCCCTGTGCTGTTTTCTGGGAGAGCAGTCACACTGTGTTCAAAACAGTGTGTGTGCTGCAGGTGAAGATCCTACATAATTTCTGTCAGTAAAAACCCTGCAACAGTTCAAGAGCTCATTTATTTCCAAGCACAGGATGTGCAGAAATGGTGGAAGCTTGTTGTAAGAGGAGGGAAAGGTGCCATCAGTTTGTTCTGTCAGAGATTTGTTTATTCCCTCATTCCCTGAGAGTGTGTGCAGATGTCACTGGAGCCAGTGACAGCCCTGTGAGTGCAGCTGTGGGTGGCCGAGCCCAGGGGGTGATGGGGACACAACTCCCTGCAGTGGTCAGGCCAGAACTCCACGAGTGCACTGGCCTGCACCCCGTGTACCTGCAACCTTCTCATCCCAGGGTCTCCATTTTCCCACACTCCTCCCTGGGGATCTCCTCAATCCATGCCCTTGGCTCTCCTTTGGGACACCTTCCTCACTTGCCTTTGCTGGGCTGAGGTGCAGCAGAGTTCCCTCCATGTCACCACTCACTGGACTGGAAGGCAGATTCTTTTTCTTTTTCTTTTTCCTTTTCCTTTTCCTTTTCCTTTTCCTTTTCCTTTTCCTTTTCCTTTTCCTTTTCCTTTTCCTTTTCCTTTTCCTTTTCCTTTTCCTTTTCCTTTTCCTTTTCCTTTTCCTTTTCCTTTTCCTTTTCCTTTTCCTTTTCCTTTTCCTTTTCCTTTTCCTTTTCCTTTTCCTTTTCCTTTTCCTTTTCCTTTTCCTTTTCCTTTTCCTTTTCCTTTTCCTTTTCCTTTTCCTTTTCCTTTTCCTTTTCCTTTTCCTTTTCCTTTTCCTTTTCCTTTTCCTTTTCCTTTTCCTTTTCCTTTTCCTTTTCCTTTTCCTTTTCCTTTTCCTTTTCCTTTTCCTTTTCCTTTTCCTTTTCCTTTTCCTTTTCCTTTTCCTTTTCCTTTTCCTTTTCCTTTTCCTTTTCCTTTTCCTTTTCCTTTTCCTTTTCCTTTTCCTTTTCCTTTTCCTTTTCCTTTTCCTTTTCCTTTTCCTTTTCCTTTTCCTTTTCCTTTTCCTTTTCCTTTTCCTTTTCCTTTTCCTTTTCCTTTTCCTTTTCCTTTTCCTTTTCCTTTTCCTTTTCCTTTTCCTTTCCCTTTCCCTTTCCCTTTCCCTTTCCCTTTCCCTTTCCCTTTCCCTTTCCCTTTCCCTTTCCTTTCCTTTCCTTTCCTTTCCTTTCCTTTCCTTTCCTTTCCTTTCCTTTCCTTTCCTTTCCTTTCCTTTCCTTTCCTTTCCTTTCCTTTCCTTTCCTTTCCTTTCCTTTCCTTTCCTTTCCTTTCCTTTCCTTTCCTTTCCTTTCCTTTCCTTTCCTTTCCTTTCCTTTCCTTTCCTTTCCTTTCCTTTCCTTTCCTTCCATCCATCCCAGGCACAGGAACAAGCCCCATGGCAAGGTAGTGCATTTTTTGTCACCACTGGGACAAGAATCCTGCCATTTCTGCCTGGGGACTGGCACCTGCATGGACCATGTCCTGCAGAGATCAGTCACACTTGCTCCTTAGAACTGACCATTCCAGGAAGTAGCCATAGTTTTGGCCTAGGTGAGTCAAACCTTCATTCCTCTCTGTGTCTCCAGGGACAAAATCTAGCTGTTTGGTTTGGGGCACATCACACAAAATGGGTCTGCTGAGAGCATACAGTTAGGCTGAAGATGAGCTCAGTGGTTGAATGTGTCTAAATGGAGGCAGAATGGCACTGTGTAATCCTTTATTTAAGTAAACAATTATTAAAATATTGCGGGATGCCTTGAGGTCTACAGAGAATGTCTTCTTGCAGCAGAAGGGATTGATAGTTCTTCTAGAGCATGTTGTGATCTGGGTCTGCCTTCAGGATGATTTTGGGTGTATGTGATTTGTTTGCCCCATAAAACATCATTCAGAGTTGCCATGTTGGGCACACTACATAAATTAATAAATGGACAGTTACTGCACCCATTAAACTCGACAGAAAAGGTGCAGTAGGAGGATGTCAGCTGAGGAAGGGTGATGTGCTTTGGAAAACCATCACACATGTGGCAGCTTCAGTTTAAATGGAAGAGCAAGCAGATTGGTGTGGGGGCTGCATGTAGCCTGCTCACTGCCCATGGCTCCTCTGCCTTTCTTCTCCATCTCATCTCCAAGGACAGGGGGTTGTCCCATTCCCATCACCCTAACAGGCCTGGGGCCAAAAGATTAGGAAATCCTGATGAAATCTTGCCTGCAGGTCTGTCTTGAAACTCTTCATGCAGAAGCTGTGCTGCAAATTCCTGTCAGAGCATGGTACCAGCTATGGCTGAGGGTCTTCCCTGGCTTTGGAAGGCTCTTGGAGGAAGGCTTGAAGGCTTGCCTGCTCTCTTTGGAGAGTAGAAACCACAAGTGTGATCATACCATGTTGTAAATTGGGATTATATCTTCTCAAAGCACTGTAAAGCCTCAGCCAGATCTGCTGCATTTTGGGCATGTCTGCAAACATGAGATTCACACAGAGCTAAAAAAACTTCTAGGATGAGAGAAGTCAGATCAAACTTGGTGGTGAAATATTCCTTTTAGGTGGGCATCAAGCCTGCAAAAGATCCTCTCTGTGTCCCAGCTGGAGTGCACTGGTGATGATCATGGTATCACAGGATGGTTTGAGTTGGAAGAGACATTAAAAACCATCCTGTTCCAACCCCCTGCAACGTGCAGGGACACCTTGATACCTTGTGGTCGCTTAATTAGTGGTGGAAAAGACTCCTCCCTTATCATTATCCAACCTCCCCATTTAAAAATGGGGTGTAATAAATCTATCACAGGTTCTGTTGGGTTATTTGATTTTCTGTCTTAAAAAATCCTATTTATATTGCAAAAGAACCTCAGTTTAGTGGGTTTTTTCCAATCTCAATCTTCTGGAGTGATGTGATTACAGGAGCTGCTCAGGTTTCTCACCAGGGAAATCTTTATACCCCTACAAAGGGCTTGTTTTCTGGTGAATAATCTAGGAGTTTGAATAGTGAATAAGCTCTAAAGCCCCAGAAAACCAAAAGAAAGGCAAAACAAAAGGCAGCCAAGCAGAGCAGGAGGCTGTGGGAAGAGTTTAGGCTCTGCCTGAAGTACACTGTGTGTTGCCAAAGGCCAAAATTAGGAGAGTAATAGTGAAAGTGCAATTTCTCACTGTCTTGCCTCTAACACCAGAGCTGCTGACACAGCTCAGGGTCCAAAGGTGGCTGTCAAAACTGAGATGTAAAACTGTGCTCACAGTGACTGAAGTTCCCAAGATGCAAATGTGGTAGTTTGGGTTTTTTTACTATTGGATAAAAATCCATTGAAACTCTTCTCTTTTTTCCAGGCATGTCAGGTGTCTCGTCATTTTCAGCTTCTGCCTGGGACTTACCTGCCTCTCAGGATTCTTCCATATGAAGAATAAGAGCTACAGGTAAGTGAGGCAGAAGCAAGGTTGCACAGTTTCCTGTGCCTGGAGCAGCTGGGACGTGACCTCTGACACCTGATTTATTTATCATGAGGCTTGGGCTAATGCCCAAAGGGTGGTGGCCCAAAACTAGCTCCTAGATCCATGTTTGGGGAAGGAATTGAATTAGCTGAAGCACAGCCTCTTTGGGACAAAATCAGCTGTGTGGGAAAAGGGGATTGAGCTGAAGTCTTTGGTGAGTATCTGGAGAGAGGGAAAATGGAGGGGGGAAACATCTGCACTGGAGGGTTGGGGCTGATTTGCATGCAGCCTTGGGCCAGCTGCAGGTGTGGTGTCAGGGGAGCCCCTGGGTTTGGCTTTGCCAGGTCCCAGAGATGGGGTGCAGCACCACAGAGTCTCTTTGCCCCATCTGTCACCTTCCTGCAGAATCCCAAAGAGCCATGAGGAGCTGCTGATCCCTCCCACGCCGTGCCATGCCAAGACAAACGTCATGTTCCTCAAAACCCACAAGACTGCCAGCAGCACTGTGCTCAACATCATGTTCAGGTTTGCAGAGAGGTACAACCTCACTGTCGCCCTCCCTGCCGATCAGCTCTTCCACCTGGGATACCCAAGGACTTTCGTGGCCCACTTTGTGGAGGGTTTTGGGACCATAGGCCAAAATTACAACATCATGTGCAACCACCTGCGGTTTAACCCCTTGGAGGTAAGGAAGAGCCGTGACACCTGAGGAGAAACGTGGTTGGGACAGGACTAACCTCTTCTTCCTCCCACAAATAGGTAAAAAGGGTGATGGCAGCCAACACCTTCTACTTCTCCATCCTGAGGAACCCCATTCCTCTGCTGGAGTCTTCCTACATCTACTACAAGAACAATGTGCCTGCCTTCAGGAGCTCCAAGAACGTGAATGAGTTCCTGGCATCACCCACAAAGTATTACCACCCAGCAAATTACAGGGAGAACATCTACGCCAGGAATATCATGTGGTTTGACTTTGGCTACAATAACAACGCCGACGATGACACAAAGTACATCCAGGCTGTCCTGGAGGAGATCGAGCAGAACTTCCACCTCATCTTGATAGCAGACTACTTTGATGAGTCCATGATCCTCTTGAAGCACGCTTTGTGCTGGGATCTGGATGATGTGATTTACTTCAAGCTCAATTCCAGAAGCCAGGACACTGTGCAGACGTTGAGTCCGGAAAGCGAGGAGCAGATCAAAGCGTGGTGCTCGCTGGACTGGAAGCTCTACCTGCACTTCAACCAGAGCTTCTGGAGGAGAATTGAGGAGACCATAGGGCTCGAGGTGCTGGAAAAGGAGGTGGGTCACCTGCGGACCAGACAGAAGGAGCTCATGGAGACTTGTCTCTCAGAGCAGGAGGCAGTGAGGAAGGATCACATCAGGAACAGAGCTCTCCTGCCTTTCCAGTCAGGGGCTGCAAATATCCTGGGTTACAACCTCAAACAAGACTTGGACAACAGGACTCTGAGAACCTGCCAGAAGATGGTCATGCCAGAGCTCCAGTACACATCCTACCTTTACGCTGTCCAACACCCGCACAAGAAGAGGAAAGAGGTGGGATTGCCATTGCTCTGGACCAGCCGCCAGGAGGAGGTGCAGCTCCCAGTGTCCAACTAGGACATGTGGCAACACACTGTGGCTTCCCACCGCTTTGCATCACCTGTTCCTGACACGTAACTGACCCACAGGACTCCTGTGCATGAGGGGAGGCACTGGGGGCTCTGGTTGGGGTGGTTTGGTCTGGTTTTGGGGACCTTGAGCCAAAGGCTTTGCATTGACCAGATCCTGGGTGATCCTGCCTGCTGCTCCTGGCTGGAGAGCCAGGCTGGCTGCAGCTGGCCAAGA
Source organism: Aegithalos caudatus (assembly GCA_013389925.1). NCBI lineage: Eukaryota > Metazoa > Chordata > Aves > Passeriformes > Aegithalidae > Aegithalos > Aegithalos caudatus. The sequence continues at coordinate 97,984 of WEIU01017243.1, read as the reverse complement.
CATTCCAGCCTCTTAATCATTAATCACGAGCGTGATCGTTTGCCTTAATTTGATTTTATTTGATATCCATCACTACATCAGTGTGGTCACAGCTCACTGGAGCAACTCCTGACTTTGGAGGGTTTAGGGGAGGGGGAGGGGAGTGTGACAAGGGGACACAGTGCTGGAAGAAGCAGGAGATGGTGTCCCATCCAGCAGCATCCACACTCAGTGAGGACGAACCACCACACGCTGCTGGAGCTGCCTTTGTTGAGAGTGCCAGGCACCCTGCCCAAAGCCAGGCAGGCTGGCTGCCTTGCCCAGTGGCATGCAAGCTGTGCCTCTCACGTGTCACCAGGTGAATGAGCCTCTGTCCCATGTGGGAGAGGTCAGTGCTCCCCTGGGAGGAGGTTTTGCCCCTCACTCTCAGGCAAGGGTCCCTGAGCATGCCTGATCCTTTGGGTGCAGCATCCCTAAAGCCCTTTTTCAGTACATGCTTCTTTGGGACTCCCCTTGCTGTGTTGGCCAAACTCTCCAGCACACATTAGGAGGGGATGGAATAAGGCACAGCTCTGGGCACACTGGTACATCCAGGTCCCTGCTGCTGCCCTGACCAGCACAAGCAGGAGGGGATGCTTGCTCAGCTTTAAAACACTGCGGTTTTGTCAGTGTAAGTTGGCACTGACAGATGTGTTGGGAGCAGGTGACAAGCAGTGACACCAAATCCATGGGGCAACGTGCTGCCATCCTCACAAACCCTCCTGGCACTGCCACAGCAGCAGGGCCCCAGATGGCAGGATGGGGAGCATGGATCTTGGCTGGCAGTGTTGTCTTGGGGGTGAAGCTGTGGGGCAGCAGCTGGAGCTGGGAAGCAGGAATGATGCTGTCAGGGGGAGAGGGGTGAGAAGCAGAGCCAGGATTTTCCTCAGCTGTGTTTAGCAGCTGAGGTAGGGGTTAACCAGCCCAGGTGTCCAGCAGGAACAACTCAGATTAACAGCACTTTCACGGTCCAGTGTTACAGGCACCCTCACTAAAATTAACCCAAGGCTCGGGAGGCTTTTGTAGCAGCCAGGTGGAGCTGCTGGAGCCACACGTGGTCACCCTGGGCCATCCCAGGGGCCATTCCCGAGCAGTTCTGCAGTCTCTGCCTCAGTTTTCCCCTTGGAGCTTCCGATCCATGATTTGCCAGGTGAATTTTCTCAAGCCTTTTTACTAAACTGATCACAGAGATGGAATATTGGAATATTAAAATATATATTAGGTATGAAAATAGTTTCTTAGTAGCTGATCTATGTGAAGGTGGGGGTCTTGGGAGGACTGGGGATCCTGGGAGGGCTGAAGTTCCTGGGAAGTTTGTGTGGATTCTGTGGTGCTGGGGGTCTGGATAGGGCTGGGGATCCTGGAAATGCTGGGGGTCCTGCAAGGGTTGGGGTCCTGGCAAGGCTGAGGATTCTGGAAGGGCTGGGAGGGCTGGGGGTCCACGGAAGGTTGGGGGTCCTGGCAGGGCTGGGACCCTCTGGACCACAGCTCCCAGGCTGGGGAGCTCACGGCAGGGTGGACTGTGGTGAATGTGGGCTGGAGCCCTGAACAGGGAAGTCTAGCCTCTCCCAGCCTGCAGGAGGAGGGAAACTGAGGCAGGAGATGCAATTCCCGCCCCATGGATCCCCTTGCTTCCCTCGCGGGGGTCCGAGCAAGGCGGCTCGGCAGCCGCGGGGCCCCCGGCTCTGCCCGGGCCCATAAGGGCGCCTTTGTGCCACGGGCGCCGCAGCAGCGCCAGCGCTGACTCAGGGATTTCTCCCGGGCACCGCCGTGGGAGCCCCGTGACCATCGCAGGGGGACCCTGCCAGGGGAGGGGGCGGCGGCGAAGCACCGAGGCGACAGCTCTGTGCAAAGCCGGCGTTACTGCGTGCTGGGGCCGAGGGACAGAGGGGACACGCCAGCTGAGCAGGACACGGTGAGTGCCTTCACTTTCTCCGGGGGGACCTTGAATCGGCAAAAGCTCCTGATGAAACCCCAGGTGAGAGTGGCTCGTGACTGCTCCAGCTGAGCCTGGGGTGGATGCCCATCTCCTTCTGTGGGGATAATCTCCAGGGAAACGTAGGAACAGGTGAATTGGGGACAGCTGACCTGTCTCTGAAGGAAAGGCATTTGGGAACAGCTCTCGCTCACTGCCACAGGGCCAGCCCGGCTGGGAACCCCGCTGTCCGCGCTGTGCACCTCAGGTTCCCCGCACAGAGGAGAGGGAACGAGAGCCCCTGGTCCATGGCGCTGGAGGCAGCAGAGGCACAGGAACACTCCCTGACCCTGTCACAATGAGCCCGGCTGCTCCGGAGGTCTCGTCTGGGGCTCTGCCCTCCCAATGCCCGCTGAAAGAGAGCATGGAGCTGCAGGTCTCACCCTGCTCTTTGCTCCCTGGCCTTGATTTCCCAGACAAACGTCTTAAAGATCAAATTAATTTTATTTCATTTTATTTCGGGGTCCCCAGGTCGGCCTCCTCACCGGTAGCCTATGCCCGGACCCAGCACACGCTCGGCTCCTCTCCACCCCAGCCCTGCCCCTCAGCCCCTGCTCCTGGGGGCTCACCCAGACCCCAGCCCACCGAGTGAAACCCCAAACCCTTCCGAGGACAACCCCGAGCCCCCGGCCGTGCCCAGCAGCCGCTGCCCCCACCTTCATCAGCCCGCCACATCCTTCTGCTGCAGCTGCCATGGGCTCCCGGCACTTCCCGGCCCGGACCGTGCTCTTCGAGAAGGAATCCAACGGTGTCACGTACCGTGTGCCCGCCCTGCTCTACCTGCCCTGCGTGGCCAAGCTGCTGGCCTTTGCCGAGGAGCGGCTCAGCGCCGACGATGCCCACGCCAACCTGCTGGTGCTGCGCCGCGGCACCATCTACGGCAGCTACGTGGAGGTGGGACAGGGCTGCACCCAGCATGGGGACAGCCGGGGCTGGGGCTGTCCTCATCCCTTGGGTGTGGCACCGCCGAGCTCCTGGAGACACGGGGAGGGGAGGCTGGCATGGGTGAAGTCAATCACAGGGTCATGGGTTGGTTTTGGTTGGAAGGGACCTCAAAGGCCACCTCATTCCATGCCCTGTCATGGGCAGGGGCACCTTCCGCTATCCCAGGCTGCTCCAAGCCCTGTCCAAGCCAGCCAGGAACACTTCAGTGGTGTGGCAGCCACAGCTGCTCTGGGTAAAAAAGTGGGATGGTCCTTACTCCTCTGTGTCCTCTCCTGCTCCTCCTCCCTGGGCAGTGGGAAGACATGCGTGTGCTGGAGACAGCAACACTGCAGCACCATCGGTCAATGAACCCCTGCCCGCTCTACGATGAGTTCACGGGCACCCTCTTCCTCTTCTTCATCACGGTGCTGGGCAGGACTCCTGAGGCCTACCAGATTGTCACTGGCCAGAATGTCACCCGCCTCTGCTGTGTCACCAGCGCTGACCAGGGCCTGAGCTGGAGCACGGCCACAGACCTGACACAGCAGGTCATTGGTGCGACCATCAAAGGTACCCAGCTCAGGGGGTGAGGAGAGGGGACAGCACCTGGGTTTTGGCCTCCTGGAGCCACCAGTGGCATTGCTGGGGGTGACTTTGACATAGGAATCCCACAAGCTTCCAAAAAGGTGGACGAGGACCTCAAGCAGAGGGGAGAAGGGATAGAGGGAGTATCCATATCAGTTTCTGGGGGTGGGGAGAAGATGGAGAGGCCCCACAGCCACAGATAGGAGCACGTGTGAGGACAACCTGGCAGCACCGGGCTCTGTTGCCCTCCCACCCCACCACTTGGCTCGGCTTGACTGAGAGGAAGCCGTGGGGACCCTTCCCCACCGGGCATGGCAGGGGCACCACGGTGGCCACTCTCCCCCCATCCCACCTTCACCCCATCCCATCTCCGCTCCCCAGACTGGGCGACGTTCGCGCTGGGCCCTGGGCACGGGATCCAGCTGCGCTCGGGCCGGCTGCTGGTGCCCGCCTACAGCTACCACATCGACTGCAAGGAGTGCTTTGGGCAGCTCTGCAAGACCACCCCGCACTCCTTCGCCTTCTACAGCGACGACCACGGCCGCGCCTGGCGCTTCGGGGAGTTCATCCCCAACCTGCAGACGGGCGAGTGCCAGCTGGTCTCAGTGGACGAGGAGGACGGATCCAACGTCCTCTACTGCAACGCCCGCAGCCCCCTGGGCTTCAGGGTGCAGGCGCTCAGCACGGACGACGGGGCGGTTTTCCACGGGGGAGAGCTGGTCCAGCGGCTGGTGGAGCCCCCGCACGGCTGTCACGGCAGCGTCATCGGCTTCCCCGCGCCACTCGTGTACGTCCCCGGCGCCTCCCGGGACACCGCGCTGCCCCTCCGGGGCTCAGATCGCCGCCTGCTCCCCGGGGCGCCCCGGGGGTTTGGGCCCCTGCCCACCCCACCGGCAGGAGGTGCTGAGCTGCCCACGGGCAACCACCGTGAGCCGGAGGAGCCCGACGAGGATCGTCCTACCCCGGGGCATCACCGCGATGCCCACAGGGTCACCTTGGTCCGGGGGGACTCCGCAGCGACCCCCAGCCCCACTCCCTTCTTCCAAGCGCCGACATGGATCCTCTACTCCCACCCCACCAGCTCCATGTCGCGGGTCAACATGGGGGTTCACCTGAGCACCTTCCCCAGGGACGCCGAGAGCTGGACAGAGCCCTGGGTCATCTACGAGGGCCCGAGCGCTTACTCGGACCTGGCGTACATGGAGCTGCCCTACCGGGAGGCGCCGGTGGCCGGCGGCACGGCCATCGCCTTTGCCTGCCTCTATGAGAACGGGATGAGGTCTCCCTACGAGCAGATCTCCTTCAGCATGTTCACGCTGCACGACGTGCTCCAGAACATCCCGCTGACAGCCGCCGCCCCCCGGCACGCCCGACACGGCGGGAAGAGGAGGAAGAGGGGCTGCTTCATCTCCTAGAGCCCGCCCCGGTCAGCTCCCCCCACCGCCACGGGCTGGGTCCTGCCACCCCCCAGCACGGCCACATCGCACACGGGTGTGTTACTGTCCCCACACTGGGGTTATCTCATTTTTATTGCTGTTTTTAAAATTCTATTTTGGATGGGTGGGGAAGCTTTTGCCCCCAGCCCAGCTCCAGGCTTCTCTCCAAGCAAGAGCCACCTCTGGAGGCAGATACTGGGGGGAAACAGCAGCAGTGCAGGGAGGAGGCAGCCAGGGGCACCTTGTGACATCCCTGTGTGCCAGGTGCTGGCTCAGGGGGATGTGGTGCTCCAGCTGTGCCATACCTGGTACCACCACCCTGCTCCGAGGGCTTTCCTCCCCTCCTTATAAGTAGTTATGCTATGTAAATATGATATATGATGTTAAATTCTTTCTTTTTTTGTGAAAAGACTTTTTCTCAATGGTCTCTCTGAAGTCACTGTGAGGGTTTGGGCTGGGTTAGAGTTTTGTTCCTTCATCATAGCTGGGATGGGGCTGGGTTTTATATTTGGGCTGATGATAAAGAAATGTTTGTGTCACATCACTTATCTGTCTGAGCTTTTTGTTCTCTCCATTATTTTCCTTTTCATTACAATTTATTATTGTTATTTCAATTATTAAAGTGTTTTTATGACAACCCAGGAGACACCTCTCTTTTACCCCTCTGATTCTCTCCCCCTCCCATGGGTTGTGGCTGGGTGGTGCTCAGGTGCCAGCTGGGGTTCAACCACCCCAGTGGCCCAGTTAATATTTCATCTGGTCTGGGGTTTGGTTTTTAATGTGCCATGGCCATCACTGCTCTCCTCTGACCCTTGTCAGCCTGGGGGCAAACCCCTCCCAGCACAGCTCAGGCCCACAGTGGGTCCTGTAAAGGTTGTGGGGAGGGGGTTGAGCACAGGAGTGGGGTCCTGCTCCCGGGAATGAGCAGCAGCTGCTCCTGACACACGTGTGTGGGTGAACTTTGGGGGATACACCTCAATTCCAGCTCTGCCTCCCCCAGCACGACTCCATCCGAGTGCCCCAGCTCAGCTCCTAGTGTCTCCTTCACCTGCCCTGCCCTGTGCAGGTGGCAAAACACCAGCTCAGCTGCCCCAAATAGGAACTGATTACCAAAAGTGTCCAGCTCCTCAGTCTGTGACACCACCACGTCTCATTTTCCACCGGGCTGGGTGGAGGCTGACAAATGACAGACAACACGGAGAGTAGAAATTTTCAGTTCCCTTGAAGTTGCGAAATAGAACTTACAGAGTAACTAGCAAGTGAGATAAAAGGGTATAAAAGTAGGCACACGGGATACTAAACACAGCTGGAAGCAGTGAAGAAACAGGTAATGAGGAGCATGGTGACTTTTGTGGCAAAGTTATGTCACAAGAAACAGCAGCTGCTGCCCTGAGGGAAGTTCAAGGCAAGGTCACAATACTGGGGCACTCAGTGAGAACGGCCACCAGTCACCCCTGTAGACACCCTCTAGGACCAAAAAAGGACTTCCAGGAGGCGGTGGAGGCACGAAATTGTTTCTAGGAAAAGTGATGTTTCTGTATTCTCTAGAAAGTCCCTTGTAACGAATCTGCCTGATTGCAATGGAACAGCCTGTTGTGAAGTTTCACAACACACGCTGGTTTAGAGGAGATATCCTGCCTGTGTCCAGCTCTGTGATAAAGAATGCCTGCTTTCCAATGCTTCAAATTGTGTTAGAAAATTGGTTCTCTGCCTCATTTCAGCATCACGAGGAGGGGCTGAGGCAGCTGCTGGGCTCATGCCAGGATGCTGGAAGCCAGGTCCTCACTCCATCCCTTACCGTGCCAGTTTCCAACCCCAAACAGCCGCCAGCCCCAGGGGAAGGGACAGGCCTGGGCCAGGGGACCTGCACAGGAGCAGCCCTTGGCTCATCATCCCTGCAAGCTGCTTCACCCCTGGGCTGTCCATCCCCCACGGGGCTCTGTCCATCTCACACAGGGCTCCTGCACCGCGCTGGTGCCACAGCTCCTGCTGTGCCCTGCGTGTGCCAGCAGCCAAGTGACACCGGGGTGACACCTCCTGTGCACCTCCTGGCACTGCCACTGGGCCCTACTTCCCCTCACAGAAGCCACAGAGGCAGCCCAGGCAGCCGTTGAGGATCTGGAGCAGGGCCAGCACCATCTCGGCCACGCTGAGGAGCAGCAGGAGGGAGAACAGCACCACGTGCCAGGTCACGATGCCCTCGGGCTCCAGGCAGATGCTCCAGGTTCTCCGGTTGTACAGGTAGTTCTCAGCCCTGTGTGACAGGAAGGGGAGAAGGTGCAGCAGGAGTTCCAGAATCCCATCCCTTTCTACCATGCACTATCCCCCAGACATCCCATCCTTCATCCGGAGGATGAGCAGGGTTAGGGAGGGTGATGAAGATGGAAAGCACCACACAGAAATCCATGGAAGGTGAGAGAATTCCTTGAGCTACCAGACTCTTGCATCAACCACCACCAGCAAACACCCACCCACCCCACCACCTTAATTAACGGGTTAATTAGCGATAAAGTGACGGGGCAGCCCCTCACCTGGCGTCAGGCCCCATGCCAATGGCATCCCGGAATGGGTATCCCCAGAGGGCCCCGTGCCTGAAGCCCAGCTCGGTGCTGTTGTAGAGGCACAGGGGGCCATTGGTCAGCCCCACCCCCGAGAGCACGAAGCAGGCGGCGGCGCCCAGGAGCGCCAGCTTGGAGAGCACCACGGAGATGAAAGCCTGCAGGGCGGGACACGGAGTCAAGGGGATCCAGAACGCAGCCGCAGGTTGTCAGCACAATTTGGGAGGGTGGGGGGAAAGCTCCCCTCCCCAGCTGCGGCTGGAGCCATCGCTGGGATGGGCAGAAGCGGGCAGGGAGAGGCAGTGACCTGCAGAGCCCAGCGCCGCCCCCGCTGGAGCCCTGTCCCCTGGGAGGTGACACCCGGCCGTGGCCCACCATGGGAGAGCAGCGTCCTGCCTCAGCAGCAGGACCTGCTCGCCACATCCACCACGGGACCGTGAGAAAGGGATCTGTGACCCAGCACGGGAGAGGTGTCCCGTCACCACCCACCGCGGGAGAGGAGGATCCCTGCCGTGCCCCGCCGCAGGGATGGGGAGGGGGACACGGCCACATCCCGCCCACACCGCGGGGCCTCGCTCACGTTGTGGCGGGTGCCGGAGCAGCCGGAGCACCGCCACCCCAGCGCCGTGACGTGGGTGGCTGCCAGCAGCACCTGCGGGGACAGAAACGCGGCTGAGGGACAAAGGGGAGCCGCCTGCCCTGCTCCAGCCCCGTGTCCCCGCTCCGGAGCCGGGAGGAAGGGCGGGAGCGCCCCGCGGTACTCACGGCGATGCCGCCTCCCCAGACGCCCGGCACGGCCTTGGCGTGGCTGCTGATGTGCCCCTCCAGCAGGAACCTGGATGTTCCGCCAGGGAAGAGCAGGAGGATGCTGGCTGCCATGGAGAGCGTGCCCAGCACCAGCAGGCAGGGCCCCACGATCCGGCTGCACTTCCCCACACACATGACTGTCCTGCAAGGCAGCGGGGAGGAAGAGGAGGAGAGGGAAGGGCCGCATTTGGCCCCGCAGCGCCCCAGGGCTTCCCCACCCCGAGCCCATCCCACAGCCGGGGCTGAGTGGGAGTTGCTGGGTGATGCCAGCCCAACCCCGCTGCCACTGTCCCTGCTTGAGGGCAACTTCCAGTGGAAATTCTAGTATGTTTTTGCCAAGTGGGCAATGGTGCTCCCACACCAAAACCCAAGATCTGCGTGACCTCTTCCAAAACGTGTCCCAGTTCATGGCAGGGGAAGATGGTCTTTAAGGTCCCTTCCAACCAAAACCAGTCAGGTTCCATGAAAATGCTACTGCAGGGAGCCAGCAACCCACCACAGCTCAGTTTGGCTTTCAGTGTTTACAATGAGCAGGAGGGAGCCAGGAAAGAGGCAAAGTCCTTGTACAAGGGCTTGTGAAAGCACACCAGTCTCCAATCAAATCTGACAGCATTTCCATCCTGTCACACACTAGTCCTGCCATAGGTCTGAGTGTGCTGAAACCAATTATATTTAATTAAGAAAACATTATTACCTATCCTCCAGCTCCACTGGCATCTTATTAAGTTATGAGTTTATCTAGAAAGTACCTGCCCATCTCCAGATGATACCTTGTCCAAAATTGCCTCTCTTCTGCACCTACAAGACCCTCATCTTGTACAGGGTGTCCATTGGTCACTCTGGGACTGCTGAAAATAGTGTGGTTTGCCATTGTCCTGGCTCCCAGCTGTTTTCTACCATCAGTTCTTTTGGATTCATGTTGGGTTTATGCATTTTCCCCTTTCCTGCTAGATTGCAACCCATTTTGCACGAGTTTCCCCAGGTCAAGCTGTTTCTTGCTCTGGCTGATTTTTTTGTGCTTGCCCTGGCTTTGCAAAGCAGAAGCAGCTGTGTGTGGAACTGTGTGGTTGTTCCTGTGGGAAGAGCTGCCTCAGTCCCTCGTGCAGGGCCTCAGGGCTGGGAGGGAGCAGCCAGGACAGCCCCGAGGGGCTGGGGGACACCAGGACCCCCAGCAGGGCACTGGGAGGGCTGAGCGTGGAGGAGCAGGGCTGTGACACCTGTGTGGAGGGACATGAGCCAAGACACCTGAGGGGGACCATCAGCTCCTCCCACCCTGGAATTCCACCTCTCCTGATTTCCATCCTCCCTGCCTTGGTTATAGTGAATTTAGGGCCTCCTGCTCCCAGTGAGGTCCTGCCTGCATTCAGGGACTGTGTGTGGCTGTTTCCTCCCACAGCCAGGAGTATCCTCTGCTGAGTCCCACCTCCTCACCACCTTCTGGAACAGCTCCTGCTCCTCTCAGCTCACAGCCTGAGCCTCTTCTGCACATCTCCCCTCAGTCTCTGCAAGGACTCTCCTTCCCCTCCACTGCTGCCCTCTCCCTGGGGATGGCAGGAGGTCTCTTTCCCTTGGGAAGCTCCCACGGCGTGCCGTCCCCTCCAAACATCCCCTGAGCAAGCAGCTCCTCGGCCAACACAGACAAACCCCTGTGCAGGGGAGGCAAAGCCCCAGGTACTCCTGTGTCCAGCAGGACCCTTGAAAGCAGGGCTCCCTTCTGCCAGCACATCCCCATGAGCAGAAGCACAGAGATTCCAGCAAAGCCCAGGGGACTGCTCCCCATTCCCAGCTTACCTGCAGTGATGCCACACGGAGCAGCAGCGTCCACCCCTCGGATGAGCCCTGTCCCAGAGGCATCACCCATGGGTGACTATTTATGGCACCTCCTGTCTGCTCCCCTCCCCTTCCCTCCTCCCCAGGGGCCACCCACCAGACCATGACCCTCCATCTCCCCATCCCAAGGAAGGATGACTGGCTGGATGAGCCAGCCCCTGCCAACGCTGTGCTTCTGCCTTGCTCTTCCCCATTTCAGAATTTACACTGGCACAGTTCAGCAGAACAGGCACAGCCTCAGATTTTAAGGCTTCCACCACATCTGCATTAAATGCCTCAAGCAGTGCCCGAGTAGTGAACACTGTTGCTCCTGGAACAGTGCATCTGTTGGGATAATACTTTCCTCTCTGATACTTCAATAAAAGCTTCAGAATAAACATTCCTCTGTGTCAACTGGCTCCTACCTCCCACCCTTTGCTTCCTCACAGGTGTCTCAGCTTTTCCTCAGGCGTTGAGTGTATCCCTAGCAGGTGTGGATCTCATGCCTTGGTAATAAGATTGATAGAGGAAGGTTATTTCTGGATATCTTAATTATTATAAGTCATCAGATATCAGCATTTCCTATCTGCCATGGCTGGCAGTTAACGTGCAACAGGGAAACTCCAATTCCCACAAAGGTCAGGAACAGGATCAGGAGAACATGAATGACCTCTGTGTCCAAGAACAGGAGTAGGGAAACTGTAGCACCAAAAAATGGCAAAAATAGGGCAGTTTTGTTGGCAGAGGAGTTGCAGGTGGCACAAGCAAAGAGAAGAATGGCTCGTGGGCTGTGCAGGCAGAAGGAAGAATCTTCTCAAAGAAGATTTTTGAGAGCCCTCCAAGAGCCACAAGGGAAAAGATGAACGGGTGAGGCCCAGTTACAGCAGGCAATTTCATTCCTATTGCAAAAATAATCTGAGGAGCAGATTATCTGACAGTCTCCCTGAAAGGAACATCAGAGCTGGCATCAGGAGGGGAATTCCCATTTTAGTCACAGAATCTCAGAATAGTCTGAGGGGGAAGGGACCCAGCAGGATCATGGAGTCCAACTCCGAAGTGAGTGCCCATGGAGGGATTGAACCTGAGACCTTGGCATCATTAGCACCATGCCCAAGCACCTGGATTAATCTCAGGGTATTTCATCCCTAAATGAGAGAAATCAATCTCTAAAATGAAGACAGGCAATGCATGCAGGATAAACAGAGCCCAAGTTCTCCTTCCTCTCTTTTTTTTTTTACTTAGAAAGTGGGGAACCCATTTTTCACTCTGCTGGAAGAAAATGTTTTGCAACCTCATCTTGTGCCTTTCCTACGTCACAGCAGTCTGAGGTTCCCACCACACACATGACCTGCTCCATCATCTCCCACAGAAAACCCCACGCCAGGAAGTGTGAAGCATCTGTGTGACACTCCTTCCTGGATTGCTGATCTTTTCCTTATAAGAATAATCATAATAGAAGGCTAATTTTAGCCCTGCACATGAGGAGCTGTGTGCTTTGCCTTTCTCACACCAGAGTTCAACTGTGTGAAAGTGTCAGCACAGCAATTACAGGCAAGGAACTTGCTGCCAAGTCGGTCCCACCTAATGCAATTCCAGCTTGGCAAGGTCCTCCTGCTGCTTCCTCACAGCTGAGGAGGTGCCTTCACATCCCTGCTGCCCTGCCCTGTGCTTCCCAGACACCTTTGGGGCTGGGGAAACTGCACAGCAGGCGGGGTTCCAAGAGTGGTTTGGCTCCAAGGAGAGGCAGACAGACTGAGGTGAGTCTGATGGTGAGAAGGAACCGTCCTGTGCCAGACCTGCCTCTGCCTTGGTCCTGCATGGAAGATCTTCAGCATCTCTCTGGTCTCTCCCACTCCCCTCCTTAGCATCCCCAAATCTATTTCTGCCACTGCTCAGCCAAGACTTCTCCAAAATCTCCTTAGAGAAGCCCTGCAGGGCGTTCGTGGCTGGAACTGACTGAGGAAACACCAACACCACACTGGGCAATATTCACCTTAGGGCTTCCAAATGTCACCCAAATTTACTGCTCAGATAAACCAACCCCACGAAAAGCTGGAAGTTTACAGAAAGGAAAAATAAGTAAATTAAAGCCAGGAGGTATTCTGAGTTCCAGGTATCCCTGTAGTTCCTTCACCAGCAGACTGATGTTAAAACATTCCCGACTCAGTTGGAACTGGAAATATTTTCCTAGGCTGCATGAAGAGTTCAGGGTCTTCCAGCCTCAAGACTGAGGCAGGGGCTGGGCTCCTCTGTTTTAGTGGAGACCTACCTAGAGTCAGGATCATGAAGATGATCCAAAATTGATTTCTTAATTTGTTTCTCCACTGTACCTGCCAAGTCCTGGTCCAGAAGGGCCCCTGCTCCTCAGCATTTCATGCCAGGAATGTCCCAAGGAGCCCAAACACAACTGCACAAGTCAGAGGCTCTGCCTTGCCACCACCTGTACCAGGACACTGAGAGTTGGGAATAGAAAGCCCCATTTCCTCTGCTCTTCCATTGGGAAGGATGGAAAATCCTAGCCCTGCCTCTTTTTATTAGTTTTCATACTGGTATTTTTCCTGTCAAGGTCCTGTAAGTTTGCCTCACTTCGATTTTTGTATCCTCTACAGCAGCCTGGAAGCTTTCTTGGGCAATGCTGTCATCAACAGCCCTTATCCTTCCACCCCAGTATCCTCAAGGAAAAACTCAGGAACTCCCCATAGAACAGGGACAGATTTCCATTAGAACTAAACCAACATATAAACCCCATGCCCAAAAAACCAAGAGCTGAAGAAGGCTACTGAAAACAGTTTGTTTTATTTCCAGGATCAAATATTACAATAGGACATTTACATATATTTATAAAAAATGCAGCAGTTGTGTATATAGATCAGAGGTTTCCTTGAGTTTGGTCCCTCCCAGCACAGTGAGCTGAAAACTTCCAAAATTAATCCTCTCCCTCCTCCCATGTGAAGTTGCCATCATTGAAGAAAGTGACCATTGTAAAAAGCTGTCCCTTAGAAACTGGATGTTCCCAGTTCCAGGAAACAGCCTCATTTAAAAAAAATCATCTCTCCTAGAGTCTGGTCTTTCTGAGTTTTACTCAGATGTTCTTAATATAAATCTGGTCTGTAAAATAGCACCTCATCCCCTGCTCCACAGTTCCAGTTGTACACTTTCAGTCTGGGACCATTTCACAAGCAGTCACAAAGTGACTTTGCACTGCAGACACTCCCAGTGATCAGACAGCGACCAAATCCTGAATTCCTGTCCTCACCCACAAGGGACACAGTGGAAAACCCAGGCAGAGCTGTCAGGTGCAGCAGTCTCTGACTGAACCCCTGTGTGTGTAAATACTTATGGCTCTGTTTGCTGGGAGTGCACAGACACCGAGCATCCCACGGACAAGAGGAGACAGGAATAAAAGTCAGCACAGAAAGGGCATCCATGAACCTCAGCAGCTCCAAATCCACACAGGCCTGGGGGTACTTCCAACAATGCAGCCAGCACAGGGCAGCATCAGTTTGTTTTGTCTTTGAAACAGGAGCTGTTCCATTTATAGAAAATCACTTGTGAAAATAAATAAATAGAAAGGGAGAGGGAAAGCAGAGGCTGGATTTGAGCCTATGGGAACAGCCAGACAAGGCACAGCCAGTCCTTAAGGACAGCCACTTTGCACGTCACCCACCTGAAGCACATCTCTGCCATCCCTTCTCCTCTTGGAACACCAGACTGCTTGTTTTATCAACTTCACTAAACAGGGATTAAACCAGAAGAAAGTAGTGACATTTAATACAAACTAAAAAGGAATAAAAATGAAGTAATGAGGCCCTGAAATGACACAGATCTTCCCACTCACATGGACATTCCTGCACAGGTCCCTATGTTCATATTTCATTTTTACTTGTTTTACCAAAAAAAATCACCATATTTCAAGCATCTTTGCAGCATTTGTTACCTGACAAACAGCCCAAATGCTGCCCTGCCCCCAAAAGAAAACTGGTTTTAATTTAGCCCTTGTTGCTCGAGTCCCTGCTCTGACAGGAACAGGAATTTGAGACCCTTCAGCAGAGAGATTGAGTTACTAAAATCTGCACCAAACCCAGCTTCTGCAAAGGTACAAACCACAGCACCAGTGCCAGGGCAAGCTGAGTGTACAAATCAGCTCTGAAGGACATGGACCCTGTGAAACACAAGCTGGACAAAGGAGAGGTGTCACCTCCCACTAACAGTGAGGAGAAGGTCAGGGAGCTCTGAGAAGAGCTGATGGAAAAAATCCTGTTTAGATCCACTTAGGAATAATGGTACATTTGGATGCCTTTTACAGACAACTGTATTTTACAAGGCTACCTGCAGATTCTGGACATTCCTCAAAGATCAGTGGTGTTAACTGAACTCATTTACCAGGAAAAGCAATGCACTGCAGTCCATGAATGTCAGAAATCATTAAAAAACACAGACCCTAGTTCAAAACCTAAATAAAATAACACAAGTATGGCCAGAAATGTTTGGTCCAGCCTCTACCTGCTCTTTTTAGGTCAGTGGGGAATGCTGTGAGGTTTAGACTGGTCAAGCAGCTTGACTTGAGAGCATGCAGCATCAGAGAGATGCAAAATCCTTCTGTGGGCCTCTGCAGGGGGAGTAAACGTGTCAGCTGCACCTGGCAGGGAAAGCCAGAGCTTGTTCCACCTTCTGTTCCAGGATCCTGGTTGTGACTGGGACTACTGGACATCCCAAAATGAGGCTGTGTTAGATGGAGAGCACAGGCAAAGGGGACATCTCCAGCAGCAGCAAGGAGCTCCAGCTTCAAACAGCCCAGCCCTGAGCAGTTCCCACTCAGGAAAACCTGCACTGCTCCCCAGCCCTTGCAGCACCACATGCAAATCCTGACCAAGTGACACCCACAGGAAGCCACAAACCACAGCTTTTCAAGGATTGGTTTCCTTTGTCCTTCACAGCTCAACATTGTATTTCCCAATCAAACTTAACGCATTTTTTCCAGCAAAGGCAATTTGAGCTTCAGATTTCACATCTAGAAGTGACTGTCTAAAAAGGCTCTTTAAATATTGCCCAACAGATCACCTTCACTGCCACGAGCTGTCCCAGGCAGGACTTGATTCGTGCTTTCAGCCACATTCCTCAGGCCAGCAAAGCACATTCCTCCTCAGGGATGAACAGCTGGAGAGCTTGCATCCTGGTTGGGGCAGTTTCCATCAGCTTTCAGCCCCCACAGCACAGCTGATGTGTGGCACTGGGTTTGTTTGGGTTGGGAAGGAGGGAGAGGAACGAACAAAGAGAAGAGCCATGTGCAGGGATACATATTCCTCACTTTTTTTTTTCTGTTTCTTGCTCTCAAAGCAAAACAAAAGAAAGGTGATAGAAAAAACCACACTGTGACACAGAAATGAGAAAACCCAACCCAGGATGACAGTTTCCTGGAACAAAACTCTAAAAACCATGAGAAAATGCCATTTTCAGTGTAAATGTTCAACTTCCCTATCTTGTTTCCCCTGATTGAGCAGTTCCTGGTCTCATCACAAAGCTCAGCCCAGCCCCACATACAGGAGCAGGCCCGGGAAGGGCAGGGGAGGGAAGGTGCCAATAAACCACACCTTGTGATTCCTGACAGCTGGGGCTGCTTCAGGAAGCTTTAGATCTACATGGAAATGTGAGTCAGGGATCTGGGTATCCAGGAACTAAAGGATCCTTCAGTCTAGAGGTGCCACTGCTGCTCCACAGGCCAAACACAACCCACCCTCACTTCCCCATGCTGGGAGCAGCCTCCACACCTGGGGGTGTCTGCAAACCAAAGGTGACATCTGGTGTCACACCAGGCACTGAGATGAGACTCTGCTTTCCTGACACTACATCCTGCAGCAGAAAGGGAAATCAATCTATACAACTGCATGATTACATGTCAAACCTCAGTTAGGAGCAGGAGACAGCTGTGAGCTGAAGTTTTTATGGGGAACACAGACATTTTCTGTGATTTCTTACATTTAAAGGTTCCAAAGTACAGATGCTAGTATGAAATCAAAGGAAAAATATCTTGAAAAACTGGAGTATGTAAATTTCTGACTACTGAAGTCTTTAACAAGGACAATCCTCTGAGAGTGGCAGAAAAAGTCAGCAGTTATGCCAGGTCCCATGTGCCTTTCTCCTCAGTGATTGAAGACCACGTTAAACTGAGTTTTTAGTTGTAAATACACAAATCCACCACGCTGTGCTGAGGGCTGTGCCAGTTACCTCCTGTCCCACTGGAACATCTGCTGAAACACCAACTGACCAACAGCTCCATGTCTAGAGAAGACACTGGAGGAAAACCAGGGCACTGGCTCGTGGTGCCAGCTTCCAGAGCTGAAAGGAAAGTCTGCACCCAGGAGCAGCTTTCCATGCAGCCCTCCAAATTTAGAGGTAAGTGACAGCAGATGAACATGGAAAAAGAACAAAAATCATGCCAGGGAATTCAAGCCACCAGGCTGGGAAGTGTTTTATGAAGCATTAATTGATGCTCAATGCTGTCAGTGCTGTAGAGCCCCTGTAAAGCCACTCCTGAAAAATCAACCACCGTGCCAAAGGAAAAAGCCAACTGACTGTCAGGTCTCTGTGGCAGGTGTTTCCAGAGAATCCTAGGCCTTTACAGGACCCTTGACATTTGCAAAATCCTGAGAGCAAGTAAGGAGACACTTTGAGGATGCTGGGGAGAGAACACGGATAACCCACCCACTCCCACAAAGGAGCTGGTTCTGCTCCAGCACTGGGCTCACAGCTTTCCCTCTGGGCAAGCAGTCAATCCCATATGGTGCATAGCTGGAATTCTGGGGGGTTGGTTGGGTTTTTTACGATGTCCACTGGCAATTTAAAGCAGGAGGAAAACCTGCAGGCAGTCTAGAAGCCTTTGAATTAGGTAGGGCAGAGTATTTCCCCATGGCTCAACCCAATTCCTTTCCAAAACCCCAGTGTTGGACGAGGGAAGGCTGGAAGTTAATAGAGACCTTTTGTGTAGGGAAGCCAAGCAAAGAGAAGACTGTCCTGAAGGTTATGCTCTCTCCTTACAGAGATGTCTCCTTGCCTTATCACACACTCTTTTCAAAAATAAATTAAACAAAACAGATTTAAGAATAGCAGCGAGAAGGGTTTGTGTATTATGGCCACTCCAAGCTCCAGCATGCTGGATACACAGATCATCGTTTTACTTTATTCCAGGAAAGCAGAGGAAAGATGTTCTTCCCAATGCTCTCTGCAGCCGAGGAAGAAAATAAAACTCTGAGCACTCTCTTTTGGTCACTAGAGCAGGAGAAGGGAGGGAGAGAGAGGAGGAGGGAGAAGGAAGGGCCAGCCAGCTGCCTGATTCCAGCACTGCAATCCCATGACCCTTAACTGCATATTTAACGACTCTTGTCCCAGGCAAAGAGGAGAGGGAGGAAGGCTGGGAGAACTCAGGCCACAGTGCTAATTCCTTTCCTGCACAAAGACAGTCTCTTGAGGACACAGGCCTGCCTCCTGTAACGTGATCTCATAGTCCAGGTGGGAGAGTTTCCTCCGAGGGAAGTTGGTGAGGAGCTCAAAGCGTTCGTTGGGGTATCCTTTGGACTGGACGTGCTTCACGAGAGCCTGGGGAGAAAGGAAGGCAAACCACTGTCACAGAACTCAGAATGTACAAAAAACAATCCTGTTTTCCTTTAAAAAGGAGGTTTGTAATCGAAGAAAACTTTAGAATTTGGCAATTTTGCAAGGAGTACAGACGCTCTTTTACTTTAGCATCTGATTTGGCCCATGTGTGGTATGATTAATCACAAAAACTAATTACCAGTGACCCCTGACCTAACTGATTCTTTACACACAAGGTAAACTACACATAAAACTATAGATAGCAGTGCATTAATGCAAGAGAGCTGAATTCCACACCACACATTCAAGTCAGAGTGAAATAGCATCTGGAAAAAAAGCTTTAAATAACCCAAAATAGGAGCCCCCTCATTTGCTTATCAGATATTGCCCTAAAGCTAAAAGCCACCCAAGAAACTTTTTGGTGAGGTAGCATCGACCAAAATAAATGCAGAAATTTTATTAATTATTTTTGTCTTGCCTTCAATAAGCAGGAGATAGTGGGGTTGTTTGAATTTGGATTTTTAAAGATCTTTTCAATTCACTGACTTCTCTGCCTACAGAAGCAACTGGGGCGGGATACAGATCATTGGGATGAGGGGCTCACATCCCAAGAAAAAGGCATGTCAGGAAAAGTCCATGTCTGTGCTGTGGTCAGAGAGATTCCCCAAGTTCCCCAGGAAACACAGCACCTAAAGCTGGGAACCTAAAGCACAAACAAGAGAGGGGCAAGAGACTGGGCACTGGCAGAAGAAAAGAGGATAGAGCAACAGAGCAAGATGTGGGCAGGAGAAGTTGTAGCTTTTGTAAGAGAGGAAGAAAAGATGATTTGTAAGTAATAAAACAAGGGGTGAAAAAATCAGGGGGTCCTATCAATACTGTTCACATTGTTTTGGTGGGCAACTCATGCCAGTGAATCACAGCAGCCCACAGCACTCTTCTGGCACAGGTTGCCCACAGAAGCTGTGGCTGCTCCATTGCTGGAAGTGCCAAGGACAGGACTTGGAGCAGCCAAGGACAGTGGAAGGTGTCCATGGCCATGGGATGGAGTGGAATGAGATGGGCTTTGAGGTCACTCTCACCCTGATCCACCCTGTGATGGGGGGGACTGAGGCACCCAACCTGGCCTAACTCAGCTTGAGAGGGCTCTGGACAAGCTCAGCTACAGCCCTGCCTGGAGCAGGTGCAGGTGATCTCCAGGGATTCTTTTCAACCTGGGCTTTTCCAAGGTTTTGTGAGGGCAGAATGGCCAGGCAAGTACCAGCACAGAGGTTCCTTCCAAATTCATCATCATCCACACCCCTTTGGCATGAGGAGCCTGTACCCCAACATCCTCCTTTACCTGGACTGGTGCCTGTGTCAGATGGGGAATGCAAGGAATGGGAAGATTTCCTTTTCAGGCAACAAAGATGATCAAAATTCCTTTACAAACCACTGAATTTAAATATCCAGTCAAGTTTCCTGCCCACATCCCTCCCTGTTCCTTCACAGGCCAGTGTTTCCTGCACACCTGAAACACTTGGCAGACTGGAGGTATTCAGGATGTGGAGGAAGGGCTGAGCTGCTGAGCAGAGTAAAGTCAACTTAATTTGCACACAATGAGCAACTGCTTCTATAAAAAGGCAGTGAGGCAGTGTTGCCTTTTTAAATTTTTTTAAATTTTTTTTCCTTGAGGGGAAGAAAGGGCATCATGGTAATATTGGAAGCACAAGCACCTCTTGGAAATAATGTGTGTAAAGAAGCCAGTGCTTCATCAATAACAACACAATGATTAAAAATAAAACATTTTTAAAACCAGTGTTGGGGAGTATCATCAGTTAAAACTCCTGAAGTGCAACTGTCTCCCTAAGCAATTTCTTTTGCTAGTTCTGGCCAGCTTTAAAATGCAAGCAACTAAAGGCTGAAAAATCAGTATGGAAATGATGCTCACAAAGAAACATCTGAGACTCAATCTGGATCAGACTGAAAGGCTTCAGAAGAACACATGAGATGAGCACAAACACTGCTTGTTCAGCTCTGCAAACCAAAAGATGTCTTTACCCACAAACCTTGACTCAGCTAAACTCCTCTGCTGACTGTAGAGCACAAGGGAAATCATATGCTGAGATAAATTTCCTTTAACTTCCACAGTCCATAAAAGGAGCCAAACCAAAAGTCAGGATTATCAGGAATATTTCAATATTACACTTTTCTACTGCCTAAATGAATTGTTTAAGTATTCAAAAGCACTATATGTTTAATAATACATGCAAATTTACTTAACAAGCTGCATTCAAAAAGCAGACAAGCTTTTTTTTTTTCCTTTTACTTTCAAGCAGGAGAGTCAAGGATGAGAACAAGAGCTGAGGATACTGTACATTCCTAGAGCTGCTGGCTAGGCAATAGCCCCATTTTCTGTAAGAGATAGCACACTTCTCCCAAATCTACACAAAATCCTTCTGATGAGGTGTGCTTTTTGCTTTCCCTACAACTCCAGCTGATAGATTGATTACATTTAAATGAGCCTAACTGGCAACTGTGTCCTGAAAACTCCTGGCAAACAGAACCTCTTTACACTCTGCTCCCAGGTAAGCACCTGCAAAATTTTGATGGAAATGCCATTCACATGGACTTCTCCAAGGTAAGGACCCAAAGCACAGTTGAGATGCGCACCTGAGGCACAGTAATTAAATAATACTGTAATAAATTTGTTTTGGGAGAAGTTCCTCCAAAGTCTGCTCCAACATCCACACTCAGAAGGGAGGGTGGAAGTATGATGGGAGTGAGGGAGAATGAGAATGAAGAATTTTGCCTTTGATTTTACCATGGGAACCAACTACTTTTAGAAACAAAGCCCCAGAAATAAGAGGCTGAGAGCATTTTATGCTAATTAACAATTAATGCAAAAGCCATTTAGAGTAATTTTATAAGGGAAATGAGCAGTGTGTGGATTGAGGAAGACACTGGAGTGTACACAAAACCCAAGCTGCAGTGGACACACAGAACCAGTAGTTATCAGAGAGGAATGACATGGAACACAGTGCAAGCACTCCCTGGATACACCTCTCCCACTAGATCTGATTTCCACAGTGTCACCCCAGGCACAGAAATTCCCCAGACCCATCTTTCCTCTACTCAGACAAGGATTCCCATTAACTCCACTCACCAGAAGTTTAGCTTGTTCAGGCAGTGAAACTTGTTCCCTCTTTCCATCTGGATACCTCAGCATCAGCTGTGCCTTTGGTCCTACACAAAGGAAGTGACCACAAGTTAACCCCAGGGCAGCTGAGCTGAGCTCCTGTGTACACTTTAGGTGGGACAGCACAGCAGGGTGAGGGACTGGAGACAAACACAAGGTTCCAAGCTGTGTGGAGATAAATTTCTACCACGATGCTCAACATACACACATCAGGCTCAGGACTCTCCCAAAGCAGCAGGGACTGACCCCAGCCAGCGTGCCCAGAGCACTCTGCACCTGTGCCACACCAGAGTGGATCTGACTCCTGGGCAAGACACGAGCTCAGGGGCACAGAGGGCTCTGCAGGCTGGGGCACTGCTGGGCACAAGTGGTGCTGCTGTGAATCGCTCACATGTCCGCTGGCAAGGAGGCAGGAAATCAGAAGGGATTTTCAAAAGGCACAAAACCAGGCTTGGCAGCCTATGAACAGTTTCGGGCTCAAAAGCCACAAGAAAAGCCATAAGAAATGGGCACTCACCATTCACGTCCAGGCCCCGGAAGGTACTTCCAGGCTTGTCAGGCGACTCCTCCAGTGCCCCCGCATCGATGCAGGGCGGGACTCTGTGGTTTGACGTTGTCCCAGGCTCAGTCCTTGCAGAGGGCTCAGGCTGAGGCCTCCGGCTCTCCTCTTTTTTATACCCCAAGTCCTTGTGTGGAGACTTCCTCAGCTTGGCTGGAATCTCCGACTCCTCCTCCTCCTCGGAGCCGCAAACAGAAATAAACTCCTCGCTCCCAGAGAACAGCTCCGACTCCGACTCCTCGTCCGACCGGCTCTCCTGCTTGGCCTGCGAGGAATCAAAATGTGTCTCCTGGAGAGAGGCTCTGATGGCAGCTTCCAGCTGGCTGTCCTCACTGGCATCGATGAGACTCTCCTGTGGGATGCAGACAGCACACACGTCACAACTGCCCTACTGAAAACCAAAAGGACGTCGGTCTTCCAGAAGGGAAGCCACTAAACGTGTCAGGAGCACGCGGCAGGGAAAGCTAGGCGTGCTCTAATTACTTAATGGCTTCTCCTCGGAGTTCTGCATGGAGTAATCGATATTCCTTTCACACTCTGACTGCTAAATCCAAACCAAGTGCCAAAAGCACAAACGGTGACCCTGGGAGAAGGCATTCCCTGGCACGGCCTTGCACTAACTCATTGAGCCCGTCTGGGACATCAGCAGAGCTGGGTAAGCACAGGTCAGGCCGTTCCTCCAGGTGTTCCCAGCCCTCCCAAGGAGCCCCACACTTACGGAGCGGGAGCATTTCTGGGGAGGGCTGCTGGAGTGGCCATCCAGCTGGCCGTGCTCGCTCAGGAACCCCCTCACTTGGTCCAGGAAAGAATTCACATCCAACTGGTGCCACTCCACGAGCTTCTGGCCTAGGGAACAAAAGGTGGCATCAAACAAAATTCCAGCAAAACGCTGCAGTTTAGTGGTCAAACACACCAACTCACTGCTGCAAGAGTCCCTGTTTGAGGAACTGCAGCTTCCCACAGGCTACCACCTGATCATTATGGAGCTTCCTCCTTCCAGTCCCTTGAAAAGGGACAGACATGGATTCAGACACAGTTTATTTCCATTCTTTTTATCTATGGGAACATGAACACAGAATGGTGATTTGGGCTCAAAATGAATAAACACCAAACCACGGAGTTTATGAAGAAACGTTTCTCCACTCTTGCTTAATCGATTCTAACCCTTGGCAAACAGCATTTGTTCCCAGAAGTAAAGTGCTAAGAAGAGTATTCTAACTTTGGCTGTAACATTAAAAAACATATTTATTTTTGTGTGGTTAAATCAGCTACAAAGAGGTCTCAGCTCTGATCAGATACTATCACTTCAGTTCTTAGAAACAGGAGACCAGACCAACATCCTACAACCAGGCAGCTGCATTATATGACAATAAAAGGAGCTGCTGGATACAAAAGAAAAAGCAACAACTTTGAAAGAGCTGGAGGGAGAAGGAGAAGTTTGATTGTTCAGGTAAAAACCAAGCAAAAGAAAACAAAAACTCGAAGCCAAAATGGTATTTCAAAATTAAGATGCAATTTAAAGTCATTGCTGAGCCTCACAAAGCTCTGTGGGAGGAGAAGAATGCAGATTCATATAGCACTTACAAATACTGTAGTTATGCATCACATGACTTCAAGAAGCTTTTGAAAGACTTAAAAAAAGAATTCAGAGCCTTTCCACCAGATGGAACTATTTTCACTTTCTAAGCAAAATATTTGTTAAGCTTCAAATCCAAAATTTCTGCGAGTTTTGGGTGTTTTATTCCCTTAGCTCCTCTGGGAACGTGCTAAGTCAGTCCTTCAGGTCTTGAGGAGATTCTTCAGCCACATGTAACACAAACTGCAGTGGAAGGTATGCCAGCCTACAACTGTCAGTCCTTCCCATGGGATAACTCCAGGTAAGCAGCTGCCACTTGTCTTACCTGTCCTGGGATCCAGGATGGAGACATAAGGGAAGTCTGCTAATTTATAAAACTGTATGTACCGCTGTCCTTCCTCACTGTCATGGTACACCTACAAAACAGGGCACATTAGTGGCTGGAGAGGGAACACAAACAAACTGTACCTTGAAAATGCAGTTTTTCTCTCTCCTACAGTATAAACTGCAACTGGTACACACAGTTCTCAGTAACTCTGACAAGCTGGAATTAAGCCTCCAGCTCTCCACACATTAGTGGTAACATCTTGATGGCAAAAGTGAAAGGAGGTTTATGCTTCAAATGCATACCCATGAATTACATCTCCATCCATAAAATACGTACACTCCATTTTTTCTGGATGGAGTGTATGTAGTTTAAGATGTAAGGTGAGCTTTAAGGTCACTTTCACCCTGAACCACCCTGTGATTCTGTGATGGAGGGGACCAAGGCACCCAACCTCCAGCCTAACTCAGCTTATGTAATGTATTTGGCAAAAGAAATACATCTTTTTTGCAGGCTCGCTATGAGAGTTCCATCTTTTCCAAATAAATCAATTTATTTCCCACAGTCCCATCTACCAAGGCACCAGGTTACCCACTCATGCAGGCCCAGGCCACTTCTGACCTGCCAGAAGATGAAGTGGTCCCGGATGATGTTCTTCACAGCCTCGTTGCTCCAGACATCACGGTTGAGGCACTGGCAGGCAAAATCCTGCACGTTCTGAATGTTTATCATGAGCCACTTGTTCTGCATCTGACCACACTCCTTGGCCTGGAAGCAGAAGGAAAAGCTTGGTTAGATCAGGCTGAAGGGTCAGACACCACCGATGCCAGCAATGATCAGAGATGGCTTCTACCACTGCCAGGCCTTCCACCAAATCCCTTCACAGTGAGGAGGATGGACAGAGCTAGTGAAAAGGCACCCACAAAACAGAAGGCAGGGCTGAAGGATCTGCTTTAAATGAGCCTGGTTGAATTACAGAACCACAATGATGAACAGAGCTGCTGGATTTCAACAAGCCAAGCACAGGGTGAGAAAAGCAACTCGGAGGGGGGGACACACATGGCGATGCTGAATAAAGTATTTATTCAGGGAAAAGTGTAGTCAGTCCCACTGCTCTGACAACAAAGACCTGCTCAGTCTAAAGATAAACCCGTGGACCATCTAGTTAAATAGGCTGCATAATTGACAGAGGACTTGCATCGATTCAACAGGACCCCTTCTCTGCGTGTTTTCTTTTTCTCTCCCAGTTTTGAGTTACTCTGTGACTGTCCAACTGCCCAATTAGGCATCCTTTTTTTGATGCTGCTCATCCAGACTGCAAGTGGGGAGGGAGACAGAAGGCGCAGGAAGAAATCTTACTGGTTTGAGTCACAAAGCTGGCACTGTCTGATTGCTTGGTTGCAAGTTAATGGTAGGAGTTTGATCAAGAATGTAATTCTGATCGCTGAACTGTCATACCTGTTGAAAAAAAGAGGGCTAGATCAACAGCAGGAATGCTCTTATCACCTGGAAAGACTGGAACTGGCATAGGAACTCTCTTTGCTTTAAAAAAAAAAATTTAAAGTTATGCTCACCATCCTGCTGGTAATCTACTGTTAAGGAATTCAAAGGATAAAAAATTCAGGGGAATCAGGATATTATGCAAGATTTTGCTGTTTGGGCACTACTTTGTTGCCCATAGGGAAGTTTTTACTTTTGGAATGAATTTTAGCCAGTGCAGCAGAACAGTCTGCCTGTCCACTGTGTGACAGACAGACATGTGAACCCCACACACACAGCTTCACCGAGGCAAGAATCTCAGCCTACAAAGTCAGTCTGTGTGGCCAAGTGCCTGCTGAGGCAGCTTTTCTATTACTCAAAGGGAAAAAAAAAATGAAGGTAAAAGCATGGACTAGTCCTATTCCCAAAAGGGGCCTCACACTAACTACTTACCACTAATTTATACTGCCAGAATCCAGGTCACCAGGTGAGAAAAGTGGGGAAGGTGACACCTAAGTAACTGGCAAGGGTCTCGAATTCTTTTATTTAAAGGAATTGTTTTGAGCTACCTGTGCATTTTGAGAAATAATTCTAAGAAAACAGTTTGAGATGAGGCCTAGAGGTACTGCCCAAGTTTAAAGGGAACAAAAATCCTTATGTTATTTAAGGCAATTGGGTTGTCTTAGTCCTGTGTTCTCATGCAGTCTGTTAAAAGAACACTCCCAAAAATACGTAATTTGAAAGCTGGAAAGTGCATCTCACTCTTCTACCCTTACTCTGTGTATCTTTTAATATTAATGAAAACCTCTGGTTCTACCTCTCCTCTGTCCAGCTCAGGGCCTTGGAAGGATGCAAGCAGGAAATTCCAGGGAAAATTTGCAAAACTGAGTTTCCACCTGCAGAACGTGCAGAGCTTTTGAAACTACTTTAAACCTCCTTCTAAAAGCAAGCTTTGGATTTAACATTTAAAAGGACACAGTTAAACTGCTGCTGTCTCACACACACAGTTCTTACACAGCTCCAGGGGTTCTTCTGAGGGGGTGGAAGGACAAGAGTGTGAGAAGAAACACTGTGGATTTGGAGATTATATTGTATTATATTAGGGTCATTTTGATAAGTGACAAGGCAGCAAGGGAAGGCTCAGGAGCTGTCCTGTGTATCCCAAAGGCTGGGACCTGATGGATTTAGATCCTCTGTTCCCATTCCTCTCCTCCTGTGAGGTATAAAGGCCAGTGCCAGGCACTTACAGAGCCCACAGACAGGGCAGTGCAGGACAGGCACTCTTGGAGCAGAGCCACTGGAGCCCAGATGCAAAAACCAACCCAAACCAATCCAGTCTGATCTAAGTGTGCCTTTACCCTTTCTGCCCAGTCCCATATTTCATCTTTGCAGCTTAGGGCAGCACACCAGCAACCTGCTGAGACAATCTGTGAGACAAGTCTTGGTTTATGCTCAGTGCTGGATCTCCCTGTGTAACTCTGGCTCTTGCACTACTAAAGATCTATTTTCCTCTCATCTGACTTCTCTGAACATGTATGGTTTAAAAATGCTGGGGTGGGTCCTGCTGGCTCAGTCTTGTTGAAATGCAATCCTTTCAAGGCAGCAGAGACAAGAAGGAAGTGGAGCCAGCACCTTGTGACCCTCTGGACATGTGTGTGACTCAGTGTGGAAGATAACAGCTGACAGAGAGTCAGAGCAGGACATTATCAAACAAGAAATCTCCTGTTTGGGCCACATTTCTCCTTCCTACCTGGGGCAGGCACAGATCCTTACAACACCCAGCCACTCCTGAGCCACAGCTGTGCCTGCAGCTGTGCTGACCCAATCCAGACTAGAAGCACCTTATGCACAGGTAATTGCTCCATTTGAATACAGTGACCAGATCAGCTTCCAAATTATTGCTGGTTTTTAAGTAGAAACAAAAAAAAAAAAAAAACCAAAAAAAAAACCCCAAAAACTCAGTCTCAGCTGTAAAGTGGGGAGCAGCTGAAAAAGGTAATTGTAAAATGGGAAAAAATCATATAGACAGACTTGAAACTCTGCAGGGTGACATTCAGTCACTTCACTGAAACCCTACTGAGTGTTAAGCACAGAACTGCACACACCACAACCATCTCTGCCCACAACAAGAAGTGCAAACTTAAGTCAATTTGGTGTGTCCCCCCCCAAATTCAATCATCTCTCACATCACAGGCATGCAGAGAGAACACCTGCAATTCCTGAAAGCAGTCTGAGATGAGAACAAAGCCATTCTATCAGACATGTTTGGTGTGCAATTTATTTTTCTACTGAAATGATTTATTCCTGACAGATTCCACATTAATGGGGAACTCTAGTTTAGTCAGTCTCACACTGAACTTTACAAGTACACTGACCATAAGCTGTTCTGCATGTGAAGCACGATGCTTTTTCATATATAGCAGGTTAAAAAAACCCCAAACAACGTCATTCAACTCTTGAAATATTTTTCTGCCATTAAATTAACCACACCATTCCAAAAGGTAGTATTACTGAGTTAAAATGAAACTGCAACTGAAACAGAAAATTTTTGGGCCTTACTGATAACAAAGTTTCTTTGTAATTTAAGAAAAGTGAGGTTTATTGGGGAAAACTAAAGATAATTCCATGTATTCACTCTCAAAACCCAACCTTAAAGTACTCAAAGAGCAGCAATAGCTGATGAGTGACAAAGATACATAAGATCAGATGTCACCACTCCTGCCAGCAAAGCCCTAAATTCTAAATTATTCTCTAATAAATGTACATGGCTCAACCCCAGCAGAGTGTTTCTGCATACCCTTCCAGAGGCTGGAACACCCCACACACCAACCTTGGAAAGAAAACCCCACTTGGATCAAAGCTTAACTACAAGAGCACCACGATGACAGTATTTAGTCTTTGATACTCCACAGTGTGATGAGCATCTCTGGTTTATCTTATGGTGTATACCCAGTTATCTCAGCATACAGAGAAGGGAGAAGCCAACAGCAGCTTGCTAGAGATGAATTTTGAGAGACTGTGGTCACTGAGGCCCGACACTGTCCCAGGCTGAAGCAGTTTGCAGTCAGAAAAGGTAAAATGCAAAGGGAAATGGTCAACACAGTGAGAAGGTGTGAAGAGTTGTATTGCAATGAAGTTGAGGAGCACCAGAATGAAATGAAGGGCATCCCACTGGACAAGGAACTGTACAAGAACACAGCAAGGTGAGTGCCAACACCAGAAGTGTACAGGTCTTTAGGGTGCAGGTACTGCACAGAACAGGGTAAGGTGAGGATACACAAATCCCTTCCCCAACCCCGGCCCACCCCCTTTTTAAAATTACCTTTCAAGGCTGAGTAAGAATGCAGACTTTAGGACAAGCAAATCCATCCATCAGTTTTTCACTCTCTGACACTACTTTTGACTGTGACAGATGCCACAATGAACATTGCTGAAGGCTTCATGCATTTCCAGCAAGACCCAAGGAAAGACAAGCACCCATCCCAAACTCCACAGCAGAGCTCACAGGGCCTTGCTGACCTCTCCTGCAGCAGCACTGGTTGTTGCCATGTGAATTCCCTTACTGGTGCCTTTAACACACATTTGCTGGTTTCATCAGCAGCTCTGAGCCCCAGCCCCAGCAAGTAACATCAGCTGGAAGCCCTGACATGTGTCTTTTAAAGTAAACTCTGCACCACAGATCACAAGGCAGGGACACCTGAGCACCAACTGCTTCAGGCTGCTCCTCTGCTCCCACTGCACCAAATTCCTTCCCAAGGTGGACACTGCTGCTCACTCCAGCATCCTTTCACAGCTGGAATTCTGCTAAGGAGATTGTGGAGGATACCCTCAGAGCACAGGAATTAGTGACAAGGCAACTGATCCCTGGTGATTTGGGAAGCATAAAAAGAGATGAGGGCAATGGGATGAGAACTGGAGACTCCATAAAGGCACACAGTGTTCCTCCAAGAGGTCTCCAGCAGTGTTCCAGTACTTGTGCACAGCAGTCAAGGCACATGTGAAAACAAGGTAAAACCAAATTTTGTTCAGTCAGTCAGTTGTGCAGACTTGTGCAGTCAGTTCTCCAACACCTGTAGTGCACCATTTAACCATTACTTTGCCTTCTCATGCAGCAAAAATAATCATCACCACCATCATCAATCTCATCTATTCAAAGGTGAAAGTTCAGTACTAAGTGGAATTTCTGGAGAATATCTGGAAATTAGAGACTCAAAAATTAAAAATATATACCAATCTGCATGTTCTCTAACCATCAGTTAAGTCATTGATCCGCATCATAACAATTTAGGAATAGATCCACACATGCCTACACGGTCAGGGAAGGTGACACCTGAGATTATTTAAAGCTGACAGTGTCCTGGATCTCTGGGATACTTTCCCTAACACCACCAGAAGTAAGAGACAACCACTGTGATTTTATACAAGAGCAACACCTCCACTGAGGATGAAGTTGTGGCTTGATGGAAAAGCTGCATTCAAATACTTTTACTCACTCAGGTCTCAGAAGCCACTGAGCTGTGTTAACTCTACCTGAGCTACTCAGCAGGGCTGTGCTGCAAACCACACTGCCCCTTGCCCAGAGCTCCCTCACCCATCCAAAGCAGCTTTTTCTGCATCCTCTATGGAGACAAGCTCAAGGATGCAATTTGCCCATTCTGACCAGCCTTCCTTGCTCACTGAAGCCTTTCACCACATGAGATTTGCCAGACTGATACTGAAACATAAAACAAGGTGAGCTGCAGGGTCAGGAGTTGGACTTGATGATCCTTATGGGTCCATTCCAGGTGACACCATCCTCAGTGAAGTCCCTCAATGCATCACCAACATTCCCATCCGCAGTCCATCAAATATTTACCGCTGCCCAGTCTTCTGCAGCCATGGATCCATCCTGACACCCTCCCCAGGCACCCTGCAAGGAAGGATGTGCACCCAAAGGTGAGCCCTCACCGTTTCAAAGCTGCCTTTGTGCATCAGGTCAATGGGAGGTCTGAAGAGGTCTGCCAGAGTTGTCAGCTTCTTGTCCACTGCCCCTCCGTTCCGGAGCTCCTGCTCCTGCCGGACTGCACAGCCCCAAGAGGAAAGGGAGAGGAATTAGACAAAATATTCACAAGGGGCATTCAGGACTGGCTAAATGCTCAAACACACAACTTCTGGGGTGAAATTCTCTCGAGCTCCTAGGAGGTTTGGGGAGAACAGGGCTAGGGCAGTTAGTGGGAGGAATGTGAGCACAAATCCCAGGATATCTCTTAAGGAGAGTCCCAAGGTTAAACCCCACTGAACAAGATTAGCTGGTGTGTAAGGGCAAAACCTCCCTGACTTGGCTTTCTCATGTGCTTTCACTTTTAAACAACATCTTAATAAACCTGAGGGGTCATATACCAGTATTTGAAAACAAAGGAGACAAAAAAAAACGTGACTTGTCCCCAGTGAAGCTTTTAAATGGGAAACTGAGCTAGACTGTAGCAATATAACTTTTAAAAGGAATATTTCTATTGCAGTGTTTCCATTAGTTGACTGTGGGGCAATCCCACAGAAAAAGAAGAAACAAACAGATTTAGTTTACATGGAGAAATCTCTTTGGATGTTTCTTTTAAAGCATATCAATTCCATCTGAAATAATACAGAACACGTTTCCTACTCAGACATGACCATGGACAATAAAGGTAAATCAGCAGGTATGTGATGTATTTTATGGAACCAGGTCAGCTGAAATGGGCAGTAACTATCCCATGGCCAAAAATTTTCTAGTGTGGAAGGAGCTGTCAGTGGACCAAAGCATTAAAACCATGCTTGAACAGACACACAGGGAATAAAGCATCCCTGTGGAGCAGCCCTAGGAGCCAGGAGATAATCTGGAATTTCATGGCCAGGGCTGCTTTTCTGGAGACAGCCTGAGAGTGATGACCACCTTTTTTTCCATCTCACAAAAAGCATGATAAACTTTCACCATAAATTGGGCATCTCTAAATGTCTTAGTAGTGGATTCACAGGTTGATTTGGTTTGGAAGAGACCCTAAAGATCAGCCAGTTCCACCCCCTCCTGCCATGGGCTGGAACACCTTCTGCTAGACCAGGTTGAAAGATGGTGAGAAAAAATTGAAGGGTATTTATTCTGTACATGGTGCATTTTCACTCACAAAGCTGCCAGTGATTTCAATACTTGTGTTCATCATTACTGGAAAGAGGGAAAGAAAGTAACTATCAACATCTACTTTCACTTTGGCAGCCAACCCCTGTGTGGGAACATGGTCCATGGAACCCAGCAACCAGTGAAAGGATGAGGAAACAGCCTCAGGTTGCACCAGGGGAGGCTGAGATTGGATATCAGGGAAAATTTCTTCATGGAAAGGGTTGTCCAGACACTGCCCAGGGCAGCAGTGGAGTCCCCATCCCTGCAGGCAATTAACAGACATGGGGCAGTGGTGGCCTTGGCAGTGCTGGGGAACAGCTGGACTCAGAAGACTTTTCCAACTTTACTGATTCTGTGGTTACACCTCAGGAACACTGCAGCAACAGCAGCACAACAGCCACAACTCAGATGTGAAACACCTGTCAGAATCACACTCTGTGACACCTCATGGATGAAATAACACCCAGGGCTCTGGCATCTGGAAATTCTGTGCATGAACAGCCAAGGGCAAACAGCAATTAAAGCCATGAGAACCTCGTGTGTGGCCAAGGAAGAAGCCTCAGAGCTACTCCAATATAATTCAAATGCCAGAACATCCACTGTCCAGACAAGAAATATCCAGTGGATGAATATAATTTCTACTTGGGTGCTAGGATTCTTCCCCCATTTCAGTTCCCTCTAGAGCAAAAAAAGGGTTTTTTGAGAGTTAGCAAGACCAAAGCAGACAGAATATACTGTGATAATCACAGTTCTATGATTCTGCACTTCTAATAATGTACCCTGCCACACAATTGGCAATTTAAAAATATTTCAACAACTGAAAGCTGTCCTAGCCTACAAAAGAAATAATTTCTCTATCTTATTTGCATTAAAAGTAATAAAATAAAATATCAGGCTTACTGATCTGTAGACACTTACTGGTTTCTGTCTGAAAATCCCGAAAGCCATCGAATATTGAGCGAGCAGGTCTGCGTCTTTTAGGAGCTTAAAAAAAAAATTAAAGAATTATTTGAAAAGTATTTTATCAAAATAAATTCATATCAGTACTTTCCATCACAGGTGTAGGAAAACAGCATAGGAAGCTGGAGGGACGATGCGGGAGTAGAGGTCACTGGGAAGGACTGGAGATGGATGGAAATAGGCAGAAGGTGGTTTATAAATTCCATTTCCTAACACGTCCTCCCTCCATCAAACCTCAGCCCAGAAACAAAACGTGTATCAACAATACAGAAAGGCTTAAGGCCCCTTCTGATGGGCTCACCAAGACTCTTCAGCATGGAGTGACAGTGCTGTCACATCATCACCTTGTCACAATTCCAGTCAAGATTTTACCCAAGGCCTTCAAGGGGATGAAGAACTTCAAAAGATTAAACCCCACGAGAAAATATTTTTTTTTATAAAGCACATTGTTTTTTCCACAGTGCATTTCTACTCTTTTCTAAACTCTTATCCTGATCCTGTCTCAACTTCTTGGCTGGACTGGACAGCCACACTCTTCCAGTAGATCCAGCATTACTTCTGCAAGGAAGTAAGGAATTCAGAACTGATTATCTGCAGCTGGACACACACAGCAGCCCAGGCAGGTGTCAGGAACAGCACCCTCAAGTCCCACTGAAGTCCTAAGGTAAAGCACAAGCACTGCACTTGGAGGGAAAACAGAACTGCCTGCCAAGATTATTCCAGCTACTGATCTCCTTTTCTATCACCTGAAAGACAGAACTTTCAAAGTCCAACTGCTACAAAACATAATAAATAATAAACAACTTAAAGTAAGATAAATACAACCTGTACCCAGTGGAAATGTGATGATACAGACTGATCATGGAAAAAGAAAGCAAGCCTGAATAAGGGACACCTCTCAACTCCAGGGAGTAAGATCTCCTTCACCCCGAGTGCTTGGGCACAAGCCAACCTCAGGACAACTTAAACTCAGTGGGAATAGCAACTGAAGGAGCACTCCAGGAAAAGCAGCATGTCCCTGCCAGGCTCAGCTCAAGCCAGCACAGGTGAACAGGCTCTCAGCAGCCCAGGAGGATCCTTTATACTCAATGACAGGATCCATGTATCCAGCAGGGCACAAAACACACAGGGTCACCTCTCCAACTGGAAACAACCTGAGCTTACACAACCACCTCAGTATGAGCCCTAAAAACAGAATCTGCCACCTCCCCTGATCTAAGGCTAGAGCTGAGATCAATTATCTCTTCAGGTCCAGCTACTTTGTCAGGCTGCTCTGTGCCAGAAACACGAGTGGCATTGGTGGATGAGACAGTGTCAGGAGGGAATCCCTGACCCAGGTCAGTGGCACTGTGACTGTGAAGATCAGGGTATAACAGGTAGATAAAAGAACACCAAGTGTTAGGGTCAGCAGTTCTGAATCCTAGTAACTCACAGGAGTCAACAGATCTTTGTCAAAAACTCTGCTGGGCCACAGGAAAAAGTGCAGAGAGCTCCTCTGTCTTCAGAGAGGCATCAGCAGGGCATCTTCCTCCAGATGCACATTTCCTGCTGCAGAACTGCCCTCCTCTGCTACTGAACGCCCCACTTCCAACATCCAGGTAGGATGGGAAGTGCAAGGATTAGATAAACACAGTGTGTCTTTGTTTCCATGTCACAGCATCTTGTGGCTGAGACCTTGGAAGCCCAGCTTCACTGTTCCTGACAAGGTGGCCTTTCAGCAGCAAGGGGAATGCCATGAAATTCTATCAATAAAACTCACAGAAGTGCAAAAGCACTTCAGTGAAAGCAGATACTTTGTATGTCATTCTCTTTTTGCCCAATTGCAAATTAAGTGTGTATTTCACACTGTTGTTGCTCTATGCATCTCACATCAGTATGTAGAAGTTAATTATTCCATTTCAGTGATTCATAGTCTGTCTAAGGAATAAACATTTTCTGATGGGACTGGGGACTGAAGCATATTAAAGGAGTCTAAATTTTCCAGCTCCCAAAATAGACAGGAAAGAAAAATGCTACAAGGACTAAAACTAAAAAAGCTCTTATCTGTGCAAGTACAGCAAAAAGGCAAGTGGTGTGCACCTGTACTGCCTGGCACTGTGTGCTGCCCTCTGAGCCACCCCTCAGCTTGTGCATCCTGCCTAAACACCTCTCTGATGTCAAAAAACAGAACCAAGACAAAATCAGTCCCAGGGGTAAGCCTGGCATCCTTCTCCTTTCTAACACAGCAACTAAATGATAGAAAAGAGCATTTCCCATGGGGCTGAGAGCACTGCAGTGCTGAGCACCTGCACAGCCTTCCTTGGTGAGAAGGGTGAAGCTCTCAAACCATCTGACATGGCAAAGGCCAGCCCAGAAATGACCTGGTCCACGTGAAAAGGACAGACACAAAAAAAGGAGCTGCATGGCACAGCTTAAAGAACAAATTAAATTCCTGCAAGAGAAATTCAGAAGGGTGTGAGCAATCACACAGTTCAGCCCTTCTTTCTGATCTGTCATCTCCTTGAGATGCATTTGTCCTCTTCATTTTCACTCATCAGCCAAGGCTCCATCTTCCACCCCAGCACCTCAAACATTTCCACAGCAGTACCCCACAGTTCTGGCCCCCCAGAACACAGATTATACTTAATTAAGTTAATTGGCTGCCACCTCACAAAGTTTCATGACACAAGATTTAGCAAATTAGTACCCCTGGGAATAAAGCATCTCTTGTGTCTGAGGTTTTCAATAGCACTGGTGTTATTTCTTCATGTTCAACAAGTTTTGATTTTCTTTTGTCACTTAGCTCACCTTAAGGTAAAGAAAACAGAAACAAAATAAGAACACAAACCTACCTCCAAACAAGGGCTCAGGCTCTACTAAGATTTCCTGCTTTTGAGGAATTGGAGCTCGTACTTCATCCCTATCAAAGGAGAAGAAACAAAAGAGAAAACATCAGAGAGATGATAATATTCCAAATACTGTACAAACCACATCTCATTATGCTCCAAGGCTCCTGCAACTTGGACCTGTTGAAGATGCTGCTGTACCATTGCACAGAATGAAGAAGTTTGGGATTAAGTGGGACCTCAAGGGAGCACCTGTTTCCACTCATGGCACTGCTGCTGGATATGGTACCCTGTGCATTGAGAGCTGGCATGGATGACCTTTGACAGAAGATGACACAAACCCTTGAGTGACTGGATCCCAGGCTTTGCCAATCTACAATTCAAACACTTTTTGTTCTTGAGTAACTGTTAGAATTTGGAAGTTTCTAAAAACTTAGCAAAACGTGTTAAATAATCCACTTGCCATCCTACTTTCCTTGCTAGCTACATAGAAAAAGATATTATTTTCCTTATTACCAGCTTTTGTCTGTCAGAAGACTTTTTGCTTCCACCTCAAAGTCACACCTCACTCTTTTCCAGAGGAAGGAAAACAAGGTCAAGATGGCCTTTTCTCCCATTTCTGAAGCAGTTCTTGGCTTGTATAGCTGGGCTCCCTCACATGTCAACAGCTCAGTCAGTTATACTTGCAGACACAGATAATGCAAAACTACAATTAGGAGAAAAAAGGAAATCACAAAGAAACCACAAGCATCTTTGTGACACTCAGTGTGGTTACCTGGCCCACAAATCTACATGGAGAAGGATTTATTCATTGCTCCATCCTGCCCATGAACTCCCTCTTCCCTCAGACTTCCAAGGTGTGAAATGTGCCCTCTGCAGCTCCTGACCATGCAGGTTTCAAAAAGTAACTTGGGATGCCAGCAGGATGCACTGACCTTGCTCTCAACCTCCACATCTTTGATTGCTCTGTGCAGCTAGTTACTCCCCATTTGCACATCTACTGTTCTCTCATCCTAGGAGGAACACTGAGCTGATCAGCACCTGGAGGGCGTTGAGTATAAAAAAGAAAGTATTCCAAGAATAATCTGCAGTCACTGATGTGACAGAAGTTGTCTAGAAATAAGAACACTAACCTATATACCTATTATAACTTTGTTAAAGGTTCAAGTGGGAAGGCACCTCACATCAGTTATAAAGGTTAGTACTAAATGAATTAAATTTATACATGTGTTTCAGAAGTATGAGGAGCAAGGATTTTCCTCTCTAAGTCAGCTATCTTTTTCCTGGAGTGGAAGATTTTTATAAGGACAGAAGCCTGGCTTACATTTAATTTACCATATTTAATGAATGTGATTTATACCACTCGATATTCCCTTTATCTCAGTCACATTGATAGGCAGCACTGAGACCCTCTGCTATGCTTAAGTGGAAAATCTCTTCCCTTTGCAGGCATCTGATGTGTAAGAGACTGGTGAAAGTGTTGAAGTTGTTGATTCCTCTGCACACTGCTATACAGGACCTGGCCTTTCCAATGCCAAACTGGGTTAAACCACCACAATAAAACCCTCACAAGTCAGATTCTTCTCCCAGGTAAGAAGAGGTAGAATGAGACAAAATTGCCTCAAGTTGTGCCAGGGGAGGTTTATGTTAGATATTATGGCAAATTTCTTCACAGAAAAGGTTGTAAAGCATGGGCACGGGTTGCCCAGGGCAGTGGTGGAGTCACAGTCCCTGGAGGTGTTCCATAAACACATGGATGTGACACCTGGTGATGTGGGTTAGTGGTGAATGTGGTGGTGGTGTTGGGCTGATGGCTGAACTTGATGACCTTAGAAGTCTTTTCCAACCTTAAATTCTACCAATCTATGAAATGGGAGTAAGATGGCTTCATTTATAAGAACCAAACCAAGAGAACTCTCTAACTGCCAAATTAGTGTAAAACAAGATTGCTGAAGCATTTAAAAACAAGCCTCTCTTATTACTGGATCCCTACATTAATGACTCGGGCTCTGTTTGTTAAAAACAGCAGGTGACAGCCACAGAAAACTTCTGCAGTGCAGGAGACTCACTTCTGATGTACAAACCAGAACACCAGCAATGGAACAGGAGCAAAGCAGTGAGTGGGAAGTGACAATTGCCTGTTTAGCTGTGCCCTGCAGGGTGAGCCGTGCGGGCCGGCAGGGCCGTGTGTCCGTACGTACTCGGGGTGCGGACGGACAGCGGACACGGCCGCAGAGCTGGTGCTGGGCTCCTCTGCTATCCCTCCTCCGTCCAGGAACATGGTGACAGCCATCTCCAGGTTGTTGTTGCATGCTTCGAGCATGTGCTTCCCCACGCTCTCACTGGCACCTGCAAAGCCAAAGGGAAATCACAGCGTTTTGACTGGAAGCCCGGAACAGCTTCCTCTCTCAAGGCATTAATAATTGGGAGGAGCAGTTCATCAGCTGCCATTTATCCCTGAAGCACAACTGTGAAAGGAGACAAACACAGCTCAGGGGGAAGGGAATGCTTGCAGTCAGGACTGCCAGGCTTCTCCCTGCCAGCAACTGAAACCTAGTGGGAACCATCTGAGGGGTTTGGGTGTGATCTGGATTTTCTTCTAGAGGTCAGACATTTTCCTGGAACCTGGACCTGTTGGAATGAGTCCAGAAGAGACCACAAAGGTGCTGTGAGGGCTGCAGCTCCTCTGCTCTGGAGCCAGGCAGGGAGAGCTGGGGTTTTCACCTGGAGAAGAGAAGGCTCTACCCTAAGGGAGACCTTAGAGCCCCTCCAAGTGCCTCCAGGAGGGCTGGAGAGGGACTTTGGACAAGGGATGGAGGGACAGGACACAGGGAATGGCTGCACACTGCCAGAGGGCAGGGTCAGATGGGATACTGGGGAGGAATTCTTCCCTGGGAAGGTGGGGAGGCCCTGGCAGAGGTTGCCCAGAGAAACTGTGGCTGCCCCATCCCTGGGAGTGTCCAAGGACAGACTTGGAGCACACTGGGACAGTGGGAGGTGTCCAAGGTCCCTTCCAAGCCAAACCATTCCACGATTCTATGAATTTTCCAAACACAAGCAGGCATACACAAAGAAAAATGAAAACCTGACTTAACATTTTAACAGGAAGAACATTACATCAGCTGCTGAAGTTTTCTATCCACTTGTAACAGACATTTAGAGATGGAAGAAAAGACACTCTGATTTACTGATTCTGCTGAAAGGCAAAATCAAACCAGCAGAAGCTCAGTTTATATAAGAAAGGGGAAAAAAAGCAGCCAAGAGGGAGAAAGTAGTGCTTGTCTACAGAGTTCTTTGTATAATGACTAACATTTATTCAAATCACAGAATCACGGAACGGGTTGGGTTGGAAGGGAGCTTAAAGCTCATCCAGTTCTACACCCTGCCCTGGGCAGGGACACCTTCCACCAGCACAGGTTGCTTCAGGCCCTGTCCAGACTGGCTTGGAACACTTCAAGTGCAACTAATCCCAGTTCTGATGTTGCTGCTCACAATGAAGCAACAGTTTCTAACATCACCTGTTAAGCCTTTCCTCAGAGGATGAGCCTCTACCTCCCAACTTCTCCTCAAAAACCATCCCACCAGCAGAAGCTCCCTCAGGAAGAGCTCTCCAGCAACACAACTCTTTACAGCACCATCTCCATGGGTGGTGGACTGCCAAGGAGCTTATTTTCCTTTAGAAAGGTTGGTAGAGAGGAAGAGTGGTAAAATGCAGCTGAACCAGTCTGGGAGCAGCTCTGGGATCTGTAGTAATTCTTCCTAACTTCACAGCAAGTCACCAAAATGACAAAAACGCTTTGCTCACAACAAGGCTCACAGACAACATCAGTCTGGGCAAAATATATTCAGTTTTTTCTCAGATGCTCTGGGAAATACTCAAGAAGCTCTGGTTTGAACACAGAATACACTTTGAAACTGTGGAGATCAACCAGCTCTAATAACCTGCACATCAAACCACGGAGAAAGCCAAACTGACTGAGGGAACTGGTTTCCCAAAACACCCAACCTGCCACAACAAGCACACTGGGATGACAGACAGATGTATTTTATGACCTTAACTGAGCTTGAGAAAGTGCAAAATAAAAACCACTGAAATCCCAAAAAAAAAAAAAAAAGAGAAGTTCAGGTTCTTCACTCAAACTATTTTTTGGCATTTTCAGCACTTTTCAATGTTAACTGTAGCAATGAAACCACACCTGTGAGCCTGAAACACACACACCCCACACCACCTCAATGGAGAGTCATGCAAAGCCACTCATTTGCAAGAACTGGAATAAAAATGATAATTCAACCCTCAGCTATTATTTAAAGAGACACAGACACAGCAAGTGCCTTCTCTGACTCCTCATCATTCCTGAGGAAAGTGCCAGCATATCAAAACTTTCAGTCCTTGGGCTGGAAAACAGAAAATTCTAAATATTTGTTAAATTTCAAAGCAAATTTCACAGATATCCCATCATGTCCTTGGGGAAGACATGCAGGAGTTGCATTTTCTTAGCAGCACTTTCCTGCATGAGGGCACCAAAGAAACACAATTCTGCCACCAGCATCAAAGACTATTTCTCCTCATCCCTCATGCTGGAGTGTATTCCCTCAGCTTTTTCCCCACAGACAGGAGTGATTGC
This sequence comes from Aegithalos caudatus, assembly GCA_013389925.1. Taxonomy (NCBI): domain Eukaryota; kingdom Metazoa; phylum Chordata; class Aves; order Passeriformes; family Aegithalidae; genus Aegithalos; species Aegithalos caudatus. Next base: position 58,628 of record WEIU01017243.1, on the reverse strand, counting down.
ATACACTCACAATTCTGAGTTGAAAAAGTTACTAACACAAAGCACTGAGGTGTGAGCACCTGTCACACCACACCAGCCTCAGCCAGACAAGCTCCACACACTTCTAGATGCAACCTTAAATTCTGGTAAAAGTAAAAACAAAACGTCAAAACTCCATTTAATAGTGGACAGGGGAAGCCCAGTAGGCAATTTTCTTTTTTGTTTTTGAAAGCATAGAGGGGTTCTCTTATGTTGAGCATAAGATGTGTGTAAATATAAAAGGTGTCTGGAGGAGGAAAAAAGCAGAACTTTTCCTGTTCTGGTTCAGGTTTTAGCAAATATCTCACACACAGGCACATACTACTGAAAATATATTTGCTGTAGGTTCTTTTTGTTCAAAGGGTTTACTCTATAAACCCTTTAGGAATAGCTGAGAGATCAGTAATTTCCCTGCTTACATCCTGTTGAGGATTTGAGTGTGTCCAAGCACAGGGACACAACCAGAATCGGAGCTGGTCTGGAAAACCGAATGAGAGCAGTTTCGCTTCTCTCTGGCCGTTCAGTTGGCACATATTATTAAACACTCCTGCAGCATCTCCCATGCAAAGCCATCAGCCAGGGGTAACTACGGCGAAGCAGATTAAACACAAAGTGGGTCAAGAGCTCCAAGTACACAACCTGAAGCAGGAGCTGTCACCTGACGCGAACTTCCACGGAAAAGCGAGCAGCTCTTTCCGTTTGCGAACTCAAGTCGCCGCAAGTCGCCCGCGCTTCGCGATATTTCTGCTTTTTCAAACGCGTTCTCGGAGCTCAGCTCCCGGCTCCCTTCCGGCCCAGAGTAACCCGCAGGAGCGGGAAGCGGCTCCCGGGGCGGAGCGCAGGCGGGAGGGAGGGGAAGAGGCAGGGAGGGAGCAGGACACGCACCCGCGCCACCGGGACAACCGAGAGGAACCTCCGAGTCTCCGCTCAAAGGAACGCGAGCTCTCCGCCGCGCAGGGAGCGGGGCCGGCCCCGGGACAGGCCCTGGCACCGCCGGCGCC
>WEIU01017243.1:35958-57410 GCA_013389925.1 Aegithalos caudatus | reverse complement strand
CCCCCCGGCCGCGCGGGAGGCGGGAGCTGGCGTGGCAGCGACCCCTTCCCTTCCCTTCCCCGCCGCCACCTCTGGGGTTTTCCCTGGAAATCCCCCCGGGATTCCCGACCAGCCGCTTCCAAGGGACACGGGTCTTAGAGGCCCGGACCGGCACTCTCGGGACACGCACGCGGGGTTCCCATGGGGATTTAGCCTGCCACGAGGCCCGCGGCGCAGCGAGGGGCCGGGCAGGCCGCGGGCCGAGTGCGGAGCAGATCCAAGTGCTGTGACCAGAGAGACGCCCAGGAATAACCCTGAGCACCAGCACGGGGCTGGACCTGCTGGAGAGCAGCGCTGCCCTGACAGACCTAGGGTTCGGATAGGGAACCGGCTGTCCCCGAGCTGGCAGAGCGTCCCGGGGGCCAGAAGGGTCAGAGACCCTGGGGGACACTGGGAAGAGCAGTGCCGGCAGGTCAGGGAGTGGCCCTGTCCCTCTGTCCAGCCATGTGAGGCACAGCTGGAGTTCTGTGCCCAGCTCTGGGCTCCTCAGAAGAGGAGACACATGGAGCTGCTGGAGCAGGTCTAGGGGAACCTGTGGGGAAGCTGAAGCACCTCTGTGCCCAGGAAAGGCTGAGGGAGCTGTGGCTGCTCAGCCTGGAGAGGAGCCCCAGCTGAGAGGGGCCTCAGCCCGGGCTGTCCCTGTGTGCAGGGAGGGCTCCCAGCAGGGCCCAGGCTCTGCTCTGGGAGCCCAGCAATGGCACCGCAGGAACGGGCAGGGACTGACCCCAGGGAGTTCCACCTGGACAGGAGGAAGAACTGTCCTGGGCAGTGCCTGAGCCCTGAACAGATCCCAGAGAGGCTGTGGAGTCTCCTCACTGGGGATATTGCAGAGCTGTCTGGGCACAATCTGTGCCCTGTGCTCTGGGATGGCCCTGCTGGAGCAGATGGACCCACTGTGGTCTCTCCCAGCCTGGCCCATTCTGGAATTCTGTGGGGCAGGACCTGAGGTGGCCAAGGAACAGCTTGTCTGCAGAGATCCAGGGAGCCTGATCACTCCTGCCATCACTGTAACAAAGCCAGAAGGGGAAACCCTTGGATTTGTCCCCACCTACTGTACCAGGTGTTTCTGATCCCCAGGTCACCTGAAGAAATGTCAGGAAGGGAATGTTTTATTTCTTTCCAGTTTTCCAGCAGAAATATGGCTGCCTTGCTGCTGAACACCTTGTCAGTAACACCTGTCAACTCTGAGTACCAGAGAAAGCCAAGATTTCCCTACAATTCTAATAATTTAATACCTCACTGCCATGAAAACACTGTTCATTCTCTTATTCCCTCCCTGCCTCCCATCCCCACACCAGCTCTGGTCCTCAGGGAAGCAACCAAAAGTTTTGGTTTGTATTTGGGGTAAGTATTTGGGGTTTTGTCACTTTTGTTGGATGAGCTGAACTTGTTCACAAACAAGACCAATGAATCAGCAGGGCTGAAGGCAGGTGAGCAGCAGTGAAGTGTTGCAGCAGCCCAGACATCCCAAATACAGACTCCTGCTTCACCAATAGCAGTAAAACAAAGCTGACTGCACCTGCTTCAAAGCTCCTGCACCACAAGGTCAGGAACAAGCTGTTGGTACAACCAAAATCCACTCAGCAGTGGGCAAATTCCACCCTCTAACAATGAAGATCTAAAAGAATAAGCCAAATTGTGCCTGGTGAGGATTATTGTGCCATGGATATAGTGAGGAATGGGATCATTTGGGGGACCCACCTTGGATAGGGCTGCTGCTACAGGTGACAGGTTTTGTACATTTTGCCCTCAAGTTTGGGGTTTATCTAACAATCAATTTTTAGTCCTGGTTTTTCACATTCTGCTTTGAAAATGGGATTTGTTTTTTACAGGCTTACCCTAGCAGGAAAGGCTGAGGGTCAGCAGCATGGAAACAGTCAGTAACTCTGCCTTAAAAAGACCCCTTTAATTAAGTTTTGGTTTTTTACATCCTGGGTAAGACAGGAAATAATCCCAACTGTGGTTACGGATTAAAGAAAAACATACACAGTTCCAGAACAATGGAGGCAGCAGGAGAAAAATCAAAGGTTTTGCCACTGGTCACCTGTTGTAACTTTCTCAAAAAACATCTCTGAACAGAACATTTATTTATTTATTTAGGAGAAGCCTACCAATGATAATGACATGCAGGCTTTGGGGAAAAAAAAACAAACAAAAAACAAACCAACAAACCCAACAATTAATATTTTTGGCTCAGTGTGCTGGTCATGCTTTCTATAAATTTTGGCTTTTTAAAACTTAAACAATCAGAAGATGATGATGAAGAAAAACAAGTCTTTTAGGAATGTCCCAGAACAGATTTAACTCATCAATGGGGTTCAAAAAAGGGACAAAACTCAAACATTTGCTGACTAGCACACACCCTTCAGCACTGCAGCTGGCACTTGGCTCCATTTCAAACACAGACAGTGCAAAAGTAACTCTGAAGAAGCAAAGAAAAGCCAAAATATGGCTTCATAAAACAACAGATAAAACAATTAGCAAGAAAACTTCCTCTGCATAGTAGGATCTGGTTGCCTCATCCCCAGCCTCAACTTCCTACAGGCCTCAGCACCTCCACATCTAAATTACATTTTTTGAGTTATTTTAGTGTTAAACCCAACAGGAACGGTACAGAGCAGTGCCCCTAGAAATGGAGGGGAACAGGTACAGCCAGGCAGGGCAGTTATGTCAATCTCTAATTACAGTTATGTCATTACTGACAACTCCAGTTTTCAGTTGCTCCTTTCCCTTTTAACTTTCTCCACCATACCTGGCTTCTGGACTATTGTTTTAATCACACTCAAACCAGTTGCAGTATGAAAATTAAACAGCATTAAACATAGTAACACCATTGTACAGGAATGAAGTTGCAGAACATTAACAGTAAGAAAACCAAAGTATCTTGTTCTTAACAACAATGGGATCTGCAGGAGATCTCTGAACAGAAATGAATGGGAGCCCACTGCCTTGGCATCCATGAAAGATCCTTGCCTTTGGCAGTGGAGAATGACCTGTTTCTCTTTTCTGTGTTCAAGGGAGGGGTGAGCATATGGAGGGAAAAAGTGGCTGCCTGGTTATACTCGTGTTAACGGGTGTGCCTACAATGCAATTCCAGAAACAGCCTAAATTCCAGCAAGGTGCTTCAGGTTACAGAACACTGGTTGTGCTGAGGGAAGCTTCAACCTTGCAGTAGACAGCCAGCTGGGAATACAGACTCATTTTTCACTTGTTTCCTCCATGCAATGTGCATCTTTTCCATTAAAGGCTTCTCATTTTCAGATCAGATCATCAGTTATCCTTGTTTTCCAACAGTATCAGTATTCACACTCCAAGCCATGTGCAAGAAAATAAGAAATGCTCCGACTCCTGCAAGAAGTGCTGCAAGTGCTAGAAAATAACATTCAAGAAAAGAACAATTAAAAAATACTACATTCTGGAGGTGTATGTCACAGAAACTTCTCAGAACTCACAGCACGGCTGCCCAAAGTGGTTTCCCTCCAAAGAAACCACTCAAAACTGCTTAGGGAAGCTTTTCCTAGCACAGGAGAACATCACCACAGCTCCCATCCCACTCCACCACATGTCCACGGCTCTGATCTACTCTGCAACAGGGCTTTTAAACATCTGCAGGATTGTCTTTTGCTTGTTCTTAGGCAGTGAACAAATGTCATTTGTGTCACTGGTATTAACCACACAATTCAAAACCTTTCCTTCCTTGATGCTGGGGGATTTCACCCGGACCCTGGCAGGGGACTGCCAGTTTTCATTGCAGGAACCTTTCCTGGTCTTGTGGTGATTGGTTTCAGCCTGTGCTTTTGATCCCTTGGAGTCTTTTGCCGCCTTGGAAGTTCCCTTCCTGGCAGAAGAGTCTTTCACAGACCGCGGTGGTTTGGTGCGAAGCAGGTACTCGTCTGGAGAGCCCTTCTGGCGGTTCAGTATCCTTTCCTCCTTGTCCAGCTCCTTCTGCAGCTGCACAGCCAGGAGCCTGTCCTGCTCCTCCTGCCTGAGCCTTTCATAGAACTCCTCCTCAAAGGCTCTTTGTGTCTGCAAGACAAAATCATTCATCTGCTCTCCTTGGTCTTCTGCACTGTCAGAAAAGGTTCTTCTCCTCTTATCAAGTATGCCCAAGTCAATTATGGCATCAGCTGGGATCTCCAGTAACTTCCTTTTGGGAGTCTCCTTGGAGTTCTGTGGCCTCTCTGGTGTCTCTCCCTCTGAGTGTCCAGTCTCCTCCCCCAGATCACACAACGCAGTCTGGCTGTCAGACATGACACAGTTCATTCCTAACTGACCAGAGGTACAAGTTTCATCAGACTTTTCAGGGTTTACCCTTTGCATATTTGTTAAGTTGCCACTGTCTGAGTCAGTTCCTTCATCATCTCCTTTGGATCTAAAAAGAACTGTCCTAGACCCTTCCCCTTCTGTGGTTCCATGAAGTGCATCTGGAACTCCATCTTCTAAACCATTTGGTCCCGGTGTTTCTTCCTGCTTGACGGGGGCAGTTTCACCTGAAGCTGAGGCACTGAAATAGTTCATACATGATTCCAAAAATGAATCCTTAGCACCAGAATCTTTATTTACACTGCTCAGCTGTGGAGACAGGGTTGGCATTTCCTCTTGCTCATCATGCAGTGCAGAACTGTTGCCTTCATTGCTGTTGGTCTCCTGAAGAAAAGGGAGACACCATTAATGAAGTAAATTTATTGAAAGCTCATGGGTGTGAATAAATACCAAACTCACTTCTCATGGCTGCATTGCCCCTGAGTGTCCTGGGGTAGCAACTCAGATACTTCTCTTTTTAAAAAATACCTAACTGTTTAATAGTAAGGAAAATACTTGAAGTAACTGCAGAAGCCCAGCTAAAGGACTGAAACCACAACTGCAGTATTTTCCTCTTATCAGTGACTCAGACCAACTGTGCAAGCCTGCTCATCTTCTCTGGAGGCCTTACAGGAAGGATCAGACAGCCATGGAATGATGTAAATCAAGGTGCACCCTCTCCCCATGGACTCCAGAACTGGGAATCATGAATACTGAAGGTAGGTAGCTTAAAAAGGATAACCTGCCTAGTGCTGATGTGCAAGGGGAATATAGCACTAGAATCCTACTGGCAAGAGGAAAATATCCCCCAATTACAAACTGTGAGATTTATTACAAAATTATTCCAGTTACCGCAGAGAGAGAGCTGCTTCTGCCTCTTCCTGTGGTATGATTCCTGGAGAATGATGCTGGTCCCAGCATACCATAACTCTTTGGAGACAGATACCTTAAAAAGAAAAAAAAATGGATACCCCTTTAAACATTTTGTCCTTGACTTGTCAGTCCTTTGAATGATTCAAGATCTTCAGGGTCATTCTGACCAAAAAAACCCCAAAAAGCAACAAGAAGGCAAGTGCTTCCCTTCTCCTCCTATGAGGAAATGTTTTAAACATCAACACTTCACATCTTCCCCAGTTGTCTAAGGAAGCTGGCCTACAGCATTCCAAAGAAACAAATGGGGCAGAGGGACACTGAAACAGGCAATAATTAAAGAAACACTTGGCTGAATCCCTTACTTCTGAATGTCTCCAGAGTTGCTTGCTTTGTTCTTTGCCTTGCCCAGGTTCAGAGGGGATGTCTGAAAGGAGAGGCTGTGTGCTGGTGATGGGCTGCCAGGCACGTGTCCCTCGGGATCCTCATTCTTCCAGACAAGTGAAAACAGCATTAGGTAAAACAAAACACAACACAGACTGCAGAAACCTCAGGGAACTACTTTGGTTTTGCTGGAGCATTAGTTACTTTTGTCCAAAGAATTCTACAACTGTGAGTAACGGATGGTTATGGAGAAAGAAATGCTACTGGCTCTGTACACCTTCCTGGATCTAGCACTGAGGGACAGGAGGCTTTGCTCAAATAAGTACACAGGTTTCACCATAGGGCAGCCAAAATTCAACTAAGCAAAACAAATTAGTAAAACAAACAAAACCCTCCAAAAGGTAAAGTACATTTTCACTGTACGTTCCTTTCTTCCAGTACAGGTTACAGATATCCATTTTTTCCAAAGAAGGATTTTTAAAATCATGAGGAAAAGGAAGCATACAGCACAAAAATCAATGTTTTAAAATGTTTCACAATGAAGACATGCAGCACACATGCTGGATTTCAAGTGTGTATTACACAGGCTTCACCCTCCCCCAAGCTTTTCAAAAATTAATGGTCAGTCAAGGCTTTAAACTAGTGGGGGGCGACAACAGCTTCCAACTACAACTAAAATAAATTTAAACCATTCCAAATTTAAACATTTGCTCTGAGAAGTCCAAGTTGCTTGCAGTACATTGACATTTGCTGCTGTCCCACTCGATCCTAACTCACCAGACTGTTACTGAGCTGCCAGGCCAGCTCCTCATCTTGCTTCAGCTGCTTCTCCATCTCCCTCCGTCTCTCTTCTGCCAACCTGTGCTCCTCCTCCTCCTCCTCTGCCAGCAGCTGCTGGATGTACTCCTCACTCGCTTTGTTCTCCTCCTGTTCATGCGCTCGCCTTTCTGCCTCCACCTAAACCAGAGAAATCCCACCTGGTTACTCCTGCAGGGCCACACTTCACACCAGAACCTCTGAGATGACACTCCTTAAACTTGAAGCATTCACTGTTCACAAAATACAGCAGTATTCATTGCATGAGTGTCAAAGATGTAGGAATCCCATGGATAATGTGTGTAGAGCCTTGGGTTTGACCACTGTGACAAACCATTGGGTTTCTGTAAGATCATACCATTAACCTTGCTCACCTGCAAAGTTAAGCTCCATTCCTCACCTTCTCAAAGTGTTAGTTACAAAAACTAAGGTCGCCAAATACATGGATCTACAGAGAAACTGGGATTGGAATTCTTTCTAAGGCTGACTGCCAGCCATCCCACAGTATTTGCTCCCACAGCACCAGCTTTTATCATTATACACCCCAAAGACAGCACATCTGTCTTCTAGAGAGTGCTGCTCTCTTGAAACACACAAAATCCAAAACATCAGGCCAGGAATTTTAAATCTGCCTTCCTTCCAGCAGACATGCTGAGAGATCAGTTACCAGCAACTCCAGGAGGAGAGCAAAGTACTTCAAGAATAAACCTTTCTTTGGAATTTCCTCCCAGTCCTCTGCTTCATGTGCTCCTGTAATCACCAGCGAGGGGATCTCAGGGAAAGGTGCATTCCCATGTATTTTCCAACTCTAAATCTTAATACTACTGTGTCTGAATTGGAAGAAGGATCCTTAAATGGGCCAAAGATGAGAATTCCTTAAAATCTTTACTGATTTTAAATAAGCACAGGTAACAGAGTGAACAAAGAAGAAAATGTTGTATGATCATTACTGAAGGTTATCTAATTGCAGTCTCTTACTTGGAGGGAAATCAAGAAGAAGGACAAACATAAAACCAAAGCCCAAACAATTCCAAATTTCTACATTTGCTACTTTTATGTACATTGACTTAGGTAGGAAGTATATATCAAGAAAACTTGAGAAATGTCACCTCCACATACAAAGAAATCTCTTCCATCAACTTAATTCATGATTCAGAAGTGACCAGTATGTTCTCGTGTTCTCGCAGCTGCAGTGCCCTTTTAAGTATCTTTATTATTAAATAAAATTACAGCTGTTTGTGGGAACAATTCAAACAACTGGATACTAAGCATTTATGCTTATTAAATGTATTTTTGGACTTACCTTACTAATCTCTGCTTCATATTCCTGCCTCAGCTCCCCAGGCTTGCACAGCTGGTGCTGCGGCTTGGGGACACAGACTAATCAAGAGGAAGGAAAGGAAAAAACACAAAGTCATGACAGTCAACAACAAAGGATTTTAGCAACAACAAAGGATTTTAACTCCATACCCTGTCATGGGAATCATTTGACTTAAATCAGGTGCTGTGATTTAAAAAAGGAAGGAATAAAGCAAAAACTACCAAGGAATAAAGTCTCCACAGCAGAAAAGCGCAGTGTTACACAGTGGCAGGACCAGGCGGTGTTTCCCAAGCACCGAATACAAAGCAATTACAATGGAACAGAAGCTGTGGCTGCCCCATCCCTGGAAGTGTCCAAGGCCAGCTGGATGGAGCTTGGAGCATCCTGGGATTGTGGAAGGTGTCCCTGCCCATGGCAGGAATGGGATGATCTTGAAGGTCCCTCCCAACCCTAACCATTTCCTCATTCATTCTCTGTTGGTACACTGACCATAATTTGTGTCTTTCACTCTTTTCATTAAAAAGACCCCAGAATGCTACTAGTGGAACAAGCTCCCCTACAGCCAACCTACAAAAAAAGTCCCCCCAAGGGTGCTTGCAACACCCCAAAATCCTTCTTCAGAAAGTTAATCAGATTTCACATCCTTCTCTCTTGACACCACAATTTTCAGCTCATTGATTCTTGCATTGACTGAACTCCTGGAATTTCAACCAAACGAACTGACACCTAAAAATCATTTAACCACTTCACTTACTTGACAGTGATAAAGAAACACACACACATATTCAAATACTCTGCTTGCAGATGCTACAGTTGCAAATGAGCAATGAACAAGGCCAGGCAGCCACACACCAATAGCACAAACAAATACCCACTGAAATGACCAGACAATGTAATTTTTATCCTCTGTACTACAAAGGAAGAAGGAATTACCCACCTCTTCCCTGCCCCTTTTTTAGGAGAGCTCTGTCTCTGCCAGCAGTAACACACCTGTCCACCCACAGTAATTCCTGTGCCAAAGCAGAGACATCCCAGGACAAGTGACATTTCACTTACTTTCCTCATCCAAATCCAGTCCGTTAATCCTCTGCTCGCACTCCTTGGGGTAATTCTTCTGAATCTGCTCCCAGAGCTCCCAGTTGATAAGAGTATTTCTGCGGGTATTGTACCGTGCCCAGGAAGAAACTCGACGTCTACAAAAGGGGCAACACAGGCTGGCCTTTTCCACTGTCATCTGGAAGCAGGAATTACAGAGGGTATGGCTGCACGGCAGCGTGACAGGCTCCACAAAGATCTCCATGCAAATTTGGCAGAGGCAGTCCGACAAGGAAAGCGGCTCCTTGGATTCCTCCGACATACTGAGCTGAGGTAGAGGGACAACACTAGGACAACATCAGGGCCTGAAAGCAAAAAAGAAACGTTTATGTTCCTTATGGGAAGCAAAACAAAGGAAAATACAAAATGCTTTACAGCTACTTTAAGAAAATGTTAGTGGATTTAGAAGCCTGCTTAAGTGGTTGGTTTTGCTCAGGGCCTGAGAGATTCCTGAGGAAGAAGCAGATCTTTACAGAAGTCATGGAAAAAACTGTACCAGGTTTTCCTACTGCAGTTCCCTATGAGCTGTAACAGGTGCTTTGGGGATAGCAAGGAGGTGGTAAGGAGAGGGGGGGAAAGAAGGTGAGGGTTCTTCCAGCCACCTCTGCTACTCCCCTCTTCTCCCACCACTCCCTAGCTATGATAAGATATGCTGGATACGTTATTTCAGTTACCTTAACCTTCCATTCACTCATTTTTTCAGTGTATGTGCATCCTTTGAGAGCTGCTTTTGGCACAAGCTTGTTTCCAGTATGTTCTGAAGGTGAAATACATCACAGCAGAGCAGCTCCTTCCTCATTCACTTGCTTAAGCTAGGACTATAAAGCTAAAATTCATTTTTTTAATTAAAGACAAATGAAGAATTACGACTTCAGCACCTTCTTGTGTGACTTGAAACCGTGAGGGTCATCTGTCTCCTCAGACGATTTTTCCACTTGGCCCAGCAATACTGTGGGAGAGAAAACAAAAGACATACAGCAAAAGAAGAAACCCACCGATTTTTAAGTTACGAGCTTCTTAAACAGGCAGCTTCGGAGACAGGAGGCCCCCGAAATAAAGGCTGCCATTCCTCACAGAGAACTCGCCATGGACACAAATACACGTTAAGGAGGGCTTTATTATTTCCGCTATTTTTATTGACAAAAAAACCCTCCAGGACGTCGGCGCCCAGCGAAAAGGGGGCCCCATGGAGAAGGGGCCCCTCGCCCCCCCGGCCCCGTCCCCCCCAGCCCCTGAGGACCCGGCACCCACCGCTCCGGAGCCCGGGAAAGGCCGCGGCTGCCGCAATGGCGGCTCCGCTCCGCCCCTACTGAGGGACTGTTCCCGCCGCCCGGCTGAGGGCTCCGGCTCCGCCTCCTCCTCTCTCTCCGCCCCCTCTTTCTCCTCCTTCTCTTCTACTTCCTTCTCCTCCTTCTTCTCCTCCTCTTCTTCTCTCTCCTCCTTCTCCACTTCCACCTCCTCCGCCGAGCCTGCTGGGAGACAGAGGCCGCGAGCCCTCAGGGGGAAGGCGGGTTCGGCTTTCCTGATAGGATGGGTGGGAACGGCTTCCCACTGCCAGGGAGCAGCGTTGAGGTGGGGTTTTAGGAATAAATCCTTCCCTGTGAGGGTGGTGAGGCGCTGGCACAGGCTGCCGTGCCGAGCCGTGGCTGTCCCGTGCCCGGCAGTACCCAAAGGCCGGGCGGGCGGGTTTGGATCCTCCCTTTTGTCCCTGGCTGTGCTCCCTGGCTGTGCTCCCTGGCTGTGCTCCCTGGCCGTGCTCACCTGGCCGCAGGTGCCCAGGGCACGTCCCGCCGCAGGTCCTCCTCCAGCATCTCCGCCTGCAGGTCAAATTCGTGCTCCAGGGTCTGCAGGCTGGAGTCCAGCTGTGCGAACCGGGCCTCCAGGGACAGCAGCCTGCTCTCTACTCTGGGCCGAGGAAAACCAGAGAAAGGGAATTTCGGAAGGAGTTGGGGCTTTCTGCCGCGATGTTGCATCGTGAACAGCTCCAGACCCCGTTCTGGGGGTCCTCCCAAGATTTGTGAGAACAAACACCACTAAAAGTCAAGAGGTTTTGTCACGTCTTTTTGGCCGTTTCCTGGTGCAGAGATCTTACAATCTCCAAATACAGCTGCAAAATTAGTATGTATGTAGCCCTGGTTTCATGCCTGAGGTGTTTTGGTTTCTGAAATTCTTTTCCCAGGCAAGTTTCTGTAAGCAGAGGGAATGTTTTGGTAACACTACCTATGTTATTCATTCCTTCTCACAGGAGGGACTTCTTGATGCCCCTCTGGTTTGACCAATGTGATTGAAGAGGTTTGTCTTTGTCTCACCAATCAAATTGGCCTGTGTAAAATAGTATATAAGGGAGATGCATCCTAAATAAAGGAGTAATTTTTTAGCCTTCTGATCTGGGAGACTTGTGTCCTTGTGGTACAAAACATCTGTGGCTCTCAACCATATGCCCTATTAGTGGCATAGGTTTTTCTCTTAACACATTTTGAGGTGATTTATGCTTTTATTTGTGATGTCATGGTCTTTTGAACCATTTTCACTTAACATTGAGCAGAACTTCTCATTAGTCCTCTGGTTAAAATTATGCAAATAATAAACAAGCCACCTGCAGTGTTTCTTTAATAGGACTATCTTTCCATGGAACAACTGCAATAAAAACTACTCCATAGCTTGTATTTATTAACTGCTTTTTCATTATTTGGTATCTGTTGTTTTTTTCCCTATTTAAAGTTGTAAATTATGAAGATGGGGTTTTGAGTTTTAAGCCATTCCACTTTTGCTGAAGAAAACTGCCTGGTTTAAAAGAACTTGTTGTGTTGAGACAAGGTGCAAGGGAATGCAAGTATTTATTTTTGTACCCATTTCTCTCTTTCCTGGAGATACAGGGTGTGCTGGGCTGCTGTCACTGTGGGTGGTTTTTGTAAAGACAGTTTTCTCCACATTTTCCTCAGGTACCTGATTGACAGCAAGGCGTGTTCTTGAGAATTCTGAGGATCTGAAAGCTAATGTAAATAATTCAAAGTCCCTTCCTAAATACTGAACAACTATCTCAGTACTATGTAGCCAATAGTGATTTACTAGCAGAACATCACCTACTCCTTACAGGATTTTTTGTGATTTTTCTTTTTATTGTACTGGCAGAACTTCAGGCTGTATCAGCTAACAGCAACTACACCATCAGCAAATATTATTACCTACATATTTTTCTTTATCTTATCTTTTTTTCATTCCTAGTTTGCTCCACTGCTTCTGTTACTATTATTATTGTATTGTTTTCATGTTCAGGGAATTGAGTTCTGAATTATGACCTACCTGTGTTAAACACTCCATCCATGTTTGTGGCCCTATTATGTGTATCTTTGGATGAACTTTTTGTGAGGACAAAATACACAGCGGCTGGTGATGACATTAAAAAAAACAAACAACAAAACCCTTCAAACTTTTTTTTTCATTCTTTGACACGTATCCCATGGTATTTTAATGCCTGTTCTTATAAGAAACGGACCAAAAATGCCATTTTTGTCCTATCAGCACCTCCTCCCTCTCCCTGCCTACCTCTCCTGCCTCCCCCTTCTCCAAACCAAACCCTACTTTGGATTCTGCAGCTGACCTGAATGAGGAGAAAATAAAGAGACTTCAACAATGGCATATTTTACTAAGTATCCCCGACCTTAATTCATTGTCTGGCCTCTTATGCAGATCCTTGTTTAAGGATTTTCCGTTGTTTCCTGAGGCTACGAGGCTTCCTCTGCAGGCTGGTGAAAGCTCATCTTACTGCGGCAGGACTCCTCTTGCTTCAGCGAGAATTTTGAGACGAAAATAGAACTTTAATTGGAAAATTAAGCTGGTGTCGTGTCGAAATGTAGGGAGTTCAGAAGAGCTGGAAGGATTGATGTGTCATAATTGGATCGAATCTCTCAGCACAGAGAGAGCAAGTGCAGAAACAGGTGAGGTGAGTCGGGCTTTGTCGTGAATGACTTTCAGAGCTGGGTTGTCAGATAATGAGTGTTCTTGCCAGTGAATTTCTCCCCGGTTTGCAGCTTTTATAATGGTAAATAAACTTCCTCATGGCCCATTCTCCAAATTCCTCCTCTACAAGTAAGAGTAAAGTAATCCAAGGTCTCATCACTAATGCTGCTCTCAGTGCAGCATTGGTTTCTTAGCAGCTTCAGTCCATTGCTTTGTTATTTGACCAGTTTAGTCTCTCAAACACTTTTATTAATTGCCTGTCTGTAAATTAATCTTCTCCATTTTTAAGCACCTGCAACAAACATTTCAGCATTTGCCAATTTTGGATCTAAAAATGTTTGTTATACCATGGTAGATCCATAACTGGTCCCCCAGAGCTGTAACTGAATTCTGGTAGACTGCTGCTGGCTCTTGATCTAAGTTTGGAGTGAAAAGAGGAAGAATGCACTAAACCTCCTGCTTTCATTTCCATCCTGACTTCTGAACACTTTTTCCTTTAGTGTAAGTGAAGTTACCACTAAGTCAATGACCTCTGACTAGTGTACACACAAACCACATCCCCATTCTTTACCAGAAAGTTTCTAAAATTCCCCTCTTGTTAGCACACAGAACATACTTGGAAGCCAGGCAGTAAAAGCTCCAGCATTTCCACTTCTCTGGAAGTATGGTTCTATGTGGAACCTTATTTCTGCTATTTAGGCATTTACAAAAAATGACATTTCAGAGCTGTCACGTGGGTTTGATTTTCCAGGCCAGTGCAGCATCCTGCACTTCTCCAAGCTCTCCCCATTCACTCACTCCATGGCATGTTAGACACAGACACAGACACACACACTTCTTAAGCAGTTTCCCACATAATTAATTCTTGCTTTTTTTCTTTCAGGAGTTGTTTAATTGTTTCTCCCTCTGGTCAGGTCTCCAACAGCTACTTTGGTGTTCACCACTGTGTGAATTAATTCTTGCTTTTTTCTTTCAGGAGTTGTTTAATTGTTTCTCCCTCTGGTCAGGTCTCCAACAGCTACTTTGGTGTTCACCACTGTGTGAATCAGTCATAAAGGCTGTAGGTGAACCAACAGTATGAACAGTATCTTGACAAGAGGAGCAGTTTCTTTCCAAGTCTGTCAGTTGTCTCTGTCAATACATAATCATTCATCTCCTAAGCAGAAGTGCTGCATCCCATCAGCTCTGATACTCCTGACAGGGATCCTTTTGACTGCAGGTAAACCACAGTTGTCTGTATAATACCTGATTTGACTTTCAAATGTCTCAACACTGCATAGTTTGCCTTTAAATGTAACATATCATAGAATCCCAGAATGGTTGGGGTTGGAAGGACCTTAAAATCCACCTCATTCCATTGCTGCCATGGGCAGGGACACCTTCCACTATCCCAGCTCCAAGCCCCATCCAACCTGGCCTTGGACACTTATGGGGCAGCCACAGTTTCTGTGGACAACCTGTGCCAGGGCCTCAGCACCCTCAGAGTAAAATGCAAATCCAGAGGTGAAAATCCACAGAGTGGGGACAGTATCCAGCCTGCCTCCAACTGCTGAGAATTTCAGACCCTTTTTCGACTTTTTTCTTGAAGATCCATGCTCATATCTTTATATCTGCTCTGAGCCACCACCACTTGGTGCCTGCTGCTGCACAGCCAAGCAGGGACCAGTGCCAGTGGGAGCAGCTGAGGCTGGATTATTTTTCAGGAAGTCCTTGAACCTGCTGGTCACGTTCCTCTGCCAAGTGCAGGCCTTGGAAATGGAGGGTGAATCAGCATCACCCATGTCCTGATTTCAATCACCTAGTGATGGTGATTTGCTTTCCTTAAACTTATAAGAAAGGTCCATTCTTGGGCTATTTTTTTTTCTCACGATAACCACTTATTCCCTATCTTTGAACCCTCTCAGAACCTCTGAGGCATGGTCTGAAAATCAGAAGTTCACCTCAAATCTCCAATTAGAACAGCAAGCCCGAATTTCACAGAATCAGAATATGCCGAGTTAGAAGGCATCCACAAGGATGCAACTCCTGGCCCCCTCAGCAATCCCACCCTGTGCCTGAGAGCATTGTCCAAATGCTTCTTGTGCTCAGGCAGCTTTGCTGCTGTGACATTCCCTGGGGTGCCCGTTCAGTGCCCAACCACCCTCTGGGGGAAGAACCTTTTTCTAATATCCAGCCTAAATCTCCCTGACACAACGTAAGGCCATTCCCTCAGCTCCTGTCACTGGGCACCACAGAGATCAGTGTCTGTCCCCCCTCACGAGGAAGTTGTGAGGTGTCCCCTCAGTCTCCTCCAGGCTGAGCAGACCAAGTGCCCTCACTGCCTGCTGACACTTCATGCAGCTGCAGGTGATGGAGCAACTGCCCAAATCCTGCAGCAAACAGCCAGGACGGCAGCCAGGGAACGAGCACCACCACGGAGCTGATGGCTCTGTCCCTCTTTCCTCCCCAGGGAGCGAAGGAGAGATTAAGCCTGTTCATGAGCTGCTCCCTCCCTGAATGCAATGCCTGTAAGTTTCCAGGGAAGCACAGGTTTGGGTGCTCAGGGGTTGCCTGGTGGGTGTCCCGTGCCCCAGCCCCGCGCGCCCTCCCCGTCCCCCACGCGCCCGGCAGGACCTGCTCAGCGTCTCGTTCAGGGAGCGCAGGGAGATGCCGGCTTTCGCCATCTTCCTGGAGAGCACCAAGAGGAGAAATAAAAGCTGGAGTGGGCTTGCTCCTCTCCCCTGTAGCCAGCAGCAACAGCAGGGACAGGGGATCCGAGTCCTGCAGGAGGTTGTTTGTTCCGAGGCTTTTTATAGCCTGTATATCCAAATATAGGTCATGGATGCACCAACACACGTTCATGGACGTATCACTGAACCACACAGCCCAACCTGACCCCTTCCTCTGCCCCACTGATCCAGTGTCTTCATAGATAAACTAATTCACAGGGAACACAAAAGGGAGAAACTACACTTTTTTTTTTTTTTTTTTTTTTTTTTTCCTGTGTTTTGGCTTTGATTTGTTGTTGCGCCCACCAGATCATGTCTTGGGCCAAAGTCTCCTACTGGGAAAGGCTGTACAAGCAGATTGCCTTTGTTTTTTTGTTTTTTTTTTTTAATTAAAGATACAATGGTAGAATCTGATTTGGATGAGAATGAGTTGTGTTTGGTTGCAGGGAGCTGCTTTGAGCAAAACCAAGACAGTTGGAATCTCTTCCATAAGAGGTGGAGAGAGGCAGCACAACCAGATAATGGTTTTCTGGAGCTGGGTATGTAGAAAAAGCTGGAAATTTTTCATTAATAATATGGGTCTGGTAACAGCCCAGCTGGTGAAACACAGCAGCACAACCCCCCCACCGGTGCAGCAGGTCCTCAACCAGCACTAGGAATTCAGTTCTGTGACAGGATAAGAACAGCCCAGGAAAAAACCCTTTTTTCTAAAATTATATGCCCACTTCATGGGAAAGCCAGCATGAACCGAACATGTCCGGAGCTGTAGCATTTTCACTTAGGTCTTCCTACCTTCAATTTGTAAACAAAGGGAAACTTCTAGAAAGCCAAGTTCTGCTCGTGTTTCAAAGTTTTGGGAAGACAGGAAGTATTTGAGTAAGGAGCTGTGCCTTTGGCCCTTCGTATTCTCCTTGTGATGGTGATATGAGACACTTTTTGACAGAATTTTGTGTGAGTCTGGCACTATTAGAGTGAATCTAAGGACAAGGGAACAGTGAGAAAGAAAGCATTTATTAAGACAAGTGTAATTGATATTATTCCCTGGGATACACAACTAACTGACAGCTGACCCAGCAAACAGGTGTAACAGTTCCCCTCTCCTTTTGCTGCAGTGAAAAGGTTCAGTTGGCAACCACAGGGAAACTCATTTGGTTACTTGTTAATTGATGCACCTCTAGTCTATGCAGCTGCTGACAGAGTGATGAAAACCAGATTCCACCATAACCAGTTTAAGCCAACTGGGACACAGCTTCATGGGAGAAGTCACCCAGAGCACTGCAACAGCCCTAACCACATAGAGCTGAGCCAGTGACAGCTCTGCTACTGCCCAGCAGCCTCACTTAGCATTGTGGGTGTCTCCTTAGCACTAATTTTCTCCTCCAGCCTTAATTACATCAGCTTAGCCCTGAACTAATGTTACCTCTAAATACAGAGACCCGTTTCACTTAAATTCAAGCAGCAAACTGCCAACCCTGCAAGAGACAGTGGCTGTGAACATAACAGCCACAAAGAACCAGCACGAGGCCAGGGACATCATGAGTGCACAGCAAATCCCTTCCCCTTCCCAGGAACGCAGAGGGTTTTCCCTGTCCAGTTCACTGTCAGTGGATGCAACTGGCTCTGCAAAGTGGTTTTGTCCCCCAGACTTCTGTAAACACCCTTAAGGTTCTGGCAATGGATAGGCTGATACAGAGCTGGTCTGGTCAGCAACCAACACCCTCCTGGAGCCTTTGATTTCTGCGTACGACAGCCAGTTCACCTTCTCTCCGTGCTCAATGCTGAGCTTTGGCACAACTCCAGGGTGTTCATTTGAGGCCACTTTGTTGAGCTTCCCATCTTTTCTGCTGGAAGCAGCTGCTTGGGCCTTCCTCCTGGGCAGAGATTTTGCTGGACTTTTCTGCTGCTTCCCGACGTTGCCGCTGACATCCCACAGCAAGACCTTCCCGTCGTTTCCTCCAGACAACAGCCAGTAGGCCTCTGGCATAAAGAGCACCTGTGAGACTCCCAAGCTGTGAGCCTGGAACTGCAGCTCCCGTTCAAACCTGACACCCGTGACTCGGAATATTCTGACTTTCCCGTCCTGAGCTCCGCAGCCGAAGACGTTGCCGCAAGAGGCGACGGACAGGGAATGTGCCAGCGGAGGGTTGAAGAGCTGCCCAGCTGACTGTGGGCTCTCCTGCTCCACCTCACACTCCTGCAGGTTCGTGGTCCACAAGGGACGAGCTTTCTGCAGGTTCCACAGCATCACCTGGGAAAAAAAAAATGGGATGGATCAGTAATTTGTGTGGTTTACTTCGAATCGAAGCTTTAATGGTAAAATAAATAATCACACTTCTTGCCCTAGCAGAGCAAAGGCCTGCATGACTCCAAGAGGTGTAAGGCATGTGGTGAGGAGTGGTTAAACTTGCTCTAATAAATGTAGCAAATGCTTTCCAAAGCCCCACCACCATACTCTGCAGTCAATGACTCAGACCTTTGGATCACAAAAGAGATGCAAACACTGCTCTAAAAGCTTTTGCATTCATCTCAGCAGTAGTAATCATGATGTATTGCACATCAATTATTGAGAAGGAGGGCCACGGAAATGCTAGCAGTGAATAGAGATCATTATCATTCTGGATTTCTGTCTCTGCTACTTGGCCTAAAATAGTCACAATGAGCGTGTCTGAAAAATGGGAGAGCAAAAGGAAAACAGTAGCTGAGGCTGTGGTTTTTAAATAGGCATACTTGTATTTATTTTTATATCCAGTGAGTAGATTTGGTTTGTGTTATGGAGCAGGGCATGCTTTACCTGCTGAGATGGGTCAGGTCGTCCTTTTAGACTTTCTTTTCTAATGCCATCCCACCTCCAAGCCCCCAGTGAAGAATCTTGTGTCTCTTGTGTAGCAGTTCAGGCAAAACAGATTTATACAGAGCCAATTAAAAATAATTTTCTCAAGACTTTTGTAGGATCTGAATTGACCATGAGCATTCTCAAGGCCAACAGGGTGAAAAATACAAGTCAGTCTAATGCAGCACTGGTGTACTGTTTCCTTCATAAAGTTAAGCTTCAATTTGTTATAAATAAAAATATTCCTTCAGTAGTAATCACCAATAAGCACTACAGGAGTCTTTAAATTTAGTTCATAAAAGAGCCTGGCTCTGCATTTTTGGAATCCAAATCACACTAAAACATCTGAAATACATTTCCTGCCACTTTCCTGTTTCAGGGACTGCTGTTGCTGCTGCACTAAAACTACCTCCACAACAACTGTGATTTACTGTAAATCAGAGGGGCTGGGTGGTGCTTACCCAAATATTCCTGTCTTCATCACAGACAGCCCTGCAACAGCCTGATGAATCGAGTCCATCAACTGCTGACAAGTTTTCTGCAGACTAAGTATTTTCTGTCCTCATGGTATTTTCCCTGCTTCATCAGAACTCCTGAAAGAACTGCAACAACCTAAATTTCCCTTCTCATCAGCCACAGCTTCACCCAGAGTTTGACAAGCCCAGAACCTGTAGAGCTCATAACTTGTCTAAAGGCACAGTGCAGCACAAGGCTTCAGAGTTCTGCAGCTGAGCTCCCCTTTGGGAAATGATGCATCTTAAATGCAGCATCAATGCAGAATGATGCTCATTTCATTGTACAAAAACACACTAATGAAATCCTGTTTTGGGATACTGACTTTCACCTAAAAACCAGCTTGCTGAGCTACAGTAAGTGAAAGTAATACTAAAAAGTCACTAAAAATAATCAGCTCACTTGTACCCAGTTGTACATAAATGTTTACAATTCTGATAAAAAGTTTCCACCCACAAGCTTGTGTTTCTGCATTTTAGGGACCAAAATTAAGCCAGCTGAGGGACTGTTTACTCCTCCCAGACAGGATCTATCATCATGGCTTTAACACAGAAAGATACCATTTACACTAAATATCAGCATGTATTTGCTCTAATGGGTGTGAGATGTACTTTGGTTTCAGGAACACAGGGTGAAACTGCTCAGTGCTGTCACACAAACTGCACCCTGACGCCGCTGGAACCACAGAAACCTTTGAGAAGTGACAGTTTTCATATCGGGCTAAACCAGGAATGTGGTCAGACCTCAAGCACTGGAAAGAAATTACTGAAAAAAACATCTGTTCTGGGTGGCCAACTCTGGACTCAACTCCCAGCACGGTTCTTCTCAGAATGCAAAGGACAGAGTTTCCTCTTGATGAGGAGAGAAAAGTTTAAAAGGCAAAGAACATTTCTTGCTTCCAAGATGCTAACAGAACAGAAGATAAATTATACAAATCGCTTGTCCTCACAGTGATATGTTCCACTTGGAAAGATGCTGCTCTACCTGCCTGCCTCAAGCACTGTGCCTTTCCCCCATCCTTTGCATCTCATCTGATCCCTAGGGACAGCTGCTGGTTTTGCTCAGTCCAACAAAGAGCTAATATGGCACGAGTGAGATTTGCAGTGTACTCTGATTTCCCCTCACCCCACTCACTTTTGAACTGAACATGTTAAGGAAGACAAAAACAGGGGCAGAAGCTTCTGAATAAAACATAGCACAAACAGCCCCAACACTGAGGTTTTGGGACAAAACTACTTCAGAACAGTGAGGGAGCTTTCCAGTGACTGCAGGCTGAACACCTCCGTGCTCGGTGAAAGTCCGCGGTGCTTCACTACACAGGTGGGTAATTACTGTCTCACTTCATGAATAACCGTGCACGTGTATGCAAATCACCTGCATGTCCAGTCCACAGGAAACCAGGCTTTGAGGCCGCTGAGGTCGGAAGGCAACAGACGAGCAGATGTTGGAGTGTCTCAAGGTCCGGCTGACTTTCTTGCTTTCCAAGTCCACAACCTTTATCGCCCCCGAGTCATCCGCCGCAGCCAGGAAGCCGTCGGTGTCGTTCACCGAGAGGCAATTGATCTCCTCCTCGTTCACGTGGAAGCGCTGCAGGGGCTCCTGGAGGGAGCGGACATCCAGCACGCTGACGGTTTCCCCGTGGGAGGTGTACAGCGTGCTGGGGCGGCGGGCGGAGAACACCACCGAGGTCACGTCCTCCTCCTGCGGGAGCCGCAGCTGAGCCACGGCCGAGCCTCCGCCGTCCCAGAGCGCCAGCTCGCCCCGCTCCGCGCCCGAGGCCACCAGCCCTTCGGCGCTCACGTTCAGGCACAGGACGGACGAGGAATGCCCACCGTGCCACTTCACTGCCATGCTTCGGGGACGCGCTGAAACAAACAAAACCACGGCCTGAACTGAAGCGGTTGTTGGTCTCCTTACAGCACAAACTTAGCAAGCGACGAGATCATCCTGCGAACTGTTTGAAACTCCAATTTAAAACGGGCACCTCGACAGCTCAGTACCCAAGCGGAGCTTTTGCTCAAACCGGTCTTTCCCAACCTAAATGATACAACGAGTCTTTTAAAAAGACGTAGGTTGCAACATATTTAATAGGCTGTCAGAGCACACCCATGGCGCTCACCAACCTTAACCCTCCCTGGTGTGACTGCCCACTGCAGCCAGTGTCACAGCGCTGTTTAGGGAAGCACATCAGCAGAAAATTACATGAAGGGAGAAAAAGGGCAGCACAAAAGTGTTGGAGGCACTGAGACGCTGCGGGGGCAAGGAGAAAGGCACACGGGGTTTATGTGACAGCCCAGCTGCCGCTTCGCTGCCTTAAGGCCTAACTATTGGGCAATAAACGGCTTGTTTCTTGTGGTTTTACACTTTTATTATTTTTTTATTTAATTCTTTTTTTTACCATGTTATGTTTTCCATGTGATTTTAGTTGACCCAGATCTAAAGAGCAGCCAGAGCCCATTCATTCCATCAGAGGACCTTCTGTCTTGGCGATCAAGTAACACTACAGAGAGGGCTGATACCTTCCCCGCACCTCGCGTCGGGGCAGATTCGCGGCCGCCGGTCCCCGGGGGCCCCAGATGAGTCGTTCCCCGCCAACCCCCGGGCCCTGCGGCAG
>WEIU01017243.1:10601-25843 GCA_013389925.1 Aegithalos caudatus | reverse complement strand
CTTCCCACTAATCCTGTTCCTGCCTTTCTTCTGAATCCCACAGAGGAAATGGGAACCTTTTGGGGACTGAGGGGTCAGAGGTGGGATCCTTCTTGCTGTGGAGCTCCTGACTGCTGTGTGGATCCTCAATCAAATGGCCTCCAAGCCCAAAGACATAATTTTCCCAATTGTTTTTGCTGCAGTTCACCTGGATCCCTGTAGGCTTGTTGCATGTTGTTAGTCCTGGGGATTATTGCCTCCCTGCTCCCTGATCTCCCTCCCACAGCCCCAACTCCTCCGGTGTTGGCACCCAGTGCAATGCTGCAAGGGTGGGTGAGCAATCCCAGGGCTCTGCTCAGAACATCCCAGAACTAATCCTGGCTTCAAAGAAGTCTTCTTTGAACCCTGCTTTCCATCAGAAAACTTGGCAAGAGCTAGGAGATTCCTGACAGCTGGAAATGTATTGAAGAAATTCTCAGCTGTAAGAGTGGTGAGGCCCTGGCACAGGTTGCCCAGAGAAGCTGTGGCTGCCCCATCCCTGGAAGTGTCCAAGGCCAGGTTGGACAGGGCTTGGAGCAACCTGGGGTAGTGGAAAGTGCCCCTGCCCATGGCGGGGGGTGGAACAGAGTTGTCCCAGAGGAGAGTGCTGGGGCTCCAGGGGCTCCCAGACACAAAAGTCACTGCAAAAACAGTGCCTGGGGCTTTACTGACAGATCCAAGAGCTGGCACACACCTTTCCTTGGACCCAGGTAAAGCAGCAGGGAGGTGGTGTGGCCGCAGCTTGGGGAAGAAGATGGTTCTGAGGCTGATTATTATAAATCCTTGATTTTTGTGCCTTGGTTTCCCCTGCAGGAACTGCCCCAAGGGGAGCTTTGCTTCCTGTAGAGCTCCAGCCCTGCTGCAGCACTGGGGGCCATGCTCCTGTACAGCAGTGCACATTCTGGGATGGGACACATCCCTAGCTACCCCCTGGGGTTAAACTGGGTGGATTCCCATTGGGAAACTCAGCCAGAAACTCCAGAGCTCAAGTTTAAACTTCAGGCATTGAGCTGTCCATTTTAGCTTTTCCTTTTTGCCCATGGAACAAAGTCTGTTTTCTTTTTTGTGTTCATAGTTCCTCTTAAATTAAAGGCAACTACTTCTGCTGGCAGCTCCTGAGATACAGGAGACCTCAGGCTTCCCTTGTTTTATCCAGAGCAGCTGATTAAATAAAATTAATTACATTAACAATGCTTTGCACCATCATCCCTTGCAGAACCATTTCTTTAATTCTTGCCAGTCTTCCATCCCAGTGGGAGTCAAGGAAGCCCATGGAGAAATATTTCCATTTCCCTTTCCCCCCCTCACCAGATCCTGCTGCTGTGTGAACCACGAGTGACCCTTCTGGTGCTTCCACTTGGGAAAAAATCACATTTCCTGCAGGAAAACACATGTTCAGTGATGGGGTTGCTCTTTCCTGTTGCAGTTTCCCTTTTCCCAAGGGTCCTGTGCTGGGTGCATTCCAGGAGAAACTGGGAGCCTGCCCTCTTATCACAACTCTGCTCTTGAGTTGTGTTTGACAATTTGAAGGTTGTTAAGGGAAAAAGATTGGAGGAGGAGGTGGGAGGAACGGAAGAGGATCACTGGGTGCCAAACCATAATGGGATTCCCAGTCCTTCTCCTACAGCTGCAGGAATTGCAGCTGCACGTCTGGACATGGCTCCAAGCACCTGAATCTCCTTCAGTTTAACCCAGCTGTGCCACTGAGCTCCATTGGAGCTTCCTGAAGAGCTGATCAGGGAGCAGCTCCTGGCACCTCAATCCCTGTCCCCTCACTGCGCTGGTATTAAAAAATAGATTACCCCCTCTCAAAGCACACATCAAATCCTTACTGAGAGGACTGGGTGGCGAGGAGAGGAGAGGAAAAGGAGCAAGCGCAGCTTCAGGACTTTTTCAGAACCATCCGGCTGCAGGATGTGGGGAGAGTGTGAAGAGCAGCAGCAGTGCTGCTGAGCTGTGGGGGCAGCCCTGAGTGGGGCTGCTTTCCAGGGACAGCAGGGTGGGGAAACCTGGATGGGCCCTGCTGGGGCTCTGCCAGCCCACGGTGCTGGGGTTACACTGCCCTGCCTTTGGGGATGGGCAAAGCAGGGAATGAAGCAGGTTGTTTTCTCTCCCAGTTGCTGCAGGGCTGCAGGAGGAAGCTGGTTTGACCCCCAGGGCATCACCTTGGTGGTGGCACCACAAAAAGGAATCTCATCAGAAGGTCTCCCAGGAGCCTCCTGATCCAGAGAGTGCAGTGTGGTCACAGATGAGGATGCCCAGGTTTTACAGCTCTGCCAGCTCCCCTGTCTCCAAGCTCCAGGTGAGGGGTTTGAGTGTGGGCTCCTGGCAGGATTTGGGATGAGGAGTTTGTGGTCATCAGCTGATCTCAGCCTTTTGTGTGCCCTTGAGCAATGCCATGGGAATTTTGCCCTTCTGTGAGCTTCTGCCACTCCTGTTCACTTCTCTCTTCTCCTTCTTGATTTTTATACGTCAAACTTCCTTGAAAATGGAGGAAATGAAACCACAGGGCTTTTTTGTAAGTGACATGGAAGAGGTCAGCCTCCTTCCAGAGAAGAAATGAAATTTAGGGGGAAGGCAAGAAAATTACCTCCCTGGTAATTTTTGCTGGTTTCAGGAGTTTGGGGGCTCTGTGGCCTGGCAGGGAGGGGTGACCCCAGCTGGGATGTCCCTTGGAGGGGGTCTTGGTGTGCTGCAGTGGCACAGTTCAACCCCCAACTATACAACTATCCCATTGGTACCATGGAACATGTGGGATGTGGAGCATGGACCTGCTGATCCCAGACAGGGTCCTTCTGCAGAGATGGATCCTTATTTTTGAAGATCCTTTCTCCATATTTTTGAACCTCCTTTCTCCATATTTTTGAACCCTTTCCCAGCTAGGTAGATCTGGGCAAAGTTTTCCTCCTCAGAGGCTGGATTTGCTGGAGACTTGGGGGTTGGTGACAACCCTGGGAAGGGGGAGACATGGGGTGGGGAGATGGAGAGCAGAAGTAGATGGGGGTGAGGAGGAAGGGGACCTCCTTGCACATATTGCCTTGGAAATGTGGATCTTTGTTTCCTGGCAGCTGCAGGAAAAGCCATTTTTGCTGACTTTCACATAGGGACCAGCACTCAGGAGGTCCCTGTATCTGGTGGTTCTGTCTTGTGCC
Organism: Aegithalos caudatus; assembly: GCA_013389925.1. Classification (NCBI taxonomy): domain Eukaryota; kingdom Metazoa; phylum Chordata; class Aves; order Passeriformes; family Aegithalidae; genus Aegithalos; species Aegithalos caudatus. Next base: position 22,673 of record WEIU01017243.1, on the reverse strand, counting down.
CTGGGTGCTGGGTTTGCTGAAACCCCAAAGGTCTGGAAGCAGGGGGACAGGAGAGTCCTGAATCTCAGACAATGTGAGGTAGAGGCACCGCCATCCCAGAGTTGCTTGGGTTTCAACACCTGGGACATGTCCAGCCTTGGTTTGGGATGCAACAGGAAATAACAGCACCTTCTTCCCCCACAGGATGTACATCCTTTGGCTCCTGTCGAACCCCTGAGCTGGGCACTGGAGGCAAGAGGGGTCTGGAGGGACACAAAAGGAGCAGGTGCCATGCAGGGGTGGCATTTCCCCATCCTGCAGGAGCAGTGGCATGGCTGTGCAGGGCAGAACCTCCCCAGTCACCACCTCTGAAACCCGGAGCAGCGGTCCTGCTGCCGGGGCTGTGCAGAGGAGTCACCGTGCAAGGCTCGTCCCCAGGAGCTGCCTGACCCCCTGCACCCCTCGCTGCCTGCCTGGGCCGTGCTTCCTCCTTGCCAGGGAGCCGTGTGTGAGTGCATGACCCGGGCTGGGAGCGCTGAGATCAGTCGGCGGGAGCCGGGCCGCGCTGGCCGCCTCCATGTGACTGCAGTTTCCGTTGGCTCCTTCCGCAAAGGCTATATCGGTGCTCGGAGAGAGGCCGGGGGACACGGCCCCGCTGGCTGCCACCGCGACCCCGAGGGTGGCACACGGACCCCGCGGGACGCCCCTGGCCCCAGGGCCCCCTGGGCGCGGCTCCGGGCTGCAGGATGGAGCGTGCCAAAGGCCACGAGGTGAGTACCTGCCCCCGTATCTGTGCTAGGGAAGGCACCATGGGGTCCCCTGTGCCAGCCTGTGCCAGCCTGTGGGTCACCAATGCCCGTGCTCCAGGAGCTGTGGCTGCGTGGGCGCGTGTCGGGGATGGTGTGAAGCGTGGGGAGCACCCCGGGAGCTCCCAGGGCTCTTGGATGTGGGCTCTGGTNGTGCTGCAGTGGCACAGTTCAACCCCCAACTATACAACTATCCCATTGGTACCATGGAACATGTGGGATGTGGAGCATGGACCTGCTGATCCCAGACAGGGTCCTTCTGCAGAGATGGATCCTTATTTTTGAAGATCCTTTCTCCATATTTTTGAACCTCCTTTCTCCATATTTTTGAACCCTTTCCCAGCTAGGTAGATCTGGGCAAAGTTTTCCTCCTCAGAGGCTGGATTTGCTGGAGACTTGAGGGTTGGTGACAACCCTGGGAAGGGGGAGACATGGGGTGGGGAGATGGAGAGCAGAAGTAGATGGGGGTGAGGAGGAAGGGGACCTCCTTGCACATATTGCCTTGGAAATGTGGATCTTTGTTTCCTGGCAGCTGCAGGAAAAGCCATTTTTGCTGACTTTCACATAGGGACCAGCACTCAGGAGGTCCCTGTATCTGGTGGTTCTGTCTTGTGCCCTGGGTGCTGGGTTTGCTGAAACCCCAAAGGTCTGGAAGCAGGGGGACAGGAGAGTCCTGAATCTCAGACAATGTGAGGTAGAGGCACCGCCATCCCAGAGTTGCTTGGGTTTCAACACCTGGGACATGTCCAGCCTTGGTTTGGGATGCAACAGGAAATAACAGCACCTTCTTCCCCCACAGGATGTACATCCTTTGGCTCCTGTCGAACCCCTGAGCTGGGCACTGGAGGCAAGAGGGGTCTGGAGGGACACAAAAGGAGCAGGTGCCATGCAGGGGTGGCATTTCCCCATCCTGCAGGAGCGGTGGCATGGCTGTGCAGGGCAGAACCTCCCCAGTCACCACCTCTGAAACCCGGAGCAGCGGTCCTGCTGCCGGGGCTGTGCAGAGGAGTCACCGTGCAAGGCTCGTCCCCAGGAGCTGCCTGACCCCCTGCACCCCTCGCTGCCTGCCTGGGCCGTGCTTCCTCCTTGCCAGGGAGCCGTGTGTGAGTGCATGACCCGGGCTGGGAGCGCTGAGATCAGTCGGCGGGAGCCGGGCCGCGCTGGCCGCCTCCATGTGACTGCAGTTTCCGTTGGCTCCTTCCGCAAAGGCTATATCGGTGCTCGGAGAGAGGCCGGGGGACACGGCCCCGCTGGCTGCCACCGCGACCCCGAGGGTGGCACACGGACCCCGCGGGACGCCCCTGGCCCCAGGGCCCCCTGGGCGCGGCTCCGGGCTGCAGGATGGAGCGTGCCAAAGGCCACGAGGTGAGTACCTGCCCCCGTATCTGTGCTAGGGAAGGCACCATGGGGTCCCCTGTGCCAGCCTGTGCCAGCCTGTGGGTCACCAGTGCCCGTGCTCCAGGAGCTGTGGCTGCGTGGGCGCGTGTCGGGGATGGTGTGAAGCGTGGGGAGCACCCCGGGAGCTCCCAGGGCTCTTGGATGTGGGCTCTGGTCTAGGGCTGTGGGCAAGGGTTTCCTGCTGGGGCTGCTGCCTCCTCTCCTGGCTGGGCAGGTGCCATCCCAGCAGCTCCAGGGAGCACTGGGAGGATGGAGGTGCTTCTGGTGTTGGAAGAAGCCAAGAAAGGCTGAGCTGGGTGAAGGAAAGTGGGAGTTTCTGCAGAGGGGTTCAGGAGCCAGAACCAAAACTGGTGTTCTTTGAGTGCAGCAAGGACCAAGGTCCAGGACAGCAGGGTCCCTCTCCTGCCACCATGCCTGGGTATGAGTTGCTGCTGGACTCCAAGGGCTTGAGAGGGCAAGACTCCTGGGGGCTGTGTGTCAGTTGCTGCCTGGGGAAAGGGGACTACCTCTCCATCTCCCCTAGAGTAATAAATCCTGCTTTGATAAGGCACCAGCTCAACATTTTGGCTATCCCAAGGAAGGAGACAGCCCAGGACATGCCCTGCTCCCTCTGTGCTACGAGGCTCTGGCTACCTGGGCTGCCAAAAATAACCCTGTTTCTCCTCCATGCAGTGGCAGCTGTGAAAGTGGTGTGTGCTAGACACTCACCGAGCCCTCACTGCTCATTTGCCTGAGTTTCAGCTTTTCCCCAGATGCAAATGCCGTCAGCTCCGGTCCCACCAGGTCAGTAACGGGGCGGCTCGTGCTGGAGAGCATCCACTGCCCTGGAAGGACCCCCAGCAGGGATGGGCACTGGGGGTACTTGGTGAGGGAAGGGTTGGTGTCCCCTGGGGGAGTGTTTGGTGCCAAGAGGGGGCACATGAGCCCTGCTGGGGGGACACCCTGCTGGAGGGATGCAGCTCAATGGCCTTGACGAGCAGCTGTGCAGCACCAACGGTGCCTTCCCCTGTGCAGGACTGAGCTGCCACCCCCGTCCCTGTGCTTTCCTCCCGACCCTGTGCTTCCCCCCCATCCCTGCACTTCCCCCCCTTCCCTGTGCTCCCCTCCATTCCTGTGCTTCCCCTGCCTTCCAGGCTCAAACTGGGGGAGCCCCACAAGGCCTTCTGCTGGGGCGGGTGGGCTTGGTGCCGAGGCTCTGTGCCCCTTCTTCCATGGACAGCTCATGGTGGCCCAGGTCACCTGGGCCTTTTGGATGAACAGTTTGCAGCTCCTGACCTCCTCTGTTTCTCTCTCCACAGGAGTGCTGCCACTGAGATGCAGGCCCTGCTCCCTGGTCTCTCCCTGCTTCTTCTCCTCCTGGCAGTGGGATGGGGAAGTGGGATGGACGCAGCCTGGGCAACATCTCCTGGGGGCTGTGAGCTTGTAAGTTCTCCCTTGTGAACCCTCACCCCCTCTGAGTGCTTGGTCCTGCCTGGCAAGGCCCAGGCAACTCAGCATCTCCAGACCTTCTCCATCCCAACTACTGGCTTGGAGCGGATTGCTGTGCCAAGGCTGTAACCAGTGCCACCTCCTCCCCCTTTACTCTGCTCCCCAGACTTCTCCTTCTTCACCTCCTGCCTCCCACGGTGGTGTTACATATTCTCCTCTTCCTTTAGGTACAGAGCATCATGGACTGCACTGGGAGATGGCTGAGTTCCATCCCAGGAAACCTTCGAGGCGACACCGAGGAGCTGTTTCTTGATGACAACACTATCCAGGTCCTGGGCAATGCCTCTCTGCTCCTGTATCCACAGCTCTGGCATCTCAGCTTGACCAGGAACCGGCTGGAGCTCATTGAGCCTGGAGCCTTCCTCAGCAGCCAAGGCCTGGAGGTTCTCTCCTTGACAGATAACTTGCTCTTCACCAACTACTCTCTGACAGCTGCTGCTCTTTCTGCTCTGCCAGCCCTGAGGATGCTGGATCTGGCTGGAAACCAGCTCAGGGAGGACATGGTATCAGTTTTAGTCTCAAACCTCTCTTCCTTGGAGTCCCTGTCTGTGTCCAGGAACATCATCATGAGGTTGGACTCATCCGTCTTCACAAACCTGACACAGCTGCTGGAGCTGAACCTGGAGAAGAACTACATCTTTGAGATTGACAATGCTTTTGAAGGGCTGCAGAGGCTGCAGAGGCTCAACATAGCTTACAACTACCTCCCGTGTCTGGTGGGGTTTGGCCTGACCCAGCTCAGGGTGCTCAATGCCAGCAACAATGTCATTGAGTGGTTTCTGACCCTGCAAAGTGATGACCTCTTTGAGCTGGAGGTGCTGGACCTGTCCCACAACCGCCTCCTGTTCTTCCCTGTGCTGCCCCGGCAGAGCAGGCTGCACTCCCTGCTGCTGCAGGACAACAGGATGAGCTTCTACCAGCGTCTCCCCAACGGCACCTCCCTGGCCAACATCACCGTGCAGTTCCTGATCATTGATGGCAGCTCCACCAACATCACGACGGTCAGGCTCTGGGACGAGCTCTGCCAAAGCAACCTCTCCTCCCTGCGCCTCCTGGACATGAGCCAGAACCAGGTCTGGGGCCTGCCAGATGATTTCCTAGCCCAGATGCCCTCCCTGACCCACCTAAAGCTCAACCAGAACTGCCTGGAGGCATTCCACCTGTCGGAGGAGGACCCCTTGGCCATGCTGACGGAGCTGGACCTCAGCCAGAACCAGCTGGTGGAGTTGGGGGTGAAGGTGGGCGTTAGGGACATCCTTCCCAACCTGCAGCTCTTCAACCTCAGCACCAACAGGCTGCAGGCTCTTCCTCCCGGGATTTTCACCCGCACCAGGAAGATCACTACCCTGGACCTCAGCCGCAACCGGGTCGACCTCTGTCCCCAGCCAGGTGAGGCCAAGAGTCTCCCCTGCGTGGACATCAGGGGTGTGCAGACCTTGACCCATCTCTCCTTGGCCGGCTGTGGTCTGCAGGGGCTGAGCAGCCGCCCCTTCCAGGGGACATCGCTGAGGCACCTGGACCTCTCTGACAACCGCCGGGTGCTCTCGGGGGACCTGGGGTGGCTGCAGGACCTTGTCCTGACGCTGCAGGTGCTGTCCCTGAGGAACACCAGCCTCTCTTCCACCGCCGTGGACTTCTCTTCCCTGAGCGGCCTGGTGCGCTTGGACCTCTCGGGGAACTCCCTGTCCGCGTTCCCCACCTCCCTGGGCGCGCTGAGGCTGCGCAGCCTGGACCTGCGGGACAACTGCCTCCCGGCGCTGCCGCCGGACGTGGCCCGGGTGCCGCTGGGGAGGAGCCTGCGGGAGCTCTACCTCAGCCGAAACCCCTACAACTGCTGCACGCTGGGCTGGTGGGACGCCCTGCAGCTGGCCNCGCGCTGCCCCAGCCCGTCCTGCAGAGCTGCCGCTGGCAGGCGGCCGACGTGGCCGTGCTCTACCTGGTGCTGGCTCTGCCCACCTGCCTGACGCTCCTGGTGGCCTTCGTTGTCGTCTTCCTCATGCTCAAGGAGAAGCTGCTGAAAATGGTGAAAACCCGGTGTGGGGTGTCCAGCCCTTACTAATGGCTGAGGAAGAGGAAGGGCTCGGGAATAGTCAGTAATAGTGGGTGGTCAGGAGTACAGGTGATAACCCCTCCGAGGTGGTCGGGATGGAAACCTGATGGATGCAGACAGGAGGTGATGGGAGAGCTGCAATTCCTGCCCTCATGGTACCCAAAGGGTGCGGCCCGTGTCTGGTGGTGGAGCGCTGGGAATCCTCAAGGAACGTGTCTTCAGGAGAAACCTTCAGCTGGTGTTGGTGAGAGCTGAGTGGACACGACATCAAACATTCCTTGGCTGAAAGGACAGGTTGCACAAAAAATCTGGGGATGCCCCATCCATGGAAGTGTTCAAGGCCAGGTTGGAGTGGGCTAGGAGCAATGTGATCTAGAGGAAGCTGGCCCTGCCCGTGACAGGGGTTGTAACCAGATGGATTTTTAAGGTCCCTTCCAATCCAGACCACTCTGGGACTCTATGACAGTTTTCTCCAGCGCTGCTTTCCCCACCCCTTTCCGGCAATTCCTTTTATTTATTCCCACCTGTAGCCAAAAACGTCCTCCAGGTCTGCAACCAGCCTCCACAGACTGCCCCAGGCTGGAGCAAACATCACCTGGGTGCTGTGGAGCAGGGTCTCTGTAGCCACAACTTTCCACACTGCTCTTGCCAGCACTGCCAAACTTGCAGTTACCCCTGATCGTGCACCATGTGCGTGTGCTGATAAAGACAGGCGTTGTCAGCAGGGCTGACACTTTGGGTTGTTGTTTCTTCACTAAGTCACAGTCTGGGTCAGAAAAGTCCATTAAAAACAGCCCAAGTTGCAACAATGGGAAATATTGAAAAGCAGGAGAGTAAATTATATCCCTCGGTGATATTTTATCATGGATTTATATTTCTCCAGTGACTGGTGGATTAAACATACAAAGGAAACAAAAGAAATCCTTCCTCGTTGTTGTGCAAGCCCTGCTCCTGAGGGCAGTTGCTCCAGCAATGCCTGGGGGTTTCCTCCACCCAGCTCTGCTCACAGCAGGCTCTGGCTCTTCCAGAGCAGCAAGCACTACCTGGGGAAGTGCTGCTCTGCTCCTCGGGGCTCACTGAGGGGAAGGAGAAGTGATGGTGGTTTGTGCTAACTCAAAAGCCCTTCTGAGAACTGGAGTGGCTTTGTTCCTGTGCCACTGTTGGGATTTTTCTAGTGAAACATGTTTAATGGGAAGAGAGCACAGGGAAGTGTGCAGCAGTGTTAGAGTGGAAATTCTGGGGCCTTGTCCCTGCCTGGGCGTGGGCAGGCTCAGTCAGTGATGTGGGGGGTGCTGGGGGGCTCAATCCCAGTGGAGCTGTCCTGGGAAGTGATGGAGGGAGATGCCCGAGGCTGGCCTGAAGCTGGGAAATTGCCAGGGATGGTGCAGGCAGGGGGAGCCAAGGCTGGCAGCAGGTGTGGGACTGGGGTCATGGGGGAGCCTGGTGTGGCTGGTGGCTGTGCAGGGCTGGAAAAAGGGTGGGTCAGACCCTGCTAGACCAGCCAGCAGCTCCACTGGGGCTGACTGCAGTAAGGGCTCTGAAAACCCAGCTGTCAGATGTGGCTCGGAAATGACCGCTTTCTGCCCCAATTTTAGACTGAAATAGCCAAAACCAAAGCAGGCCCCAACAGGGGAATCCCTCAGCCTCTTTCGACCCTACTTTTGCCCGTAAGCTGCACCCCGGGGGACAGCAGTGACCTATGAATATGTTCTTGTGTCTCCCTGCAGGCAGGGTGAGCAGGTGCTCCTGTGAGCTCCCTCTCCTCTCCCTGGGGCTGGGCTTGGAGGGGGATGTGTGTCCTGCCCCACCTCCACAGCCAACGCTGCTGCTCCATCTGGCCTGGGGTGCAGGGTGCAGCCATGGGAGAACACCTAGGGAGAAACCCAGGCACCTGGCACTGCTCAGGGCATGGATAAAAAAGGGGGATTTTAATTGTGTGGAGCTGACAGGGATAATCAACATTCCCCCATCACAGTGCCTGGAAAGCTGTGGCTCACCTGGAGCTGTGATGTGAGTGGGATGTCAGGGCAGCAAGAGGAAACTCTGGTTTCTGAGTGGTGGATGTCCTTACAAAGCTGCTCTCACCATCTTTGCAAGGCCATGGTGATCAGGGAAGGTCCTTGGTGACTGGAAAACCATCAAAAGGCCATCCCAGAGAGCAACAGGGCAGTCACCTTCATGTTGGGAAAACCACATGGAATGGATGTTCTTTGTTTGGAGCACAATTCTTGAAAAAGAGGGTGGCTGGAAGAAATCAGCATGGACTGCTGAAGCTAAGTTCTGCCTGCCCAACCTGCTCTCCTCTCAGGATGAAATGGGTGGATCTGTAGGCAAGGGGAGAGTGGTGGGTTCTGTCTGCCTGGACACAAGGTCCCACAAGGTTCTTCATAGGAGTGCAGATGTCACAGTCTGGATGGTGGGAGTCAGGCAGGTCAGGATCAGTGGGAGTGAAGTGCAGAGGGCTGTGGATGTGCTCTACCAGGAGGCTGCTGAGGGGATCGTTTTGGGATCCATTTCATGTCTATAGGATGATCTAAAGCTGGCTGTCAAGTGCCTTCCTGTCAAGTTCACAGAGGATCCCAAACTGGGAAGACCAGTATGGCTCCACACTGGAGGTCTGGGGTGGGCTGGAGGAATGGGCCAGCAGGAACCTCAGGATCCAGGCACTCACGTGGCCCTCACTGGAGAGGAGGCCATGCCTGGGGCTGGCCACGTCCTCTGGCCAGGATGAAGCTGGGGGCAGGCTGAGAGTGGAGGAGAGGTTCCCAGGGGCCCTCTCCCTCCCAAGTGGGAGATCTTTCTGTGTTGTGTTGCAATTCTTGAGGCAAGGCCTGTGCCAGGCCTTTCCCCTTCCGGTCCTGGCAGAGCTGAGTCAGCCTTTACATATTTTTAATTTTGGCAAGTGAGGCTTCAGCTTTCATTTCTCTCCTGACTGAAGACCTCCTTGGCCAAGCATGAGCTCCCTCATCCTCTCTAGTGAAGACAAAGCACTGTGCTTTAACTGGCACTTGTTCCATGTTTTTCACAGCAATGACTCTAGTTTTGGGGTGTGTAGTTTTGGGGTGTAGGAGGAGAGCTCTCCCAGCTGCTCCTCCAGCCACTCCTCTTAGGTATGTCAGGCAGCAGTTTGTTGAGGTCCCTCACTTTGGGATGAAGACCCATCTCACCCACAGCTCTCACAGCTTCCAGGGCTCAGGAAGCCAAAACCCAGGAAGCTTTTGGAGTTGTAAATTCTCCCAAAGAATCCTAATCTTAGTCCTCCAGTTCTTACACGAGAGCAGGACTGACCCAGTAGAGACCAGCCAAGGTAGACAGCTGGATTAAAACCTTCAGTGGGATGAGTTTGTCTTACTCTAGAACCACCCCCAGCCTTTGACCTTCTACCACTCTGTTTTTTTGGATACTTCAAGCACATTCTCCCAGAACTGAGCACTTATGAGGAAGCATCATCCAGTAGTGTAGGGATCCAACCATCCCATTGCAGCAGTTTGAAATCACTGTGTTTTCAAAAGTACTTTCAAGACTAATTCATTTTCAAGATATTCCTTCTCTTACATGTAAGGACTTACGTTTGTGTAAGCTAAAACTGGAGATCTAAGCATTGCTAGGGAAATGTGAGAGTAATATTCTCAATGCAGAGTTGATTTATCCAGAATGACTGATACACATTTAACTTCCCAGTGGGCAATAATAATCACCCTATTTGTACAGTACAGCTTTAACAGTGTCTTCAGGACATGAATATTTAATGCTTCATTTTCAGCCAAAGCTGACTGAAATGTAAAACACTGAAAGATTAAATAATTTAAAATTCTTTTATGTAGGAAAAGACTAAAACCAGCCAACTATTTCAGCTACCCAGTTTCCATTTAAACAAGTCTGGCTTCTTATACAAAGCTCACTTAAGCCTGGGATTGCTGTGGCACCTCAGGTTCTCCTGAGCCAGCGTGGAGCAGAACACTATGATGACATTGTTCTCTCTTGCTGGCCTGCAGGGATTTGTCTTTGAACTGCCCATCTTTGTCTGGAATCAGACTTCTTCATCTGACTCCATGTCCCAAGTACAGGACTCCAGCTGCTCATCCAGTGGGAACTCCACCTCAACGTTGTAAACGAAGTCGGGGTCATCCTTCTTCTTCCTGTTCTTTTCAAAGAGCTCATCCATGATGCTCTTCCTTTTGGCCAGTTCCTTGTCATCCAGTTTGTTCATATCCTCCTCTGGGTCAATGGTCTCTTCCTGCTGAAACTTTTCCAAGCTCTCAGCCAGGCTCTGTCCTTCCAAATGGCCTCTCAGCAAAGTGTAGAGCTTCTGGAGCTGGCGCTGCGAGACGCTCTCCAGGTAGGCCTTGTGCCGAGGGTTGTTCTTCAGCTGCTCGGCAGCCCTGCTGCAGTCTGGGGAGACACAGCCAACACAGGCACCTGCAGCTGCAACAAACCTCTTCCCACAGGCACATCTTCTCCCAAACCCTCCCAGGGGTCTCTCCAAACCTGCCACTGCTCAGGTAGAGATGTAGGCTCCTTGGAGAGACAGCACTGGCCCAGCACAGCCCCGCCCTGCACGCTGCCAGGAGGGTGCTCGGTTACCAGCACTGCTGTGACGCTGTTTTACACCACAAGGACACAAGGCTCCCAGATCAGAAGGCTGAAAATTACTCCTTTATTTAGGATGCATCTCCCTTATATACTATTTTACACAGGCCAATTTGATTGGTGAAACAAAGGCAAACCTCTTCAATCACATTGGTCAAACCAGAGGGACATCAAGAAGTCCCTCCTGTGAGAAGGAATGAATAACACAGGTACAGTTACCAAAACATTCCCTCTGCTTACAGAAACTTGCCTGGGAAAAGAATTTCAGAAACCAAAACACCTCAGGCATGAAACCAGGGCCACAGTGCTACTACCAATGGGTTCCTCTCCATGTGTCTGGAGGGGATCAGACAGGAATGAATGCCCCTCACCTGAGAACCTGGAGAAATTCCTGACGGGCATGATGCGCTGGCGAGTCTTGTCCTGGCTGCTGTCTCTGTAGATGAGGATGATGGATGGGGGCTGGAAGCTGATCCCACACTTCTGCGCAATGAAACTCATGGCAGCTCCATCAGAGCCCCCTGCAACGCTCCCTGGGAAACAGGGAGAAAGGAAAGCAAGGGGAGAGTCTCTCAGTGCTGGTCTTTCTGTCAGGAGTAGGGTTCAGCAAAATCACAGAATCTCAGAGTGGTTTGGGTCAGAAGAGGCCTTAAAGCCCAGGGAAATGATTTATGAAATTAAATTAGAGGGGAATTAAAAATCCCAACCTGCTGCAGATCCTGTTTCCCAGCTCTGTGGGCAGCACTGAGTGCAGGCGGTACTTTTATTTTGGTTTCAAATGAGTGAAAATATGTCAAACTTGCAAGTGATCTCCACCTGACCTACAGACTGCAGCAAGGCACAGTAATATATTTTACCCCCAAAAATCAATGTATTTCTCCACATCAAGAAAAATCACATTAATGTTGAAAAACTACTTTGAGGCAGAATTGGAAACACTTCTTCCTTTGTAAAAAAATCACATAGGAAAGAGTTCAAACATGCAGTAATGTACTTAATAGTGAAAAATTCCAGTGCCAGGTTGGACAGGATTTGGAGGAATGTGATATAGTGGCAGGTGTTCCTGCCCATGGCACAGGGTGGAACGAGAGCAGCTTCAATGTCCCNATCACATTAATGTTGAAAAACTACTTTGAGGCAGAATTGGAAACACTTCTTCCTTTGTAAAAAAATCACATAGGAAAGAGTTCAAACATGCAGTAATGTACTTAATAGTGAAAAATTCCAGTGCCAGGTTGGACAGGATTTGGAGGAATGTGATATAGTGACAGGTGTTCCTGCCCATGGCACAGGGTGGAACGAGAGCAGCTTCAATGTCCCTCCAGCCCAAACCATTCCGGGATTCTGCAAAGGTGAGAAGCACAAACGTGAGCAGCTCTTCGGATGTGCGGGAAAGAGCGCTTGGATCTCCCGGTAACCGGGGCTGAGCCCTCGGCTGCCGAAGGCTCCCAGCGCCTCGGCAGCACAGCCGGCTGTGGTTTAGGGCCGTGCCAGCGCCCGGTGCCGTTCAGAGCCGCTTTTCTGCCGCAGGAGCGGCCCGGGGGTCGCGGCCGAGGCCCGAACGCCGAGCACGAAGGGCAGGGAGCAGGGCCGGGTCGGTCCCTCCTGCCTCTCCCGGAACGGGCCAGGCTGGAAGGGACCACAGCGGTCACTTGGTGCCAGCTCCCTGCTCCAGCAGGGCCATCCCAGAGCACAGGGCACAGATTGTGCCCAGACAGCTCTGCAATATCCCCAGTGAGGAGACTCCACAGCCTCTCTGGG
>WEIU01017239.1:129114-146236 GCA_013389925.1 Aegithalos caudatus | reverse complement strand
ATATAGTATGTAGTATATAGTATATAGTATATAGTATATAGTATATAGTATATAGTATATAGTATATAGTATATAGTATATAGTATATAGTATATTATATGTAAAATTTATATGTAAAAATTTATATGTAATAATTTATTGTATAACTATTCTATAATTAATTGTATAGATAATGTTATTCTCTATTTATTAAATCTGTGATTTAGACAGCTGGAGCTGTCCCAGGTCGTTTTTCCTGACACAGGCCATGGATGCTTGGCTGAAAGGATGAAGAGGAGGCAGAACCTCTGAGGATGGAGGATGGGGGTCACAGCAAGCAGAACCCACCCCTCTCTCCCTGTGGGATGGGGGTTCCCAAATCCCCTTTCAGCCTCCAAAAGCCCAGGCCAGCCCTGACAGCTCAGCCTGAGGCTGCTGTGCCCTGTCAGCTGTCACAGGGACAGCTCAGATAAAGGTCACTCCAGAAATAAGATTTTCCAAGCCCTCTCCAGGACACCTTTGGAAGTCACTGCTTTGGCATCTGCTGCCTCAGCCCTGCAGGAGTTGGGTTTCCCGGGCTCCTGGGGCTGCTCCAAGGCACTGCCAGCCTGGAAGGGCTCCTTGGGGCCCTGGTGGCAGGGCAGGGGATAGGGACAGGGACAGGGACAGGGACAGGGACAGAGACAGGGACAGGGACAGGGACAGTGCCCTGATGGAGCAGGCAGGTGCCAGGGACAGGGACAGGGACAAGGAAAGGGACAGGGACAGTGGCAGTGCCCTGATGGAGCAGGCAGTGACAGTGACAGTGACAGTGACAGTGACAGTGACAGTGACAGTGCCAGTGCCCTGATGGAGCAGGCAGGGGACAGTGACAGTGGCAGTGGCAGTGACAGTGACAGTGACAGTGACAGTGCCCTGATGGAGCAGGCAGGGGACAGTGACAGTGACAGTGACAGTGACAGTGACAGTGACAGTGACAGTGACAGTGACAGTGACAGTGCCAGTGCCCTGATGGAGCAGGCAGGGGACAGTGACAGTGGCAGTGACAGTGACAGTGCCAGTGCCCTGATGGAGCAGGCAGGGGACAGTGACAGTGGCAGTGGCAGTGACAGTGACAGTGACAGTGACAGTGCCCTGATGGAGCAGGCAGGGGACAGTGACAGTGACAGTGACAGTGACAGTGACAGTGACAGTGACAGTGACAGTGACAGTGACAGTGCCAGTGCCCTGATGGAGCAGGCAGGGGACAGTGACAGTGGCAGTGACAGTGACAGTGCCAGTGCCCTGATGGAGCAGGCAGGGGACAGTGACAGTGGCAGTGGCAGTGACAGTGACAGTGACAGTGACAGTGCCCTGATGGAGCAGGCAGGGGACAGTGACAGTGACAGTGACAGTGACAGTGACAGTGACAGTGACAGTGACAGTGACAGTGACAGTGACAGTGACAGTGACAGTGACAGTGACAGTGACAGTGACAGTGACAGTGACAGTGACAGTGACAGTGACAGTGACAGTGACAGTGACAGTGACAGTGACAGTGACAGTGACAGTGCCCTGATGGAGCAGGCAGGGGACAGTGACAGTGGCAGTGGCAGTGACAGTGACAGTGACAGTGACAGTGACAGTGCCCTGATGGAGCAGGCAGGGGACAGTGACAGTGACAGGGACAGGGACAGTGACAGCAGGCTCCAGCACCTTTCCAGCAGGGTTAACCAGCACCTGCCCTCTCCCATGGCTCTCCTACAGCCACACCAACTCTCCACCTTTTCCCGTGCCAGGGAGGCCGGGCCGCTGCCACCCCGGGAGTGGCTCCAGTTCAGTGACAACGGGGACAAACCTTTGTGCCATGGCTCCCTCGTGGAAAGCTGGGCAGGAGAAACTGGGCTGTGATTGAAACTGACCTGGGATTGATATTAATCTGTGATTGATACTGATCTGTGATTGATACTGATCTGTGATTGATACTGAAACTGATCTGGATTGAAACTGATCTGTGATTGATACTGACCTGTGATTGATACTGATCTGTGATTGATACTGACCTGTGATTGATACTGATCTGTGATTGATACTGACCTGTGATTGATACTGATCCATGACTAAAAGTGAAACTGATCTGGGATTGAAACTGGTCTGTGATTGATACTGATACTGACCTGTGACTGATACTGATCTGTGACTGATATTGATCCGTGACTGATACTGATCCGTGACTGATATTGATCCGTGACTGATACTGATCTGTGACTGATATTGATCTGTGACTGATATTGATCTGTGACTGATATTGATCTGTGACTGATGCTGATCTGTGACTGATACTGATCTGTGACTGATATTGATCTGTGACTGATACTGATCTGTGACTGATATTGATCTGTGACTGATGCTGATCATTGATTGCTACTGAAGCTGTCTCTGATCAATTGAAGCAGATCTCTGATTGATGCCCTCAACACCATGCCCTAGGGTTCAGCTTTTACACTTTTCAGGTCAGTGCTGCTTTAGTGTGGCTCTCAAACTCCACAGCCTGCCAGCTGCTGTTCTCCTGTTTTATTGACACAACAATTCCTGTCCAGGCCTGGGGATCAAGGAGCCCTCAGTGCCTCAGGCCTGAGAGATGGAAACCAAAGTGAGCTGGGGGAGCAAACTGGGGGTCAATGACTTCATTGCCTGCAGCTGGAATTGGGAGATTTACCCCCAGTCTGCAAATGGACCAAAGTTATCAAAGTGTGAAAAAATTTTGACCATTGACCAACTTGGATATTAGCCTCTTGGAGGCTTCTGACTACCTAAAGTGTATCTATTGAATAAAGAATTAACAAATAATAAATATTAAATAAAAAATATTAAATAATTAAGTATTAAATAAATAATTAAATATCAAATATAATTAAGAATCACTAAATAATAAAATAAAAATATCAAACAATTAAAATACTAAATTAAAAAGAATTAAAAATCATCAAATAACAAAATAAATAATAATTAATAATTGATGATAAATACTAAATGCCCATTTCTGTTCTCTCAGTTCTGCCCAGCCTGTGTTTCAGGTGGCCACCCCGAGGCTCAAGCAGCTCCCAGAGAGCCCAGCCCAGCCCAGAGCCAGGTTCCAGCCCTGCCCCAGCACCACCCCTGCAGCTCAGGTGAGCCTTGGGAGGTGCCACCTCCCAGGGCAAGGACCATCACCTGAGATTTGTCCCCTGGTGTCCCCTGGCATGAGATGGGTCAGTTCTGGGTGGGTTTGGTGGAGGGAATAAAGGCAAACAAATAAATATCCATGGCAGCAGCTCCTCAATGGTTTCCAGCAATCTGGGAAATCACGTGGAGATGCAGATTTGTCACCCCAGGACAGAAATAATGATGCCAATAACTGAACTGATCTTTTTTTGTGCTTTGTTTTTACAGCCTGAGCCTCCCAAACCTTGCATCTCAAGGCCTTGTTTACAGGAGTATTTCAGGCACAACATCTGTTACTCACTCTGAGCATGGCCCTGCACATGGATTGCCATTTTAGGGCAGCAAAAAGATCTATCTGAAATTAAAAAGCCATATTTAGCTCCAACTGCATCGAGCAGCCAGCTAATATTTTGTGTATTTATGGAAGAAAACTGGGAAATTGGGGTAGAGATTATTTCAGATGCAAACAAACAAGTAAACAACAACCCTAGAGCCAAACTGGAACATTTCTTTCCTGCATCATGACATTATGTTTATGTCATTCTGGTTTAATGAGAACTTTATTCAACCCTTTAATGGCTGCTTATTATGGGCTGTATTATATGAAGGCCTTTCCCCAAAGTCTCCTCTCTGCCCTGCACATCCACAGGAGGCAAACCTGGAGTGAGACATCAGTCAGGATCTGGCAGTTTCAAAAAAAGAGGGAATTTCAGCAGTAGCAATTTTTTAGTGTCTGGTGGCAGCTCAAAACTTTTCCAGCTGCCAAATAAAAGGAGTTTGTAAGAAAGAATCAACTCTGTGCTGATTTCTCTCCCACAAGGTGCACATGGAGTAGCTCTGGGCACATTCTGCACACACAGCATTTATCCAACAACTTCCCAAAGCTTCTGGAGCGCTTTTCCATCCCCCAAATCCACAAAATCAGGGCCTTTCCAATCAGAAATGAAGTCACTTAAAACCTTAAAACACTGGACTAGGACTCACCCCTCCACAGAGCAACACGGGCTGTGCTCCTGGGGGTGAAATAAATAGAAATTAACTCCATGCAGGTGCTAATTAATGAGATAATGAGCGTTTAGTGCTGTGCAAATGAGGCAAAGTGGACCCAGGTGTTGCTGGTGGTCCCAAAGAAATCCCTCCACTCCAAATTGTTCATCATCCTTTGAAGTTCAGGTGTCCAACACTCCTGAGCTGGGCACTCTGAGCTGCCTGGAAGAAAAAATCCTTCAGTTCCTGCACTTCTCAAAAGGAGCCAAATGCTCTCAGGCTCTTGTGCCACAGGTTCCTGGTGTTTTCATCCCTAATAAAAACTCCTCTCCCCCTGCTTTGCAAACAGCTCTGAGCCTTTTCTTGCTCTGCAGAACCAGAACCGTGCCATAAAGCCCAGGGAGGCTGAGCATCAATTTCCTGGTATCGATTTTGGAATAAAAGAATTGTTCATTTCATCTTTGGGGCTGATTGCTGCTCTCACTGTGTTGATTTGCAGCCCAGAAGAAATGGGATGCCCATGACTCAGCCCTGTTCTTCAGCAAGAATCCCCATTAGATAATTCATCCTGCTCTGAATTACAGCTGCTGAGGCTTAATTAGGATTAATTTCTGCCCTCCCTTCGAGTGGATTAAGTTTAATATTTGCAATTGTTTTAATCCCTTCGAGATGAAACAACTGGGAAGTGTCTGGAGTGTGGAGCTGGGGTGAATTAGGGGGGAAATAATTCTGGTTTTTACTGAGGGGATGTTGCTCATGACAGGCAAAGATTACTGTCAAGTAACAGATTAACATTTCATATCCTATGGAGGGAGATGGAAAAATTCCTGGAAAAAAGTCAACAGCAGCACTTCTTTTAAAAGGGAAAAGGGGGATCATTACAGCCAGTCTGCAGACAGACTTGGGTATTTTATTGTATCTGTTTTTATATATTTAGATAATATTTGATCTATTTTTATTGCATTAAAGGTCCTCTTTAGGGAGGTCAATTAGTTCTGTCTTAATTAAATCCTGGCCTAGGCTTGGAGTCCCAGCAGTGCCTGGTGTTAATTAAAACCCCTGGAGGGGGGACAAAAAGGATCAGCAGGATCTCAGGTAGCTGAAATCCAGCTTTAATTCCAAATCTCCACTTCAGCCTTGCTGCCTTTGGGGCAGAATTGGGAGCCAGGAACTGGAGGAATTTTCAGGGATTGCTGCAGAGGTGGGCTGAGAGTTAAAAAATGACAAGTAATGTTTGTACTTTGGAAAATCACTTTGTTTGTGCATTTTCCAGCTGAGCTTTATGTGGCAAACACTTCTCTGTGTGAATATCAGAAAGAAAAAGATCAGAATATCAACAGTTCTCCTGCTCAAAATGCTGCTAAAATTGCTGAAATTTTGGATAAGAGAGCTGCTATGAAAGGTAATTCAAGCAGGTATTTTTTAAAAGTCAGTCCTGTATAAAAATGCTGGAGACAGAGCCTGTGTTTTCTCACATTCGTTGGAGAATGGGACAAACCAGCACAATGTTTTTATATATTTTATATTTATGTATTTATATAATTTATATTACAAATTAATTGAGTTCATAAATCCCGTCAATAGATTGAGGGGATCAATAATAAACCCAAACCCTTCTCCTCCCCTCCTGGGCTGGCAGAGTTAGCTAAAATATTTTCCAATATCACAGGAGGTGTGGGGGTCACTCAGGGATCCCTCAGGGAATTCTGAGGCTGATCCCAAACCTTTTTAGGAGATCAGGTGAATTTTATTTTGGAGACCAGGTGAATTTAAACCTCCCTGCTCTGGCAGTTTTATGTCATTCTGGTTTAATTAGGCTGATAAATTCACAGTGGGAGAAAAAACTGGGAAGTTTGGCAGAGCTGTGTCCCAAAAATCCCCCAAGATGCTGCGGGTTCATCTCACCCCTCCCTCACCTCATCCCTGCCCACATCTCCCTCCCTGTCCCTGCTGCTTCAAATAATATTATTTTTTAAGATTGGCCAATAGATTTTGGCTCAAATCAATGAAAATTGCAGTTTTTCAGTGGTTGATGTCATTCCCAACCTGCTGTGCCTGGCATCCTAAGGAAAATGCATCTTTTTTCCACAAAAATTGTGATTTCCTAAGGACTGATGTCTCATCTTACATTTTACACAGAGGGTTGACACTTCTCTCAACATCCTAATTTTACTCCACTTGTTTTCCTTCCTTCCATCCATCCCTGACTTAGGGCCAGGTCTAAAAATAGGGATAGAGTTTGTGTCCCCCAAGAGGGGACAGGGACCCTGACAAGAGTTTTCCATGGAGTAAAACAGTGTCAGCCCTGTGAGTTATTCCCAACAACTCCCCTGATTTATTCTTTATTTGCCCTGAACAAATAGAGCCTCTCTATGGGCAAACATTTGTTTTAGAGCTACTGCTGCAAAGTCCTTGCTGAGAAGGGCTGAGGGATCATTTTCCTGGATGTTTTGCATTTTCTGAGGGTTTGAAAGAGTTGCAGCCAAATTAAAAAAAAAAAAAAAATCTCATTTTATTCACTTCATTAGTGGAGGGATGGAATCAGTGCATGTGAATAAAATTTGATATTGAGCTGTTGGAACCCAGGGCACTGGGAATTTTGGGATTTCTGTGCTCACAGGCACTGACCCCCAGGCAAACCCTGCACTGACCTGAGGCTGTGGAGAAGGCTCCAAAATTGAGTGACAGCCCTGGGATTGTGGCTGTGGGGTTTGGATAGAAGTGTGTGATAGCACAGGGGGGAAAACTCAGAGTTTAAGGGTTTAGAATACAGGAATAGAGATATAAAGCAAGGTGGGGGTTTTAGGGCAGAAGCTGAGCCCTTTTTCACCTCCTTCTTCATGGTTTGGGTGGGATTTTGTAATTGGGTAGAAAAATCCACATTGCATGCCAGGGGTGGTTGGTTATTGGGTTAAAGTAAAAATAATTCAGGTGTCATTTCTTAATTGGACAATTTATCCTTAAAAGGCCTTGTAGAGAGACAGAGACAGAGCCATTTTTCACTCTTTTAGCCAGAACTCACAGCCTGTGAGACTGAAACAGAGATAAGAATTAATAAACATCTGAGACTGAACACACAACTGTCTCTTGAGCATTTAATCCTCACTCTGACACACACACACACAAAAAAAAAAAAAAAGAAGATAAAAAGCAAAATTGAGCTATAAATACAATTTTGGGATGCCCACCACCCCACATCCCATGAGGACCCCAAATTCCCTGAGGGCTGAGCACATCCACATTTTCCCTGCCCCAAATCCCCTGTGCTGAGGTGGTGCAGAGCTGCTGAGCCCCTCTGTGCATCACCAAACCCCAGCTCTGCAGCATCCCCCAGGACACACATGTTTATTCTCATTATGCAGATGTTTATTAGAGCTGCTCACAATGTTTGGAAAATAAAAACCCCGATGATGAAAAGCAGTTTTGTCCCCACTGCAAAGTTCTGCTGGATTGTTTCAGCTTCTTCTCCTCAGCAAGAGTAAAATATTTAACTTCAAGGCAGTAAACATTTTGCTTGAATTTTCCTATTGCTGTAGAATATTCATATTTAATATCGTGCTTCTTGGTGAGTGAAGGAAAAATGTTTCTGACTGAGCATTTTGGGAAATCATTTCCAGAAGGGTTTTTTTCCACATCTTCTCTCTGGAATTAGGAATATTTCCAATATTCTGGAATATTTCCAATTTCCTGGGCACCTTTCCTGTTGCTCCCCCCCAGGACAGAGGGGAACAACCCTCAATGCTTTATTAAAATTATTTTTCCTTCTCTAAAAAACAGCAGCAGCTCTCAGGAATTTTTAGAATCCTCTTGCTCTGAGTTTTATTTTTTATATCAATTCCCATCATCTACTGATTTATAGGAAAGTCAAAATAACAAGGAAACAAAGCCATCAACCGTGAATCTCTGGCCATTGTGGGTTTTGAACCAAAATAATCCAAAATATGACCCAAGAGGCTCAGAAATGAAACAAGAAGACCCCAAATGCATCCTTTTCTAAAACCTTGTGTTCTTTACAAGCAGTTTTCATTTTTTTGGCTTTGCCAGAGTATTTCCATGTATCAGGGGTGATGTTCTCCCTTCTGTGTCTCTCTCACTGAATGGTGGAATATTCTCTTTTTTCTGTACATGCTCCATGTTCTGCTGTGTGAGCCCAAGAACAGCCAAATTCCCCTCCCTTCCACAAGAAAAGCCCCAGAATTTTACAGAAAATATAAAAAAAAACAGGAAAAACCACATGGAATTTTACCCTGGAAAGTGCAGGTTTGTATTTTATTAGGTTGAAGTCTTTCACAGGCTGTAGCTATTTGAGTTGTTGCTATTTTTTGTGGGTTTAAATGCAAAATAATTGAGTTTTGTAACTCTCTTCTGTTAATTCTTCTAATTTTCATCTTAATTTAATTAAAAAATAAATACTTTCAATTTTTATTTTTTTTTAATTTTATAGGGTGTGTTTCCTGCCTCTGTTTAAGGTTTAGGGTTGGTGCTTCTCCCTAATTTAGGAGCAGGCAAGGAAATAATTCCTGAGCAACAGCAGGGGAAACATCCCTTGTTGTTCCAGCAGAAATTATCACTTCAATCCCCGCAAAAGAGAAAAATAACATCTATAAATGAAATTATTCATGCTGCTAAAGTGTTCTAGAGGCCATAAAGAGTTTTCTGCATTACTGGAGGGATGGTAGTGCTAAAAAAAATTGGGATTTTACCCCTTGGAACTGAAAACTAAAGGAGTTTCCATAGGTTTATCCCTGCCCTGAGCTGACAGCAGGATTTTAGTTTTGAAGGCAGCTGCCAGCTGGGTTGGGAGGAGAAGGATTTGGGAACCTGAGAGCCTCAAATACAAATTATTTTCGTTTCTTTGCTATAAGTGGAGAGGTCCAATATATAACCAGGCAGTCGGGGTTAAATTAGGGCTGTTTATATATAAATATATATAAACATCTATATAAATATCTGCTATTTTCAATATGGGACTGTGAAGATGGAAATTATGGCTTTGTATCCCTTCAGGGCTCACTCCCAACTCTCCTCCAAGTTATTTTTTACCTTGACCTCTTTGTCTTTCTCCCCTTTCCCCCTTGGCCATAGAAAACTCCCACCCTGCTCCAGCACTCTTGTTCTAGATTATATGAATTGCTTCTTGCTAAAGCCCAGTTTTGGGGACAATTTTGGCCTTTCTAGACACAAAATAATGAAACTGAAGTGCTAAAACCTTGTGCAGTAATTGGAAGAAATGTTAAATTCTGGATATTTTTCATGTTATTGGAATAAGGGGAAAAATTCCCTGTAAATGAGATTTTATTTTTTTCAGCTCTATTTAAGCTCTTTTTTTGAATTGATGAAGAATTATTCTCTGGTTTGGGAGAGGAATTTTGCTGTGTCAGGAGGGTCCAAGTCTGGTTGAAGACCTGGTCTAAAAAATTGGTTTTCCTTCCTTATCCATGTTTTTTTTTTACATTTCCAAATATCCTTATATATGAATAAATGTGCAGATCTGCCTGGAACTCCTGGGAAGTTTTTCCTTCTGCCAGGAACTGAGCCTGGAATTACCAATTTGCTGTGTTCAAAGCTTCAAATTCGATGTGTTCAAAGTTCAGTTTGTAACTTCTGGTTGCAAGTTAACTCCCACCAATGGATTCAGAAATGGATTCAGAAACCCCATGGCCACCATGCACATTTAAAACTGCAGTGTTTGAGAGCAGAACTTTTACAAAATAACTTGGAATTTTTTAACAGCCCTCCAGTGTCTGATGGGGGCCTGCAAGGAAGAGGGACAGGGACTCCTCATCAGGAATTACATCAATAGGATGAGGGGAAATGGCTTTAAACTGACAAAGGGTAGGTTTGGATGGGATATTGGGAAGGAATTCTTCCATGTGAGGATGCTGAGGTTGGATCAGCAGGTGAAGAACATCATGGATAACTCATCTCCTTCCTACCAGAGGCTCCTGAGCTAATTTAGTCCCTGCCAAAGGTATCAAATCCCAAAAAAAAAACACGGACAAAATGTTCTCAGGCCTCCAAAAGGGGCCCTGCCTGCTGGGGCACGCAGCTGTGACATTTAAATGTGAATGGAGCTCCAAAAACAAAATCATGGAAACACCAAGGGGTGGCAGAATAAGGACCTGGAACATCTTCCACCTGTCCCTCTAGAGATCATGGAATGGTTTGGGTTGGAAAGGACTTTCAAACTCCCCTCATCCCTCCATCCATGTCCATCCTTCCAGAGACCCAGCCTGGCCTTGGACACTTCCAGGGATGGGACAAGGATCTGTTGCTCCTCCTGTATTTGGGGTGCTCTCTGCTGTTATTCCCCCAAAAATGGGTCTGTCCAAGTACCTTCATGTTCACCACCTGATTTAGGTTTTGGCATTGAGTGAATTTCTGGCCCGGGCCAGGACAATCAGAACCCAATGTTCCTGGAACACTGCTGCTTCTCACTGTGATTTTCTGGCCTGCATGGGAAGAACTGCATCCATTTTGACAAATGATATAAAATAAAAAATGCTGAGGAGTGAGTAACACTTCACATAATTTGCAGGATTAAGGGGATTGACCATCAATTTGGATTTGTCCCAGTGGCAGAAAAATTACTGCAGTGATTTTCATCCTCTGCTGTGGGGAGACCTCAGCTCAGCACAGAGAGACTCAGCAGCTGCTTCTGCAGCTCAGAGATTTTCCTTTTTCCTCTGTTATCTCCAGAATTATCACATGCACCGAGAGCAACGTTCTCTAACTCTGGAGCAAATTAATGATTAGGAATATTTTCAGTGGTTTTTGTGTATGAGAACCTTTCAGAATCAAAAAATCTGAGCCTGAAGAAGATGGTTTGTTATGTGTTTTTGGTTTTGTTTTTTGTTTTTGTTTTTGTTTTTGTTTATTTGTTTTTATTTATTTATTTGTTTGTTTTGTGGGTTTTTATGTTTTTGTTTGGTTGTTTGGTGGTTGTTGTTGTTGTTGTTGTTTTTCCCAGTTCCTTTCCCAGCAGTGTGGAACCCTCAATTTAATGCACTTCAAACCTCAGCACATTTGAGTGCAGAGAATTTGATGCATTGCTGGAGGAATGTCTTGCAGATCAATGCAAATTTCCACCCTGCAGGGTGGTCTTAAGGTGTTTTGTCTTTTTTTCTGAGTACAACTATGATAAATGAATGGTTAATGCAAGGGAAAATACATTGTGAAGCAATTGTGCAGTGAAGTTTCTGGCACCACTGGCACAGCTGAGGTAGAAAAATTGAATAAAAAGGAGTTAAGGATTCAAAGTGGTGCTGGGGATAACAGGGAATTTTTTCTGAATTAAAAAATAAGCTGTTAGAAACCAGATTTTGGAGTTTATTTTGTAGTGGAAGCTCAGGTATTTGTAAATCTCCTGTGCTGAGGAGTGGAGTCTGCTCTCAGCTCAATGGGCTTTGATAGAAACAGCAGAAGGTGAAATTTGGTGTCAAGATATTTGGTAAAGTTCATACCTAGAACTTCACCATCAGAGATTTGCAGTCTTCACAAATCCTGTGCAAATTGTGGCCATGAAAAGATTTCCACTGCTGGATGTGTTGTCCCTTCAGGGTGGCAGCTGGAGAATCCCTCCCTGGCTGATCCATGGAGTGCCCAGTGATGCTCAAAACCCTTTAAAAAATATTTTTTAGCCTGTCTGGAATAATGACACCAGGAATTTTTTGGCCAGGCTGTTCCATCCTGACCATGAGAGCCTCTCATAAATAGATTTGGATCCTTAGCAAGCAGAGGTGAAGGCTGGAGAACACTTTGAGAAAAAAGAAATTCTCTTTGATTAATTAAAATCAAGCATTCTCCATTAAAAATAACAAAGCATTTATAGCATGAAAGGTCTCATTGCCCTCCAGCTCTTCTGTGGCTTTATTTCAGTCATTGGACATAAACTAAATTCTCTTGGAGTGCATGGATTCATGGGTGACTGATCCCACTTCCACTCTGGGAGCACAAAGATTTAATTGTGTGGAGAATCTGGGGAAAGCTCTGGGTAAATGCAGCTTAATTCTAGAAGGTCCAAGTGCTTCTCCATTTATACTTGGAGTGGGATATTGGATTTTTTTTCTCCAGCTTTTATAAATCTGGATTGGATGAACATCCATCAGTGTGGTTTATTTTTGAATATCTGGGTACCAAACACGAAATGTGCATCTGGATCAACCTGGGAGTTTTGCAGCTCTCTTCATTTTTCTCCATGTCCTTCCAGCTTTCTGCAAACACCAAAAGGCTTTAGGGCTTTCTAATGGATTTTTTTTCCTCTCTTTTCCTTCTCCTTGTCCTCCCTTTCAGCCCCGTGGGCAGCACACCCTTGGCACATGGCACGATGGATTTGTGATGCTGCTGCTGCTCCAAACCTGGTGGTGTTTCTTGGGGTTTTTTAATGGATTTTTTTCTCTCTTTTCCTTCTCCTTGTCCTCCCTTTCAGCCACAGTCCCCCCAAATCCAGCACACACTTGGCACGTGGCAGGATGGATTTGGGATGCTGCTGCTGCTCCAAACCTGGCGGTGTTTCTTTAACCCTTTCCTGGTTCCCTGCCAGGGCACAGAGAGGGGGCAGGGCTGGGATTTGCTCTCTGGGGTGGGAGAGAACGCCCTGTTCAGCTCCTGGGGTGTTTAACCAGCACTCCATGCACAGAACATGGTGATTTACAGGGGATAGAGTTACAGGTGAAGGAAATTCTGCAGCTTTTATCCATTTAACGGGGGAACACTTTCATTAAACCTCTTCCAAATGACAACACTTAACTCCCCACAGTCACTTTAATACTCACAGTGCATTAAGGTGGCACAAAACCCTCAAGATAATTTGACTTTTTTGGGTCCTATTCTTAATTATTTTTTAATTTTTTTATTTTTTTAGTCAACCATTTCAATTCCCAGCTGGCTCCTGGCCACTCCAGAGGGTGAGGAGAACAAGATGTCAGCTGAGAATCAATTTGCACCACTGGGAGTTATTATTAGGGGGTGTGGAGGAGAAAAGAAGGCAGAAAATGCTGGTTTAAGAAGGGAAAAGAGGAAATAAAATAATTGCAGGCAGCACAAAAATAATTGGGAAAAGGTAAATAGATGCATGGAACTGGCAAAGCAGTTGGAAACTTGGAAGCTCATTTTTATTGGGATGAGTTGTGTTGGTGACTCCACAATTGTTTTGGGATGTCTGGGAGATGGGAGAGGTTCTGCAGGGTTGGGCTGGGCCTGGCATGGAAAATTTGGGATTGGTGAAATCCCTGGGACTGTGAAATCAGCAGGATTCCTTTTCCTGGGAGGGAAAATGTGTTTGGGAATCGAGGAATGAAGGGCTCCCCTAATGAGTGCTAATTGCTCATTTGTCTCAGGGAGGCCCAACACCAATTCCCTGGGGATGGGAAGGGTAGAACACACAAACCTGTTTGCTGTGGCTGTCATCCTGGGAAAACTGCTCCAAAAATGAGGATTTGGGGAAAAAAAACACCCCAGATTTTAATGCAGGTTTCAATTTTCCTGAAGAGATGAGGAAATTCTGCATTCTGTATCTATAAAAGGGATTCCTCAATGTCTTGGACTTGGATTTCAATCCTTTGGTCCCTTCCAGCCCAGAATACGATTTTATGAATTGAAGAGTTCCTCCAGGGATGTCTGGGAGATGGGAACAAATTTTCCTGCTGTTGTTGAACTTTGCCTGTCAAATCCCCACCCCGAGGAATCCCGTGTGGAGCTGTCAGCTCCAGAAAGGAATTTATGACCTGCTCAGACTAAAGCAGCATCTTCATCTTAACCCTGGTGTGCAAAACTGGCACCAGAAGTGCCCAATTCGGTGTCAGGTGGGTGTTAATGGCACCAAAACTCTGAGCCTGGTGAGGAGGCAGAGCCAAGAGGGCTCTGCTCAAACTGATTTTCTTCACTAGGTCAGAAGAGGTCAGGCTGGGGCTGGGGAGAGCCGGGCTCTGAGCCTGGCCTAGGGCTGTGTCCAACAGGAGGAATCAACTGCCACCGGCAAATTCTCGTCTTGAAAGCGGGAATGTTTGGTGGAAATACAAAGTGATGGGCAGTTTCTGTGAAATCCAGCTAAAATAGGAATGTTTTGGGGAGTCTCCTTCTCCTCTTGCCCTGTTCTTGATGCTTTCCTTGCCAGGCCAGTGTGAGGAGTGAGATCTGGTCTAAATTCCCTAGAAATCTTCAGATCCCTGTTTTCCAAAAGCCCTTTGGTTTCCATTCAGAATTTCCAACCAGAAATGCCATTGAGGGACTTCTTTAGGACTAAAAACTCCAAGAAAATTGAAGTATAATCCTTCAGGTTCTGCATTCCATGAAAACACCTCTGGCTTGTGCTGTTCCAAGGATTCCGTCCCACCTTGCCCAGGCATTTCAGGGATTTTATGGCAGCGAAAATTCAGGCTAAACTGATAAAGGAGTGTCAATACACGCAGAGATCAGAAATTTCACTGCAGATTTTATGAACTTTTGGGCCTTTCCCATGTAAAGCTGAAGGTCCAAAACTCAAGGAAATAATGGATTTTGAGTGTCAGAGCCCAGGACTGTGCCTGTTGGTTGAAGCTCCGAGCTGGGGACACAGCTCCTGCTGGCTCATGAACAAAGCTCAAACCAAATTAACTTCACCAGAGCTTAACTGACATCAAGTTAATGTGACATTAATCAGGATTTCTGCGTCCAGCCCATCCTGTCTCAGTGAGGGGGAGCTGCTGGGATGTTTTCCCATGTGCAGGTGATGCCTGGAGTTTTCCCTTCCCTGTATCCCAGGCTCTGCTGCCCAGGCTGCAGCTCTGAGCTCACAGTCAGGGGCACTCAGCTCTGCACACAGCAGGGACACAAAACAAATCCTTTTCCTGCTGCACCCCAAGGACAACTTCCAGCCCCAAAGCACAACCAAGGGGGGCTGCAGGCAGGAACAAGAAGGATGGGACCTCACAACCTGCAGCTGCACTGGGACAATTCAACCCCAAGCTGCAAATGCACCCAAACTCATCCAAGGGGGACACCTGGGGACCCTTTGCCCATTCTGGGACCATTTTGGCTCCCCCTTGGCTGCAGCCCTGCCCAGGCTCTTGTCCTGCCCAAGGGGTGCCCTAAAGGCCTTTTAATAAATCTCTGCTTTATTCCCTGCCTCTGCCCAGTCTCTGCTCCAGCTCAGCCTTCCCAAGGAATCACAGACACTGAAACTTCACTCTCTGGAACACTGGCAGGAGTTAAAGGTTGGTCTCCAATTTAACGGTCCTGGGAGTAAATGCTTGGGAAGACATTCCCTGAGAGGGTGACAGGCTTTGGTTTCCATTCCTGTGCAAAGCAGAGCTCTGGCAGCAGCAGCAGTCCTTGCCTTGCAATCAAATGTAAAAAAAAAAAGTTTCAAGAAAACTGTAAATGGTACTTCCTAAAATATTTATGGTGCCACAATTAATTAGGTGCAAGAGAAGTTGAGTGTGGGGACATCTTCCAAATGTCACTGCAGTCATGGAAGGATTGAATTCCAAGAGTGATATTAATTTAGTGGTGCTGCAGACAAGTCCTTGGTGATGTATGTGGGGAATTTTATTTCATAATAAAAGCTTTGTCAGATCAAAGAAATAAAGGAGTTTTCCAACATTAAAAGAGCTCTTCAAAACATCTTTCCATGCACATTAACTTAAGCCACTTCTTAAACTTGGGTTTAAGGCCAGCAGAGCATAACTTGTTCTTTGCTGTCTCTTATAAGAATGACAGACAGAACATCCTGAACTGAGCTTGTGATTCCATATCCCTTAAAAATCATCGAAACTGCAATTGAAATTAAAAATGATAGAAACTGAAATTGAAATCAATTGAAAACAAACTGTGGGAATCACAAACGTCCCATCACAGCACAGATCCTGTCAGCAGCTGGACTTTGATCCTTGTGAGTCCCTTCCAACATGGGCTGTTCTATCATTGTTTTATTTATTTACTGTTAATTATTCAGCCTTGAATAATTATCAGACATCAGCAGAGGAAGAGAAACCTTGGGGGAAGAGTGGGGAGATGCAGCTCCTGAAAATTCCTGTGGCTTGGAGCAGTGTGGGATGGTGGCTGCCCATGGGTGCTGGGATCAGGAGGTTTTTGAGATCCTTCCCAGCCCAGTTCCAGGATTCTGAGTTACCTTTCTGTGGTCTGCTTTTCTGAGACTGTGAAGGTTTCAGCCTGCCAGATTGCTGATTTCTCTGGCTTGAGAAAAATCCATTTACCAAGGATGGTTTCTGTAACCATTTTATTTTCATGATAACTCTCATGGTCACTGCTCTTCCAGGTGTTGTTTCTGTTATTTAGCCAATGAAGAATTGCTTTTACTGACCAACTACACGGTTCTTTAGGGCAGCCTGTTATAAAAGGGCTGCACAAAATGAGAAATAAATAAAGCCTTCTGAGAGCCTCCTGATGTTGGTAACTGCTGGAGCCAGAGTTTGTCATTTTCGTGTCCTTCTGTGACACCTTCCTTTTTAATCTATTTAAGGCACATTAATAAATCACCCCGCAGAATCAAGTGGCCATTCTGACCCAGCCCAGAAGAATTGTATTTATTCATTAATTATTGCATCTATTCACCCTCACAAGGCTGCTGTGGCTGCTGCTGCTCTCCCCTGCTGGGACATTCCCTGCCCAGGGGATGTGGGGCAGAGGTGTCCCCATGGGGGTGGCACGAGGTGACCTTGCTGTCACTGCCCAGGAGCCTTTGGCCGGCCCCAGTCCCTTTAATCCAGGGCGGTGACGTCGGGGCTGGTGGCACCAGGCAGGGTTTTAGCACAGCCTCTCCTTAAGGCTGTGAAAATAACCTGGGGTTGGGGCCAAAGCCAAGCTGGCATGCAAGGAAAAGCTGCCTGGGTAAAGAAAAATAATTTTTAAAAAAGAATAAGTAAATAAGTAAATAAGTAAATAAGTAAGTAAGTAAATAAGTAAGTAAGTAAATAAATAAATAAATAACAAATAAATAAAATAAAATAAAATAAAATAAAATAAAATAAAATAA
>WEIU01017239.1:70446-125066 GCA_013389925.1 Aegithalos caudatus | reverse complement strand
TTATTTTTATTTTTATAATTTTTATTTTTATTTTTATAATTTTTATTTTTATTTTTATTTTTATTTTTACTTTTATTATTTTCAAGGAGCCTGCAAGCCCTGAGACACCAGAGCAGTGTCCCCTGGGCAAGGTCACAGTGCTGACATCAGGGATTGTCATCTCCTCCCAGATTTACTGCCCCACCATGTCCTGGCCAGACCCAAAATATCCCAAAATATCCCAAACTCTGGGAAAAACTCTGCAAGCAGCACAGATCCACGGAGCTGGAGGCAAAGAGCAGCTCTTAGTGCTGAGTTGGGCTCAGGTTTAGTTTCACTTTTTCTTTTTCCCAAGAAAGGGGAGTGTTATAAATGTGTATTATGGAGCTGGCTTTTCACAAATATTGAGGTGAATGTGTCTGTATAATGTGGGAAAGTTGTGCTGTGTTTTCTTTTATTAACAGAGTTTAGAAAGGTGATGAATGTGTATTTTCTGATTGTAATGTAGGGAGAACGGTAAAAGACTGGGTTATTTTCTTTGTAACATCTAAACTGGCCAAAGCAGGAGGTGGGGAGAGTCATCCTGCATTCCTGCATGGAGATTGCTGAGCAAAGCCATGGAACCTCTGTTCTCAGGGATCTCATCCAAATGGAGACACCAAAACCTGCAGAGAAGAGTTAATGGGACCAGAGGCTATGGAACCTCTGTTCTCAGGGATCTCATCCAAATGGAGACACCAAAACCTGGAGAGAAGAGTTAATGGGATCAGAAGCTATGGAACCTCTGTTATCAGGGATCTCATCCAAATGGAGACACCAAAACCTGGAGAGAAGAGTTTGTGGCACCTGTGATATCAGAGTGGAGCCACCCAGATCAATCTACCAGATAAAATGACTGGGGGGAGTTGAAACAACACAAGAAATGATCCCCAAAAAGGGAGTTTGAATCCTGCCTTAGGGTTTATGGAATGTGTAACACAGAGATCCTGAAAACAAAGGATCTGAAGGGTGAGGGGTGGGGGCTGCCTTGGGGCCAGGCACCCTCAGCACAGAAACTGTTCTTGCTTTATTTGCTGTCTCCTAATTGTCTATTTTTTATTAACCTTATAAATTCTTCTAAGAAAGTGAACCTCGTTTTTCACAAGGAGAAATAATAATAATAAAAAATAATAATCCTGCAGTGTTTTTAACCCTGGTGTGATCCCACAGCCAGGGCAAAACCCTCTCAAGGTGGGTTGGGTACAGGAGGAAAAACCTTGTCCTGAGCCCTGCCAGGAGCCCTGGGTCATGGACAAAGGGTAAATTCCAGAGGTTTCATCCTGGGGAGCTTTCCAGCAGTGATCCCAAAGGCACTGGAGGCTGCAGGGATTTTTGTCTCCTGTCCATCACGCTGCCCTTTCACTTCATAATCCTCACAGCCTGTGGGGCTGACTAAGCAGAGAGCCAGGAGGTTTTCCCTTAAAATTATTTATATTCCTGGTTAGAATATTCTGTTCTCCCTGTGTAATCCTCATGCCTCATCCTGCTGTTACTCTATTAAAAAATAAAAATCTCATTTTTTTCCAAATTATTGCAACTTAAAGCAATGGGTAACAATAAAACGCTGCCTGATCAATCCCTCTGTATTTTAATTGTTATTGCCTTTGTTAAATGTGTTTAAAATGGAGAAGGGGGCCCCAGAAATCACCTAGAGATGGGATAAAATCACCCAGAGATGGGATAAATGCTCCAACACCTCCCACTTAGCTGATAACGAGGTAATTTAATTGTGGTCACTTCCCCTTTCAGAGAGAATTCCTGTGCTTAAAGGAATCTGCCAGGGAATCCAGAGTTATGTTGGAAGCTGAAATCAAATTGAAATGAGGGACTGGGCACAATTCAAATGCCATTTATTGATGATATCCTGGAAATGATTTCCAAGGGCAGTGGGGATGCTCAGACTGAGAATCTGCTGCCCCAGGAGCAGAATGTGCATCAGCTAAACCCTAATTTTAGCTTAGTTAAAGCCAAGTTTATTATTCAGTGCAGTGGATGAATGATTGAGGTTCACAGAAGATCAAATTAAAGAACTGAACACGATTTTCTGAATATTCCAAGCAAACACTGCCTGAGCCAGCCCTGCTTTGAAAAACTCTCAAGTTTCTCTGCCCGGTTTTGTTTCCTCAAAGTCACAGCTGTACTTTATGCACTTTCATAGCATCATTTGCACATCAATTATGTCCACAGGAGCTGCTCATGATGAATTAAAATCCTTGTACCACCATAGTTTATCTGGAGTAAAAATGTTTTTACAGAGGTTGCATTTTCTGCTTGGTACATAAATGATAAAATCTTCTGTTTCTGTGGCTTAAAAAATGCTGAAATTCAGCTTTATCCCATCCATTATTGTGATGTTTTGGGGAAAAATTACTGCATTGCTTCTTGAGGAATAACTCCTTAAAATTCACTTTATTCTCCTTCATCCCCAGGTTATTGAATTAATTCTCATTAATTACTTTTAATGACTCTTGTCCACGTGTAGGATTTTCTAACAGATGTGAGAGCTTGTTACATTTCTCAGGGACATTTGAGGCTCCTCTTCTGAGGTTAAAATTGGAGGTCAAACTCCTCCCTCTGTGTATGGATCAGGACTTGAAATATTAAATGGGATCTGAATTCCATAATTGCCTCTGTGGCCCTTTTTTTGCCAGCTAAATTCCATCACATTTCCTGGAAATATTTGATGCTGATTTATGACTCAAAATCTCAATTATCAGCACTTCAGGGGGAGTTGAACTTTTCCTTTTTCTTTATTTTCCTTCCCCTGAAATATCAAAGTTCATGAAAATTGTGATTTTTTTTTTTTCATCCAAATGGAAAGCCCAGGGAATTTTATGGGGAATTCAGAGCAAGTGTGATGTGCTCTGATGTCACAGAGAGTGCTCAGGGTGATGGGATCCTGCCTGCAAAAAAAAACAAAAACAAAAACAAAAAAACCCACAGAAAGGGCAGTGCTGGGTCTGCAATACAGGAAAAATCCAACCCCAAAAGAAAGAGAAAAAAATCCAGCCCCAAAAAGAGGGGAGAGAAAAATTGGCCCCAAAAAGGGGGAAAAATCAGACACAAAAGGAGAACAAAAATTGGCCCCAAAAAGAGGAGAAAAAAACTCAGCTCTAAAAAAGAAGGGAAGAAAAACTGGCACAAAAAGGGGGGAGAAAAATCAGCCACAAAAAGTGGGGAGAAAGGAAATCCAGGCCTGAAAAGGGGGAGAAAAAAATCAGCCCCAGAGGAGAGGGAAGAAAAATCAGCCCCAAAAAAGGGAGGGAGAAAAAATCAGCCACAAAAAGTGGGGTGAGAAAAAAAATCAGCCCCAAAAAGGGGGGAAGAAAAATTGGCCACTAAAAGGGAAAAAAAAATGCATCCCCAAAAGAAGGAAAAAAAAATTGGTCCCAAAAAAGTGGAAGGGAGAGAAAAAATTGTGCTAAAATGGGAGAAAAAATCATCCCCAGAAAAGGGGATGAAGAAAAAAAATTGGCCTAAAATGTGGATGAAGGAAAATCAGCCCCCAAAAAAGGGGTGAGAAAAAATCTAGCCCCAGAAAGCAGGGGGGAGAAAAAAAATCAGCCCCAAAAAGGAGGGAATAAATCAGCCCCAAACAGGGGAAGAAGAAAAATTGGCCACTAA
Source organism: Aegithalos caudatus (assembly GCA_013389925.1). Taxonomy (NCBI): domain Eukaryota; kingdom Metazoa; phylum Chordata; class Aves; order Passeriformes; family Aegithalidae; genus Aegithalos; species Aegithalos caudatus. The sequence continues at coordinate 121,424 of WEIU01017239.1, read as the reverse complement.
AAGGGGGGAAAAAATGCATCCCCAAAAGAAGGAAAAAAAAAAAATTGGTCCCAAAAAAGTGGAGAGGGGAGAAAAAATCAGCCTAAAGTGGGAGAAAAAATCATCCCCAAAAAAGGGGATGAAGAAAAAAATTGGCCCAAAATGGGGATGAAGGAAAATCAGCCCCAAAACAGGGGGTGAGAAAAATCAGCCTGAAAAGGGAGAAGGAAAATCAGCCCCAAAAAGGAAGAAAATCAGCCCTAAAAAGAGAGGGAAAATCACCCCCAATGCCAAACTTTGCCTTAAAATGTAGGTGTAAAAACCCCTGTCCCCTCCAGCTCAGCACCCTGATCCCCTGGAGAGTTGGAATCCCAGGAAATAACATTTCTGTGCAAGGGGAGGAGGAAAATCTCAGTGCCTGTGCTGGGGATGGCTCCTGCTGCATTCCCTGCCCTCCCTGGCGTGGCTGCCCCAAGGGGAGCCCAATCCCAACCACGTGAGATGTTTTATTTTATTCCCCGTTGCATTTCTAGGAATTGCCCTGGAAGCTTGCTCTGGTTTCAGGGCTGGCTTCTCCCTGGAGTAAAGCAGAAAATGATTTCCCCACGGGTTTGTGTTTGTTGTCAAACAACCAAATGGGGAAAATATTTGCTCTGTAGCACGGCAACCAATTCATGGCTGGGTGGCACCAGGGAACTGAAAGTGAGCCTGAAATGAGGAGATTTCCCATGGCCAGGGCTGGTGCTGGGTGTGACCCTGTTTGGTACCACAGGGACACAGACTCCGAGGTCAGAAGGATAAAAAATCACTTTTTATTTAGGGATGCATTTCCCTTCTATATTATTTTACACAGAGCAGTTTGATTGGTGAAACAAAGGCAAAGCTCTTCAATCACATTGGTCACACCAGAGGGACATCAGGAATTCCCTCCTGTGAGAAGGAATGAACAACACAGGTACAGTCACAAAAACATTCCTGCTGTTTGCAGAACTTTCCCTGGGAAAAGAATTTAGAAAATCAAAACACCTCAGACATGAGAAGCGGGGCTGATGCTGGAGGTGGGGTGATGTCCTGGTTTGGAAAGGCAGGTGTCTGCCAGGGAAAGCTGGAGCTTCCCTTGGAATGGAGAATGTGAACCCCATCTCCTTCCAAATTATTGTAATTTTGAAATTAAAGGGCTCCCAGGCAAAGATATGGGAATAGGAATAACAGTTCTTTACTAGGAAAATTCAAATTAAAATGCAGTAGTACAAAAAAGCACTGACAGAAATGTGACAGAACACTGCTGAGCCCCTGTTGGTTAGTAAATAATAATTAAATGCTTAACTAAAAATCTGTGAGTACTGATCAGTGCCAAAGTCTGCCAGGACCATCGGTGCTTTTTGCTGTATTTCAACAACAAAGGTGAATTTCTTGATTCCTTGAATTGCTCCTCGTTGGAAAAATCAGCTTATTAATGAACAGGAACAGTCAAGGCTGGAGCAGAGGATTGGATTTCTCAGAACTGGAGAATGTGCTGGGAAATACCATTTCTTTTAATGGCTAGAATTTCATCTAAAGGAAGATGGGAAGTTCCAGGATATCTGGGAGTCCCTGATGTCAGTAACCAGATGTTCTGCATCTGCCAGCCCAAGGACATCAGCCTTTGGCAGGGATTTAAACTTCCTATGGATTTCCAGCTCCTTTCAGGGCTTTTTCTCACTGCTTGGGGCTCCTGCTGTTTTACCTCTTGGAAAAAAGAAATTTGAATGCAGCTCCAGTTTGCCCAGGAAATTTTCAGGTGTGGGAGCTGGGATTGCAGGCCCAGGATCTCCAGGGCAATCCCAGAATTTCCTTCCCTTTGGGAGAGGAAAGAAGCAGAACCTTCCCAGCTCTATTTCTCTCTATTTCTCTCTATTTCATTTCTCTTAATTTCTATTTATCTCAATTTCTCTCAATTTCTATTTCATTGCTCTTTATTTCTCTCTATTTATTTCCTCTTATATACGTGCAGATTTTCTTCCTGTTTTTCAGCTTTATTCCAGCTCTGCCTGGAAGTTTATGGAAGGGAAATATCAACAGGTTTCTCACATTTCTAAAGTGAATTAAAATCCTAGGAAATCATCCTGAGCAGCCCCAAACTGGAATTTTGTGTGCAGGGGAAGTTTTTCCTCCTTCCATGGGGTCTGAAAACAGAGCTTTGCCCCTGAGCCAGCAGATTATTTCACTTAAAGAATTAGGAAGAGATGAGGAAATTGGGAAGGTGGGGAAAGCCTCCATGCCTGACCTACATTCCAAATTTCCTCATTCAGAGCTCAGAGCAGGGGATTTTGGAACATTTTTTGATGTGATCCAGAGCCCCCCTCTCCTGTCAGACCTGGCTGTGCACTCCTCATTTTTTTATAGGATTTGGTACAGCAGAGGCTGCTCAGAGCCACTTTTTTCCCACAAAATATTTCATGGAATCATTCTTTTTCTCAAGTGAGACTGCCCAATTTATTTATTTATTTTAATTTTAAAAATTTAAATAATTATTTTAGAAAAATTATTTATTTTTTAAAAAATTAAAAGCTGGAGTTGTCCTTTACCTGCTTCAATTTTATCAAAATCCCAAGCTGCTCATATGAGGGATTTTATTGATAATCCCAGGCCACACTTGGTTGTTTCCATCATTCCAGAGGCAGATTTTCCCTTTTCCTCTTGGAAAATCCCAAACCAGCAATCATATCCATGCATGAGCAGTGTGGGAGCTCTCCAGGAGAACCCTGTGAATCCCCTGGTGTGACAAACTGGCATTTAGGGATTTTACTCTCCTGAAATTGATTTTCTGGAATAAAAACGGGGGTAGGTGGAGCCCCTTGTGCAGGAAAACCAAGGACAAACATTTTTCCACAGCTGGGGTTGAGTTTGGATGGGATGAGAGTAAAAGGATGAACTTTTCTGGTGACAAATCACCAGGTGGGGATTTCACTTTAATTTAGGTATTCCATGCGGTTTATCACCCTTTTATCCTGAACAAAATCCCCAAACTTTCCATTCTCCAACCATTTTTCTGGAAGTTGATTATTTATTCTCACCAAGGCTCCCTTTCCCATAAAAGCTGGGCCAGGATCACTTCTGGGAGTTCCCTTTCCAGCTTTTCTGGGATTCTTTGGCCGTGTTTGCCTGCAATCCTCCTCCAGTTTTTACCTGAGCACGTGGATGGCTTTGCTCAAGCTTTTCCTTGTAACTTCCCCAGCTCTGGGCTGCAATAATTCACTTGGAGGTCACAGAACTCACAGATTGTGAGCCCAGTTCCTCTCATTAGCGGGGTAATTTTGCTTTTCCTGAGCAAGGTGCAGCAGGAGTGGCCCTGGTTTGTCCCAAGGGGTGGCTTTGCCATCTGCTCTGTGCTGAGAATCTGGAGTGGAGCCCCAGCCTGGGATTCCTGCATTTCCTGGGGTTGATTGGCAGGAAACTCCATCACTCCCAGCCCCTCTGGAGGGTGAAAGGGGCTGGGACTCGAGGGGAATAAACCAAATTTCCATCAGTGTGTGCTGAATTCCTGTCCATGGATTGAGGAATGCAATCATTAAGTGGAATTTTGTAGTTTTCCTTCGAATTTTAATGCAAGAAGGTGAGGAAGGTCTCCATCCCTGCAGCAGCTTGATTGTTTTAAATAACTTTAATTACAGAGCCTGACCCCTCCTTTGTCCATTGTCAGTAGCTTAAAAGAAGTGAAATCAAGAGGAATTCACCAGTCTGAGCTTTCCAAGTGTTTTGTCTCAGCAAAAGGTGCCCTCCCACAATAAAACAGTGCCTGGATCCCACTTCCCATTTTTTTCCATCCTTTTGTGGTTGAAACTGGGGCTGTTGAACTTCAGGGTGAGACTGGGAGGGGTTTGGAGCTGCAGTTACAGATTGATTGGGACTAATTATGATTGGATTTAGGAATATTGATAGGAGCACTCATTGCTCCTTGAATTCCTGTGGAAACTCCAAAGGCTTTGGGATCTGGGTGCATCACAGCCCTACACAACATTCAATCCCCACAATCCCATTTTCCCATTTTCCCCCTTTTTTTTTGTGTGTTTGAATTTGGGGTTGTTGAACTTCACCTGGGCTACGTTTGGAGCTGCAGTTTCAGGCTGATTGTGACTAATTTTGATTTCTTAGAGGATTCCCAGATTTAGGAATATTGACAGCAGCACCGACTGTCCTTGAATTCCTGTGGAAACTCCAAATGCTTTGGGAGCTGGGAGCACCACGGCCCTCCACTATAAACATTCTCTCAATCCCATTTTCCTGGTTTTCCCTTTTTTTTTTTCGTGTTTGAAACTGTTGAACTTCACCTGGGCTATGTTTGGAGCTGCAGTTTGAGTTTGATTGTGACTAATGATGATTTCTGCAGGATTATTGATTCAGGAATATTGACAGCAGCACTGATTGCTGTCCTGGATTTCTGTGGGATTATTGATTCAGGAATATTGACACTGATTGCTGCCCTGGATTTCTGTGGGATTATTGATTCAGGAATATTGACAGCAGCTCTGATTGCTGCCCTGCTCAGTGGTGCTGTTCCTCTGTGGCTGCTTTAAAATCAGCTGGGAATTCCCTGGATTTGGGACCATCCAGACTCCTCCATCCCCACCTGAGGCTCCTCCTGACACGCCAGGAGCTGAATCACCCCGTGCTGGAATGAATTAAACTCCAGGAAATTCCTCCCTGGGTGATTTTCTGAACCTTTTCCCGACCTAGGTGAGAGCTGATGACAAAAGCAGATTTCAGAGGTGATTGTGCCCAGCCCAGCAAGGTTTTTCCTGCCTTGCCCTGGAATATTTGGGAATGTTTGGGGACAAGACAATCCTATCCAGACTGGACAATTTACTCCCCAAAAGCTCTTTGGCTGATGCAGCTCCTGTGGAGTCTCCAGAGAACAAATCCCTCTCCTTTAGGTGCTGATAGATCCCTAAAATCAGATTATTTTTACCAAGATATCTTCCAATATTTCCTTTGGATAACTGGAGACAGACCCAGGCGTGTGCTGGAGAACACTTGGACCCATTTTCCACCTGAGGATTGTTTCTTTAGGCTGTGTAAGGGAAAAGGAGCAGCTCAGGGAGGTCCCAGCTCTGCTGCAGGGTTTGCAAAGCTCAGGAGGTGTGGGATCACCTCTGGATCTGGGAATGAATGGAGGCAGGGAAGAGGATGGAGATTTTATCAGATTTTCAAATCTGAGCCTGGGTTGGGGCAGAGGCAGCCACAGTCCTGTCCTCTAAAATTCTGCCAGCTGAAATTCCCCATTCCCAGCTAAAAATTTCCACCTCTAAAATTCTGCCAGCTGAAATTCCCCATGCCCAAAATCTGCACATTGGGGCAGCTCTCCTGTCCATAGGAGGGAAGAAATGGGAGAAATAAAAAGAGGGAATATAAAAAAAAAATCATAAAAATCCCCTCATTGTGCCCTTGGGTATTGTTGGAGGGAAGCAGCTCAGGGGGAATTCAGGCAATTCTGCACCAGTTTGAAATTCACAATCCACATTTTCCAGTTAAGGAAAAACATTTTGGGAAGCAGAAGATGCTTTTATTGAAAAAAAAAAAAAAAATCAGCTGATAAAAATTAATCCAATTTAAAAGAGAAGCAAAAAATAAAAGCTTTAAAAGACTTTAAGGACAGGAGAAGAAGGTGAATTCCTCCACTCCTGCCCCAACTGAGCAGGAAAATCCTTTGTGGAAGCAGGACAGGGATTTGCTCTACCACAGCCCTCCCAAAAGGCTGAAGTCACCTGCAGGCAAGAACCAAAAGTGAGGGGAAAACTCTAAAAATTAAATCATAAAAATAACCCAATAAATAATTAAAATAATAATTAAAAAAATAAATAAAAATAATTTAGTAATGAAGAGAAAGGACTGGCTGAGTAGCAGCTGCCTGAGTTGGCTGTTGGAGAGTGGTTGATAAAATAATCACTGATTTATCAGTGATATTGAGGTAAAATATAAAATTATTCTCTTCCTGCCACTGCAGAGGCTGCTCCAATCCCCCACCCTGCTCTGCCAACCTGGCAGGAATGAGCTGCTGCAGGGAAAGGCTCAGAACCCACCTTGGGTGTTCAATTAATAAAAGTACAGAGCAGAGGAACAATTGGGGAGTTCTGGCCTGGGCTGAGCTGCTCCTGGCACAGGAATTAGCCCAGCCCTGCCTCCACTTCCAACCAAATCCTCTCCTGAATGAAGCAGCAATTCTGCCTCCATCAAATATTGATGGGCTGGGAGCCTGCCCTCAGCTCTCCTGGGAGATTTTGCATTTGTTTTATTGGGATAAAAATAAATCCCATTTGTTGGGATTTATTGCTCTGTGAGGGAGAAAACAGAACTTGGTTCAGAGTGGTAAAAAATGAGCTCATTTGGGTGCTTTTGGCATTTTCAGCTCTTTGTTTTCCTCCTCAAGGCAACACCCACTTGTTGATTCTCAAATCTTTCTTTTTTTTTTTCCAGTGAATGAACCCTGGGCTGACTTCCAAAAAGCAATTTATTTATACATTTATTATTAGATTTATTGATAAAATAAATATAATTATTTTATAAACATATGTATATAATTTATATATCAATATAATGGATGCTGAGGGCCTGGGTTTCTCTGGAGCAGCACGTTCTGCACCCAAATGTTGGAGCAGGGCAGGGCTGGGGGAACAGAGGGCAGGGATTTGTGAAGGGACTGCAGCAGGGGCAGCTCAGCTTTCATCTTTCCTGGAAATAAAACAAAATTCACCAAAACACAACACTCATTCCTGTTAGAAACAAACCAAAATAAACCAAACCTGACACCCATTCCTGTCAGAAATGAACCAAAATTCCCCAAACTCCAACATCCATTCCTGTTAGAAATAAACCGAAATAAACCAAAATAAACCCAAATACACCAAACCCCACACTCGTTCCTTCTAGAAATAAAACAAAATACATCAAACCCTTCCTGTTAGAAATAAACCAAAATACACCAAACCCTGACACCCATTGCTCCCTCTTCCATCCACACAAGCAGGGTCATTTGAAAAGTAATTTTTAATTGAGCCCTGGGCTGTGCTGGGAACATCTGGGCTGTTCCCAAAGATGAGATGGGATTTGGAGGGGATTTGGGGTGGGATTTGGGGGGATGTTCCCAAAGCTGACATGGAGTTGTGATGGGATTTGGGGGGGGATTTGGGGGGATGTTCCCAAAGATTAAATGGGATTTGGGAGAGATTTGGGGGATAGTCCCAAGGCTGAGATGGGATTTGGGGGCTGTTCCCAAGGCTGGGATGGGATTTGGGGCTGGAAAAGGCTCCTGCCCCCCAGGTGAGGGTTTCTCTGCAGCAGCACCTCCTGGCTGCTGGGAGAAGAGGAAAATTCAAATCAAAGCTGCTGCCAGAGCATCCCAGCAGGGGCAGCTCGGGAAGGCTGAGCCCAGGGCACACCTGAGTGGGCACTGCTGGGGAAAAACCTCAGGAGGGTGGAATTCACCCCTGGGAATGCTCCACCTTTCTCCATAAACCCCTGGAAGTCAGATCCCAGCTGGAATTTGCTGCCTGAGCTCTCCTTACTGAAGTTCCCACATGAGTGGCAAACAGAGGAGATGGAAAAAAACCCAAAGCATTTTTCAGAGTTTTCCTTTCCTTTGTTCTTCCCAATTTTCACCCTGATTCCAGCACATGGAGTTTTATCCCAGCTCCTGTTTTCCCAAGCTGTAATTCTTTCAGTTCCTTATCTGCTGCCATATTTTTCCCCTCATCCTCACAATCTTATTTTTGTCTCCTCTTTCTGTTGTGTTTTCTGTCTCCTCTACACAATCTTGTCATCCTTGGCTTGTTTTGATTCCAAGGAAAAAAAAAAAAAAAAAAAAAAAAAAAATTGCTTTCTCACTTGGACCAAGCAAAGGAGTTTTTGCTGACATCTGGGATTCTCTTCCAAAGATCTCATCACTTTGGGCAGCAGTGGCTGAATTCAGCTTCCTCTCCTCTGCTTAAAGCCTCTTAGAGCTGCCTTTTATTTTATTAGCTGGATTTTTTAATAAAAAAGAAAGATAAATAGGAATGCAGCCATGGATCTTCTAAAGCAGCTTTTTTGTTGTTGGGTTTTGGTTTTTTTTTTTGGGTTTTTTTGCTGAGATTTCAGTTCAGCACCAAGCAGGATTCCAACTTTTGGCATCCTTTTCAACATTAATCCTGAAATGGTCAAAAATTCTGGCTCTGCACAGGACCTGAGTCATGGGGCCACACCTGGGGAGGGGAATTAGGATTATTTTAATTAGTGGGGTCATTATTCCCCCCACTTTGGGCTCCTCAGGGCAGTGCTGCTGCAATGGCAGGGGCTGCCCCCAAAAACAACAGACACGAGGGAAAAATTTTGTTCCTTTTCCTTGTTTCCTTTTCTTCCCTCAATAATCCACATTTCCTCTCCAACAGCAAAAGGCAAAACGTTTTGGCAAGGCAGAAATTGCAGCAAAACTCAGGTGCTTTGGCCTTTAAGGATTTTTATTTTTATTTGCTTTTCAATTCTGGGTTTCCTCCAGCAGGAGCCAAAAGCCAATTCCTGCTGCACCCACCTGAGCAGAGCCCCCTGATGCACTCAGGCTGCTGAAATAACCTGTGAGGGCAAAAACTGGGATGAGGCAAGAAATCCAAGCTGGAAGTGAAGAGTTTGGGGAGTGGAAAAGCCACGGGGCAGCAGCTCAGGTGTGGAATCTGTGTGATGGAGCAGGAGGTGCAGAAGCTGGTTTGGATTTAATTTTGGAGAGGCAGAAATGCTCCTGGTGATTGCTCCGTGGGTTTTCCAGAGATGCAGGGCTGAGCAGCAGGAGGTGATGGATAAAGGGAATTTTGCAGCAAGCAAACCCCTGCCAGTGCAGGATGGAATGCAGGTGTGAGGGGATTTCCCTCCTTGCACCCCTCCTTGGGATTTAACTCCTGCCCCTCTCCCCGTGCTCCTCTGCTTTACCTGGAGCCCAGCTCAGTGGGAAAAACCAATTCCCTGTTTGAGAAAAGCTCTGAAGCAGCAAGGAGAGAAATCTCACCTTTGCCCACCCCCAGTGCCAGGATTGGGATGGGAAAGATGGAAAATAAAGTGACTTTTGCCAGCTGCCACCTTCCACTGCCAGTCTGCAGCTAAAACACAGAGAGGAGAATTCTTTTCCTCCAGGCTGGCAGCAATTATTGTTATCAAAAACGATAAGGGAGGTGAGGCATCATTAATTTCAGCTTTTTACAGCAGCAGGTGGGATGTGGGGCACGTCCTGTGCATGAATTGGATCCTGGTGATCCTTGTGGATCCCTCCCAGCTCAGGATATTTCAGGATTCCCCCAAATCTGCAGGGATTTCTTCCCCACGAAGCTGTGGCTGGGTGTTGATGTGGCACAGGGATGGATCAGAGCAGAGGATGCTGAATTTTGGAGCCAAATTTGCCTTGGAATCTAAAACCAGTTTCCCCTTAAATGTCTTTTGTCTTTTTCAAGTTTTAAAAGTTGTTGAATAATATCAGATTCAGAGAATTTGAAGCCTCTAATTCTCAAACAAAAAGAAAAAAAGAAGGTATCAGAGTGTTTTCAAGCCTATTTCTAATAATATTACTTTTGAACAATGAACAGTGTGTTCTGTTTGAAATACCTGGGAACATCAAATTGGGCCCTGGGAGCCTCATAAAAATCCTGGGAGCTGATAAAAAGCCAGGAGTCCAAGGGAACACCATTAGCAAAAGGCTCAGAAAGCAAAAAGGGACATTTGGCTTTAATGGTAATTGCAGAACCAGCCTCCAATTAAACATAATTTCCAATTAAATCATCAGAAATGACTTTGTAGCATGCTGGGTGAAATTATCTGAGCTGGCTCTGGGTGATTTTTGTTGAGGGCAGTGCCTGGGTTTGGTGCCAGGCTGCCAAACTGTGGAATTATCACTGCTTTAGGAGCCTTGGAGTCATTAAAATCATTAATTCCATTAATTAGAACCCAGCAGTAATTGTGCCATGCTCACTCAGGTGAACATCCCACCTGTCCGAAGAGGAACTTCTGGGCACTTGGGGAAAAATCCAAAGCTGAGTCCAGGAATTCAAATTTCACTTGAAACTCTCAAGAGTGACTTTTTGTGGTCAAGGGGGGAGGGCAAAATTTGGCCCCTCTGCTCTGAAACCCTTGCTTTTAATATCATTTGTGCATCCAAAATTTGCTCTTTTATATATAAAAAAAAAATATATAGGGAATAATGTTGCCCTAATGGATGGCACAGATTGATGGGATTGAATCCCTTTAAATGAGAAAATCCTGGGAAAAAGAAATAATTTTCCTCCAGAATTTCCTCCAGAAATTTCTCCCTCCTGGTCAATTTTAGAGCAGTCTTTTTAGTAGAGCTTGGAAATAAATGCTGGGATTTCTCTGCAAGGAAAAACTGATGGAAAAGACCAAAACTTCAGATCCAAGGAGTTCAGACCCCTTGGAGTGGTTTTTACCCCTAATATTGTGATTTTTTTACCATTTTTGTTGTTGCTATGGATGCTCTGCTTTTGTGGAGCCTTTTGATTTAATTTTGTGGCAGATCCATCCTGGCAGAGGCTGAGCCTGGCCTGGACTACTCCTAAATCCTTCCTGAGCCTTTAAATCCATGATGGGCCAGGGGCAGGTGTCAGTTCTGGGGTGAAGCTTTGTCCCCCCCAAATCCCCCTTTGGCCAGGTGGGAATGTCCCTGTGGAGCTGGAAACCTCTGCTCCCATCCCACTGCTGCCCTCAGGAGCCACCCAAGCCCAAAGACAAAGAGCAGAAAATGAGATTTTATGGGAATGAAAGGCAGTTTTCTGGGCCCCAAATTCCAGAGGAATCCCCAGGGGTGTTCCTGGGACAGGGAAAAAGCGACCTGGGAGCACTTGGCTTCTGTTCCTTGGGTTAATCCAGGCTCCCAGCAGGGCTCTGCTGTGCTTTGGGACTTGGCCCCAGCAACTCCAGGCCTGAAATAATCTTTATTTGGCACAGCCCCCACTCCTGCCACCCTTTTGGACAGATGAGCACAGGGGCAGTGAATCCCCCTGGAATTCCCCATGCTGCCACCTGACACAGACATTTCCAGCAACTTTTATCTTTGGATAAAAACCTGGATTTCATGAAGCCAAAGTGCTTTTCTTCAGTTTTTTGTTGGTTTTGTTTTTTGTTTTTTGTTGTTTTTTTTTTTTCCCACCTGTTTTTTTGGGGGGTGTGAGCTTGATTTTGATTAATTCTTTTNGTTTTGTTTTGTTTTTTCCCCACCTGTTTTTTTTGGGGGGTGTGAGCTTGATTTTGATTAATTCTTTTTTTTCTTTTTTAATAGCAGGAGGTGGGAGAGAGCAGAGGGGGAGCAGGGAAATGATTCCATCTCAGCAGCCCAGGCAGGAAGGAAACCCCCTTGCATTTGGCATTTCTGAAGGGTTTTAAAGTAAAATCCGAGGGCTGTGGCCACCCTGGGTTGAAATCCAGGTTTAACCTGGGTGGCAGAGGCAGAGGGTTGGGATTTAGGGGAGGTTTGAAGGGACAAAGAGAAGCAGGGAGGGATCACCCCAGTCCTCCCTGTGAGGTTCTGAATGACACAGCCACGTCCAAAAAAATGTATCCTGTGGGGTGATTGAGGATTTAGGGAGATTACCTTTAATCTTCCTCAGTCAATAAAAAAAAGAAAATAGAATAGATCCTTTCTTCTTAGAAAGACAATGACATTTAATACGTTTGCTGGAGCTGGAAAATTGGCACAGTGTGTTTCATGTCAGAATTCCATCTGAACCCTCCACAGACACTGAACTTTATCTGCTCTGCCTTGGTGCAGCCAGGGCTATAAATGCATTTGCCTCTTAAGCTCCCTGGAAGTTTATTTTTTTTTTATCTGACAGAAGGTTTGGAAATTAGCCTGGTGATGGGAATACACCCGAGGACAGAAATGCTGCTGGGTTCTCCAGGTTGGAAAAGCCAGCTCTGGACAGATCCAGGTTTATCTGTGCTGCTGGTTAATGAGCTTTCTCATTTCCTTACTTTGCATCCTCCTTTTGTGTTGCCTCATTTTCTCATTGTTCCACCCGTGCACTTGGAGTGGGAATAAAATTGTTCCATGTGTGGCTTTCAGGAGAGATCCCACCACGTTTTTGAGCTGGAATGAAGGTGCTCAACCCTGAGGATGCTGGAGACACCTGGATCCAATTCCTTGTTCAGTCAGCACTGGGAGGGCTCTAGGAGGAAAATGCTCTCTCTGAGATAATTTTTTAGTGTATTATAATTCATAATTTTATTATGCAATAACCATTTTGTGCCTGTCTCATATTGTCACTTAAATAGGGATAAAATTCCCTCCATGCCTTGGAGGCTGGGAGATTGTCAGATGTTTGCTGTGGGTGTGTTCCTTTGGATTGGAATTCAGAACAAAATCCTGTTCCTTTGTACTGGGATCCAGAATGAAATCCCATTTCTCTGGGTTGGGATGGAGGATGAAATCCCATTCCCCTGGATTGGGATTGAGAGTGAAATCCCATTTCTCTGCATTGGGATCCAGGATGAAATCCCATTCCTTTGCATTGGGATTGAGAACAAAATCCCATTCCTTTGTGAAATCACACCCAGATCTCACAGCCAGTTTTGGGCACTGAATCCTGAATATTCACATTTTAATCCCCATTTAAATTTCATTCATATAAACCCAGGTATTCCCTAAATTTCTGGCATTCCTGTCTCACCTCTGTCAGAGTGTCCCGGGTGGAGCCAAATGACAGTTGATCTTTTATTAACTCCTTAAAATATTTTATTAACTCATTAAAACATTTTATAAAAATATTATAAAACACTTTTATATTTTAATAAAAATATTTTCTAATAAAATAAGAAAAACAATATTTTTAAATATCACCTGCCTCGATCCAGGTGGTTCCTGGAAAATTTTCAGCCTCTAAAACCAGAGCTAAGGGAGAACTCGTGAATAAAAAAGGAGAAAATCGTGGCTGATCCCACAAAACTCCAAGAGCAGGAGGTGGAACTACAGACAGACTCTTTCCTGACAGATTTTGAAACAATATTTAATTTATTTGCTTTTTCAGCTTGGACTCGTGGCTCTTGTTTTGGCAACCTCCTGCTGAGGGGACCTGGTTTAGCTCCCTGGTGTTTGAGTTGCTGCTCTGCTCCCTCCTGCAGCCACATTTTCCTATTTTTCTGGTACTTCCACTCAGGAATGATCCAGCTCTGGAAAATGTCATGTATTTTTTCAGAGTTATAAAGTTTGTTAATGGATATTTCACCATAAATCTTCCTCCAAACAGCAAAATAACTGCCCTGGCTGTCCCAAGCAGCATTTGGCAACAGAACTTGGGGTGTTTTCACCTTTTTTGAGGGTTTGCACAGTCAGAACGTGAGATTTCTTGGGGTTTTTTCCACCAGGGAAGGGGGTTACTTGGTGGTGAAAAATCCATAAATTCAGCCTGAGCAGAATCTTGGGGTTTTAGGGATTGGTCACAGATGGAAATACATTCTTGGGATGGCAACGTTCTTCTTGTCACCTTCCTAGAAAAGCCATCTGTCTGCAGCCCCGTGCAAATCTCCCAGATGAAAATGGAAAATCCTAGAGAGAGCAGCAGCTCTTCCAAGAAAACCTCAGCAAGTCTGCTCCCCTTCCCACCAGCAGGGTGTAAATATGGATTTATTTGGGGTAAATCAAGTTGGGGTTCGTGGAGCACACAGGACAGAATAGGAGGAGAAATCAGAACTGTGAGAATCCTCAGGGGTTTCCTGATATTTGCTGCTCCAGCTTTAAAAATCTGGATTTTAAGTTTTGAAAATTTTCGATTTTTAAAAGCGGAGCTGAACCATTTCCTGTGGAAATTTCCGTGGTTCCATCAAAGCCCTGCTGGATTTCCCAGTGCAGGAACACCAGGAAAACCTCCTGGGATGGTGGTGAACGAACAGTGAGCAGCTTTGAACTGGATTTTCCTGCCTTGCTGAGAAATTCGGGAATATTCAATGTGAAATTTATGATTTGTGTGGTGAAAACATCCAATTTATTGGGAAAAAAAAAAAAGCTGGAGAGGCAGCTGAGGACAGGGAGCTTTGGTGGGGTGGAACTCCTGCCCTGAGAGAGGTGCAGAGCAGTGAGGGATTGGGACAAGACCTGCTGGGAGTCCTCAATAAAATCCTTGATTCCAGCTGATTCCTGAGGTTGCTGCTGGGTTTTTCACCCCCTTTGCCTGGTCACAGATGCCTTTTTGGCAATTAAATGAGCTCTTGGAGCTCCCTGGCTCCCGTGTTGTATTTGGAAACACCCACCTTTGCAATGGTTAATTACCCCCGCCTCCTCCCCTCCCTCCCAAACTGCTTTTTTCAAGTTTTCTGATTTCCACTGCCATGACTGGGCAGCTGTAAATCCCAGCCCAGCTGCAGCTACTGATCCCCTCTAACCCTTTTTTTTCCCCCCCCTTAGTTGTAATTTCAACTATCAGCTCAACAATAAGCCCATCTCTTAATCTCAGCATGAACAAATGGAAAATGGTCAAATGACGCACAATTTTAAGCTTCTTGCTGTATAAATTAGACAAGAGTGCGTCAGTTCACTGGAATACTCTGACCTTTTCTCCTTAAAAATCTTGGGGGGGAAGATCTGGGAAGCCTGAAGTTGAGTCTGCTGTGTTTCCAGTGAGCATAAGGTACCAATATGGACAGAAATAAAGGAGCTGCTGCCTCAGATGCAAGGGGGAGAGGAAGCCAGGGCAGGGAGGGAGGAATGCCAATAAAAGCCAGACTGTTGGGAGCTTTCAGCAGCTAAATTCATTTTATATTTGTACAGGGTATCATTCCCCATCCTTCAGTGCAAAAAGAAAAACCCAGGGATCCAGTGTTGTATCCAGCAGCCACCTGTGGGGTTTAAAATTGAATTTCTAATTGCTTCCATTAGCACTGGGCCCTTTATTTCAGCTGGGATTTGCCAGCAGGTGAATTTGGCCCTTTTTCCACGTGGGGGAAGGCAGATTTTGGCTGGGAGCAGGAGCTGTGGGAGGTGACACAGGAGGATGGAGCCCATCAGCAGCACAGGTTTGGGATGGATCCCCTGGGAATTCCTCCTCCTCCTGCAGCTCCTCAGTGGGGTTAGGAGCTGATTTTCCTGTTGGAAAATTCCTCCTTTCCTGCCCACGTTGTGCTGTCCCTCCCCTCGGTGCTGGTGCTGTCACTTGTACTTGGGTTCAGAGTGCTGCTGATCCAGTTATTCAGGGAATTCATATTTGGAGAAACACTGATTTTTAAGGTCCTTTCCACCCCTGATCATTCTGTGGTAAACCCCAGCTTTTTTAAACTCAGGTGGGTCGTGGTTTGTGTGTGGGCATAATTTAATACAATAGACAACACTTTTATAAACCTCCCTCTTTCATTGTCTGTCAGTTGAATTTTAAAATAATTACTTTTCCTTTTTCTGGACAGAATTTCAGATTAATTTGTTTTAGAGAAACCTTTCAATCCAAGTGTGAGTGATGCTTCTTTAGCATTTTTCCCTGTGGGTTCTGTGCCAGGCCCTGTGTTGGTTCTGGGCTTCTCCCTGTCCTTCACTTCATGTGAAATGAGATTTCATTATCATCATCTTTTCTTGGCTTAAAGGAAAATGATTCCTGTTGTGGAGAGAGAGAGAAATAAAAGGAAAAGGAGAAAAATCACCAGGATCTGTTTGTAGAGGCAAGGTTGAATTTTTTAGCTTTATGAACCACCCAAAACCTGAGGTTTTATCTGAGCTGAAACTTTAAAAAACACAAAATAATTGGGGGAAAAAGCTGTTTTTGTTTAGGTGTCGGTGTTCCCTGAGGAAGGAAGAGATCACTTGGTTTGCCTGAGAGGAACCATGGAATCATTTGGGTTGGAAAAGCCCTTGGAGACCATGAGAGCCAGCACTGAACCTGGCACTGGTGCCAGCCAGCAGTGTCCCCAAGTGCCACCATCCCCAAAAACCCAACCAGCCACAAGTGGGGATCCCCTGGGGGTGGCTTTGATGTCACCACCTCTGCTGACAGGGTCCCCACGTCCTCCTGCCCAGGGTGGCAGTGACAAAGTGGTGGCAGAGGCTGAGGAGAGGGGCCCCAGGCTCTGTCCCAGCCCCCAGCTCCCAATCCAGGTTTCCAAAAGCTGCTGCTGTCCCCTCATCCCAGGATCTGCTGGGGAATTCATTAATGCAGGCCCTGACTGGGATTGTGAATGGGGAAAGGCACAAGGGCACAAATGTGCAGGGAAAATGAGTGAAAAAAAAATGGAATAGGGTGGAAAATAGGATGGAAAAATTCCTGAAGTGAAAGTGCAGATTCTGAAAGGTGCAGGGCTGGACCAGGGGGACCTTGCAGCTGGAAATCCAACGTGTGTGGATGTGTTTCCATCACAGGAGAAATGTTCTGTGGAATTTGTTTCCTTCTAAAACTTCTTGAGCTGAGGGGGGATTCAGCTCCAGGCCACTCCAAACACTCCTTGCCATTCCTTAAATCTATTCCTGCTCATAAATGTTCCCTGTATTTATTGATTTCTCATCACTGTT
Organism: Aegithalos caudatus; assembly: GCA_013389925.1. Lineage (NCBI taxonomy): Eukaryota > Metazoa > Chordata > Aves > Passeriformes > Aegithalidae > Aegithalos > Aegithalos caudatus. The sequence continues at coordinate 104,959 of WEIU01017239.1, read as the reverse complement.
CCCTCAGTTTATTTATTTATTTTTTTTTTGCTTCCTCACATATTGTCCTAAATTCTCCTCCTTGTGGTGTTGATGAAACCCCAGGACTTCCCCTCCTTCACACCCTTGGGCTCATTTTCAAAACCTGCTGCTTAATGCATTATTCTATATTTTTAAACTTTCCAGGAAGTTAAAAATAGACCTGATCCTTTTCATTCTCTTATAAATAAAGAGCAGCTCGGGGTTGGGCACTGAGCAGAATCCATTGGTTGGGGAATTCCACCTGGGGAATGCATCAATTCCCTCCATCAGGGGCTGTTTCTGCTTTTCTGAAAAAATTCCATCCAAACAGAAGCTGTTTTTTGGGAGTGTGTGATCACCAAAGCCCCCCTGGGAATTGGGATGTCTGTCTCCTTTTGGCTCATTATTTCCTCTTCTGATCCTCTTTGCTGTCCCAAAGATTCATCTGATCAGAAACTCTCTACTTCAGAAATAATTTCTTCCTATTTTTTTACCCAGGGCTTTTCTTTTCTCCCTAAATTTTCTTCACCTTTCTGATTAAATATTCAAGTCCAGAATTTATGGGCTTCTGCTCTGAGCACTGATGTTCATTGTGTTCATGCACTCAGTGCTGCAGCACAGGGAGAGCTTGTCTTGGATTTAGAAGTAATGAAAACAAATGGTCAGTGTTGTAAAATCAGTTTTGTGGTAGAAATGGGAATCTGAGTCTTTTTGGCTCCTTCCAAACTGTGCTGAATTGGTGGAATAGTAGGTTAGGAATGGTATCATTAATCCAAATTAATGATTGCAGCAGTGAGCTGAAAACCAGCTTCTGGTTAATAAAATCAAATCAAACTGATGCTGTGACTGGGAAAGCACGGGTGCTTTCCAGATATCAGGAAATCCTTGAGGTGAAATCACATAAATTGGTGATTTTGACACCCTTACTTTGACCTGGAGTGTCAGAGCTGAAGTCCACACCAGCAGAGATCATCACATGTTTGGAGAGTGGGGAAGGAAATGGATTCTCCAAACCACAGAGGTCAGAGCATCCCTGACAAAGCTCTGAGAGGAGCAGGGGTGAAAAGAGAACCCCATCCTCCTCCCAGGGGGAGGGAATTGGAAACTAAATCCTGCTGGAAAAATAACTGCTAGGTTGGAGATAAGTGAATAAAAACACCCTGCCAGCAAGCAGGGACAGCTGGGGCGCTACACCCAACGGCAAGGGTGGAAAAACAGGGCTGGAAATTTAATATTCCCATGGGGAAAGGGTTTGGCAGGTCCTCATTTCCACCCTCGAGTCCCTGGAACCCACACAACAACACCCTGGGTTGGGCTGTGACCTCAGGGAAAGGATGGGCAGGTTGGGTGATTGGAAATTCAGTGTTTGGGTCCATCTGCTCTCCAGATTTCCATGATTCTCACCTGTAGGGCCTGGAGAGCTTCAGCACCAGAGGAAGAGCGAGCATTATTAGGAATGAACATTATTAGGAGTGAGAATTTTAAGGAATAAGCATTTTTAGGAATGAGCATTTTAAGGAGTGAATATTTTAAGGAGTGAGTATTATTTGGAATGGACATTATTAGGAGTAAGCATTATTAGGAATAAGCACTTTAAGGAACGAGTATTACTAGGAATGAGCATTATTAGGAGTAAGCATTACTAAGAATGAGCATTATTAGGAATGAGAATTATTAGGAGTGAGCATTTTAAGGAGTAAGCATTATTAGGAGTAAGAATACTGAAATAACATTAGGGAGAGCTGCCTGGCTGATTATCCAAAATCAAACTGAAACTGGGATGCATCTGGATCCATCCCAGCAGCTGGAATGGTAACAATGCCTTAGGAAGATGGCAATCCCTACCAGTTACAAAAATCAAACTGAAATGGGAAATTCTGGCTAAAGTAAGGCTGTTGGAGGAGTTGGGGGTTCTTGAAGAATGAATTTTCATCCTTTTTTTGGGGTTGTGAAAGTGTTCAGTGCTGGTCTCATCTTGAGATGATTTTATTCTTTAGCTTGGATTTTATAATGCCTTCTAAAAAAATAAATACAAAAATGATTCCACCTCATTTCACACGTTTCTCAGTCAAAGAAAATAAACCTTGGTAGGAATAATCTATAACTTAATTGCACACATTACTTTTATTGTCTGCAGACATTTGAAGATCCTCCAAAAGTATCAAAATCTCATCTTGTTTTCCATGATTCAACTTAAAAATCAGGGCTTTAATATCTGTATCGAGGAGAATCTTATTTTGATGCTTCTATGGTGATACTGCCCTATTAGAAAATATGTAAGAATTAATCAGCCTCGCCTGGAAATCTAAAGTAAAGAACAAAATGTTCATCCTTTGCCTACTAGAAATGTGTGGTGGGAGACAAAGGTAACTGGGATAAAAATAGCAAAAATTGCCTCATTTCACAATCAGATCCATCCTGAAAAAATATTCAGGTTTGTGCTGTTCTAGGTGGGAGCATCCTGGAGTGCTCTATAAATGGACACAGCATTCCAGGCAGGTTGGCAACCCCCTGGAGCTGAAGGCACCAGCAAAATACCTGGAGTTATTTGAAATATTTCTCCTTCAATCAAGGCAAGGAACAGGGAATTGTGGAGGGGTTTGGTCTCTGTGGAGGACATTGGCTGGTAAAGCTGAAAAAGCACACCTGAAATGAGCTTTTTGTGGGTTAAAGGTTTCTAAAATCGGTCCCAAATATTTGGGGAAATTAAAAATATATATACTGAAAATTATAAAAATGGGCAATAAAATGGAAAATCCCAACCAGCTGAACAGGATTCCCTCCCAACACCACCCTGGGCAGGGTTCAGCGCTCCAGGTTATTATTATCCCTGTTGTTGGTGCTCTTTGGGAATTTCCAGGCTATCCAATGGTAACTTTAGTCAGCGCTGTCAGAAAAAATTGCCACCTATAAACTATTTTAGACATAAACACATCAACAGCTCCTCATGGGGTGCTTTGCTGGGCTCACTCAGGGATGGAGTTAAGCTCTCTGCTGGTAAAATAAAACCCCACCACAATATTTAGCTTGCAACTGTGCGCTTCCAGCATGTAAAAATTGACTTAATTTTCCACAGGGAGAGGGAAAATAGGGAGGGGTTTGTGCTGTAATTCCCAGGTGGCAGAAATGTTCTTTTGCCACTGTGACAAGAAGTGAAGATTGAGTGTTCAGCACCTGACAAGTGTTTGTCCTAGCAGGATTTTGATGAGTTTGTACAGAGAAAAACAGGCATTATATTAATGAAGTGTTGTGCTAAGTGGGCTGCAGCAAGTGGAGTTTGTACAAATAAATGTATAAAAATAAAATCAGGGAAGATTAATGCCTCTAGTCGTGAAGGCAAATGACTAAGCAAATAAATATGTAAACTGTCAGAGAATGAGAATAAAGAAATGAAGCATCAGAAAATGATGTTTTTACAGATCCAGCAGAGAAAATTGTTAGGCTGCGTTGCTTATTTAACTGCCAATATTATTGGGAAAATGAACAATGACAATTCCAATTAACTCCTGAAGCTTTCAGATCTGCTTCATGACAGATCTGTAACCAGGGCCTTTATTCAGTGCTGCTGGGGCTCAATAACGTGGCAGAGGTCATGGCCAGGATTAATTAAGAGGCTTTAATCAAGCTGTACCTGAGCCCTGACCAACATTCCCTGGAATTTAGGATAATCCTTCCCTGAGCCTCGAGCGGTGCTCGCTCCTCCTCTCTAGAGCCACTCCACACAAACAACCCAACTCTGCTCCAGGGAAAGCCCAGTCCTGGTGGCTCCTGGAATTTCCAGTGGGGAAACAATTCCCCAAATCATTCAGGCTGGAAAAGACCTATGGGATCATCGAGTGCCAGCCGTGCCCAAACCTCTCCTTGTCCCAGCCCAGAGCACCGAGTGCCACCTCCAGCCTTCCTCCAATGCCTGCCCACCCTCTCCATGAGGAAATTCCTTCTGAGGAGCCCTCGGAGGGTCGGTGGAATTGTTTGGGATGGCTGTGTGCTGTACATGACACATCCTGGAAATGTGAAAACGAGCTGCTGGCGTTTCTCTGCCGCCAATCTCTGGAGAGAGCTTTGGCCTGGGCTCCATCCCAGCTCCAGAGCTGCAGAGCCCTCACTGTTCTGGCCAGGAGTACAAACAATTTCCATTGTGCAGCTCAAGCAGAAACAAATATATACAAAGCTGTTGAATCTTGCACTTTGATGCGTTTTCATTTGGCACGGGGAGGTGTAATCATTAAACAAATGTGTTTATCTACCCGGGCAACTTTGATCTGGCGTGGGCAGTAAAAGCCTCGTTACTGCAGGAGGAGTGTGAGGAGTTCTCTGAGAACAAAGAGCAGAAAGCTGGTGCTGAGCCTGCCAGGGAGGGATTGCAAAGCCTTTCAGTGCCTTCCAACACCTTGGAGAGGAATTTTTGTTCTTTAGAATGTATCTCTTCCTAATTTACCCCTGGAATCACCCTGTGTTATTAAAGCAAAAAGGCATTTTCATTCCACTGGGATGAGTCTGGGGGCAAGTCAAGGAGATTTATTGGGGGCAGATACCAGCTCATCCCACTTGCTGCAGCCAAAAGCCACGTAGGGCTGGATTTATCCAGGTCTGGGTCAGCACTGTGCGCTCAGCTGCGTCTTTAGAAGATTTTGCTGTCTTGAAAGATGAGGGGCTCCTCTCACACCTTCAAACCATAAAGCAAAAGCCGTTACCTCGAGCACTCAATGTCTTCCAGGTCCATCATCTGTCAGATTCTCCCATCTGCAAAAGGTCCTGGGAGCTGGTGGGTCACAGGGAGTTCATGGGATCACTCTGGTCCAGGTGTGGATAACTTTGAGTCCAAGGCACTGTCAGGGGTGGGTGCAGATTCCCCACACATCCTCCTTTTGCAGCTCCTCCTTTTTAACGAGTTACAAACCCCACTAATCCACTTTCTCTCTTTTTATTATGAGCTGCAAGTGTCCAAATATTTCCCCATCTGCCTCCTGACTGTACAAAGCGCTGCCTTTCCAGCCCAGTAAATGGAGCATTTATGACATTCCAAAAGCTGTTGCCCATTAGCAGTTTCTCAGGCTTCGGAGTGTTTTGCAACCCAGCAGTCTGCCTAATGATTGAGGGGAAAACAACATAATCATGTGCTGACATTCCAAGTGATTTTATAAGCCACTTTTATCTGGGATGCCCTTTCCCTCTCCCCGTGCTGGTCTAAATCTGCTCCATCCACTGCTGCTTTCTGTGGAGGAGCCCTAGAGGTCCTCCTTCAGCTGCTCTGGAGCCTCCCTGTTGAAGCACATCCCCTCATCTTCCAAAGATAAAGGGAATTTAGCTGATGGTAACTGTTATTAACTGTCCTGAGTCTCCACTGGAATTATCCCCAAGGCACCTCCACTTTTTAATTAAATATCTGTTGAACAAGTGAAAACCGTGGCTGGCTTTCTGCTGTGGAGAAGGGATGACATGGCTGGATCATTCATCTGCAGGGCTTGGGATTAAAAATTAGGTTTAAAAATGTGGTGGTGTCCTGCCTATCCTGAAGGGCTGGGAAACAACCCTTGGAGTCACCATCCCTGGAAGGAAAAGTCACCATCCCTGGAAGAAAAATGAGCAGATGTAGGATTTTGTGGTGTGGTTTAGGAGGCGTGGTGATATTTGGTCAAAGGTTTGGTCTTGGAGGTCTTTTCCAAGATCCTTCAGAGGTGTCCCAGCTGCCAGGTGTAAAAACTTCCCTGTGTAAGAAAATTCTGCATGCTGCTTCCAACTGGGGAGGTTCATTCCCATTAAATTCATTTTTATAAGAATTCCAGAGGCACCAGGAGTGTTCACTGTGGTGTAACTCCCAGGTGAGAACCTCTGGGGTCCTGTGTGCATCAGCAGAGGCCACAGAACCATTCCCCCCTCATGGAGAAGCTTTGCAGAATGGGAAAAAGTCCAAAGAACAGGAATCTTGTAGCCCACATGTTCAGAGCTTCTCCTGCTATTCCTGGGCACTGGAAATAATCCCAGTTTTTCTGTGGGTGGAAGATGTGCCCCAAGTAAGGCTCAGTGAGGTCTCTCAGGGGTTTTGTTGAAGCTGGCATGTGTCAGAGCTTCTCCCTGATTTCTGTGTCCTGGAGGGATTAAAGGTGTGTCAAACTGAGTTGCCACCCCTCCTTCCCAAGGTGGGAAGCCACAGGCACATCCCAAAGTATCAGCTGGGGATGGATCCTACAAAATTTTCTAATGAAACCGTTGTCAGCTGCACCAAAAAACCAGGCTGGTTAAAACTCACATTTTTGGGCTACTTTTTACCAGAAACAGCCAAAATGATCTTCTGCTGAGCTGAGATTTACCTTACAAAGAAAGCACAAATCTGGTTAATTGAAATTAGGAGTGTTCTCATCATCCCCAGAGAAGAAGGGGGAAAGAGGTGTGAAAATTAAACAGAATTCTACCAGGGTGCCCCCACCATGCAAATAAAACCCTGCAAAGTCATTTAGCAAAGCTTTTATTCCTGGTGGATTTCTTTAATCCTTCCAAGAAAAGTTAGAGGATCAGAAGTGATGCTCACTTTTGACAGGGTTTTCATGGAAAGTTTGAGGCAGTGGAAAACAATTTCTTGGTTTGTTGTTTGTTTGTTTTTTTAATGTCACTGATGCTTACAATTTGCCAACTGTGTGACATTTTCATCAATTCCTATACATGCCAAAAAATCCCAAAAGTGGGATGCAAACCATGGGGATGGAGAGAATAAAATGATAGGGATTGCTTCATCTGGGAGCCAAAGCTGTTACCTTTAAATGAGATTGATCATTCTCAAAACAGATCAACTATTTTTGTGGGGAAAAGCTTTATAAAGACTATTGTCTTGTTAAACTATGGAAGAGCAGAACTTGAACTCTCTCTTTAGAGCATCTGTCCAAAGCTGTACAATTCTGTTTATGGTTATCCAACACGAGGCCAAACCACTGGGACTTCAAAAAAAGGATTTTCAGAAGAAAATAGAAACTCTCATTCATTCGTTCCAGCAACAAAATTGAAAAATAATTAAGTAAATTGAAAAATAAGAAATTATTTCTGCATTGTTATATGTTCATAGTTTCCAGTGTTTAGATGTTAAAATTGTGGTTGGTTTTTCTTGGTGGCTGAACTAAAGAAAGAATAGAGAAGGGGGGAAAAGGTCCAAAGGGGATTTCATTAAAGTATTAAAAGTTATGAGGGGCACAGCTGTCTGATCACTTCATTGTCCCTCAGGGAACAGTCAAGGGGTCAGGATTAATGACAACTACATTTAAAGCATGTCAAAAGGAAAATATCCAACGTGTTGAAGCAGCCTTTGGAATTAGTGGGCGCAGGAAGGGGATGGTATAGCTTGGCTTTTTAAAGGGCTGCATCACTTTATAAACAGCTATAGCTGGGAGGGAATATTTATATCCTGACATTTATATCCTGACACTTGACAGCTCCAAGCTGAGCTGCAGGGCTGGCGTTTAGTGGTGGTCAAGCCTTGGCACAAACAGAATTATTGGTGAGCAGGAAAGCACCCACAGCCTGCTCATTCACAGACCTGAAGGAAACACCAGCATATCTGTAAATTAATAAACTCCATTAAATTTATCTCCTTCATGAGATACAGCAGTCAGAATGTAAAATTCAGATTAAGGCATGGCCACCATTAACTCTCTGTACCTGCATGCTGGTGCCCTGTAGCTCCTTTGGACTTCACCACCAAAAAAATTTAAAGCAAAATGTACAAAAAAAACCCCTCCAAAATCCAATGTAAATCTTTTCAACACAGCCTAAATCTCCACAGGCTAATTCCTGTGGCACCCTGCACAGTAAACTGTGAGTAAATGGGGTTTTTTCCCCCCCAGAATGGATCTTTATTGCTTCTGTAGCAACACTTATAACATTACAGGAGTTAACAAAGAGGCTGAGCCAAGGTACTTGCAAGCAGTGAATAAAATGTTACCTGGAGCAGCCCACTGATAGAAATAAATCCAGTGTGCTGCTGGGGTTATTTCTAATCTTGTTTGGCTCCTGAAGAAAACCTGCCTGTCTCCCATCCCTCTGCTGCAGCCAGGGATTGTGAGTCAGGCCCAGGTTTGCAGGTTATTAACTCATCTATTCTTAGGTAATTAAATAAAGAGTGTAAGATGTGCAAGTTAGAGGAAAAAAAAATTACAAAATGTAGGAAAATTTGTTTCCCCCTCTTCCAAGGGTTTATTTTTTGCTCAGCTCCCTTCTATTCTTTCCATTTCTTGGCGTCAGCATCGTTTCCAGAAGTCAAATCCCACGTTAGCCTTTGTTATTTTTAATTCTCTCTCTGCTTCCAGGGATGGGGCAGCCACAGATTCTCTGGGCAACTTGTGCCAGCAACTCACCACCCTCACAGGGAACAATTTCTCCCCAATATCCAGTCTAAATTTACCTTTTTCCAGCTTAAAGTCATTCCCCCCTCATCCTACCCTTACATTTGCATCTTTTTACTCTAAAGCTTCAACAAATTTTGAGGGCAAAGCATTTATGGAAGTCCATATTCACTGAAGACCCAACTGCCTTTAATAAGAGTCCTGTTGGGTTGTTTTTCTTCTGTTTAAGATTAGGAGCAGGCAGGAAAATTTAAACATTTAAATCAAGTATCCTTTCAAACCATTAGCCAAAGCCTGTGGGCTCCTTTCAAGTGTATTGATGGTTTCTTCTGGAAAACAACAGCTTAAAAATAATTAGCAATTATCCTGGAATGGGAGCTGGCTGGGAGTTTGCAAATGAGGGCAAAATCAGTGCAAGGTTAGTGTGGATCCTACTGCCAGGCTGGAATCAAAACTCCCCCCAGGGTGCTGAATTTATCTTTAATTGTCCCTCAAACTGCTTTGTGGGACCCTGGGAATTCCAGGTGAGTTAAAGCTGGAGATATCCCAGGTACCTGGCATGTCCTGGGCCCTGAGGCCAGGGAAGGATGGACAACAGGAGAGCAAACACAACCTTCTCTGCCTCTGCCCCACTCACTCCTTTCAGGGAGGTACAGGAGGAGAAGCTGAATAATTCCATTGTATGATGGACAATTGTAGAAGGTGCTGAAGTCTTCAGAGTTTAACTTTTATATTTCCATCTCATTGTAACCCTGCAGCTCCTTAGTGTATAACTCTGAACCCCACACACAGTGGGAGCTGCTGCTTCCCCACGTTGGGCAGACACAACAATTCCTGTCCAGGCCTAGGGATCAAGGAGCCCTCAGTGCCTCAGGCCTGAGAGATGGAAACCAAAGTGAGCTGGGGGAGCAAACTGGGGGTCAATGACTTCATTCCCTGCAGCTGGAATTGGGAGATTTACCCCCAGTCTGCAAATGGACCAAAGTTATCCAAGTGTGCAACCCGTGACCTGTTGTCCATGTTGGGTGGGCTCCATCTGCCCTAAATGTACCTGCAGGCCCTTCCAGAAATAGAACTGCTTTTTATTGCCTTCACTTTGTCTGTCCTCTGGTTTTAGGTACCTCCAAAAGGCACCAGTGCAGCCCTGGAGAACAAAGGGGATTTTGTGCCAGCTGCTGCCAGCTCCCAGGGATTCACCCAGCCCAGTGTCCCAGTGCCCTGGTGAGGAATGGGGGCCATGGAGCAACTCTGTGCCTCTGTGCTGAGCCAAGAGAGCCTGAGCCTCTGTTCCCATGTGCATGGGGTTTGCAGCTATGGCAACAGTGCATGCGTGAGGAGAAGGCAGAGCTCAAAATAGGCTCCAGTCCTGCTTGGGAAGGGCTGGGAGCGAACACCCCAGAGGCTCAGCCATTCCCAGCCCTCAGACCCACCAGCTGGCAGCACCTGGAGCTGTAGGAGCTTTGCTGGATCCTCCAAACCTTCTGCAGAGCTCTGAGGTTTGCTCCTCCACACCTCTGGGAAAGCTGGGATGTGTCCATCCCCGGGGGAGCTGTTGGCCGGTGGTGGTGGAAATCTGACTGCCAGGTTCTGTGAGGTCAAGACAAACCTCCCTGCACTATCCCTCAAAACAAATCCTCCAGGAATGAGTAGATTTCTTAGGGAAGGAGGACATTTCTTCCAGCTCCAGCCCTACTCCACTATTTTGGAGAGGGGGAAAGCTGGGGAAGTGGAAAATAGTAGCTTTGGCTCAGGAGCTGTAACCTGTTTTGGTCTGCGTTAATTAATTTGGCAGTGGCTGCTTTCTGTGCTATTCTTAGGCTCTCTATCCCCCTCTGCAACAAATTAGGGCTTTCACATCTGCCTAAAAATAAAACTTTCCTGTCTGCTGGCACACGAGCCAAACCAGAGTGCAGCATATGTGCAATAAAGATGCACAGCTGTTCTGTCTATGAACTCGGGAACGTGTGAGGGGTTTTTGTGAAGGATACAGGAGGTACCCAACACTGAGAAACAGCTTTTCCAAAAACCTGCCAGGCATTTTAAAGAAGTGCCTGCAAAAGGTGAAATTAGAGGGAAACATCCGAGCAAAATTACAAGAACTTCAACAGAAAAATGTTAATTACTTGTATTATGAAAGGTGATGGTCTTGATTAAGGAGGAATAGTCAAAAGGGAAGGTTTTATTTCCCTATATTCCATGGAAATCCCAGAGAGGCCTCAGTTTCAGAGCTTTTGCAGCTCATTCTCTGCCCTGACCCTTTCCACCCTCTGTAGGTGGTGCCCAGGTGTGGGGCAGTGCCTGATTTTGGGGAAAGGTTCTTCCCCCAGGGGCTCCCCAGGGAATGGGCACTGTTCCAAACCTGCCAGAGCTCAAGAATCACTTGGACAAACCTCTCAGGCACACAATTTGTTATTTGGAGTGTCCTCTGCATTGTCCAGGGGTGAAATTTGATGATCCTTGTGCATCCCTTCCCTCAGGATATTCCAGAATTTTATAGATATATAATACTGAAGCATTTCACACTCTTTGTCACTTTAAAGCCCCCCTGTGTGAGATATTTTGCACCAAGCTGAAAAGGTAGCAGAGCAGAAGGTGTAGGATTTGGAACCTTTGTGCCACCAACCACGTGCTCAGTGAGACTTTTGTCACCTCCAAAGCTCTGCTGCGGGGGCTGAGGGCTCTGGAGCTTCCATTCTTTCCGTGGCTCAGCCAGGGAGCTTTTCCAGGGAACTTTTCCAGGGAGCCAGGTGGAGCTGGGCTGGCTCTCCATCACCTGACACTTTTAGATTTGCTCTTTAGATAAGATTAGCTCATGGATTGCCTCTGACACTGGTACTGACCCTGCCTGGGCATTCCTTACACCCTGGGCTGGGGCGTTCTTGTTTTGCTCCTCTCCCTACTGGCAGGACCTGTTAATTTTGGAGGTTGTTATGTGGGCAATAAGATTTTTTTTTCCCGTAAAAATCGGTGAAATGGAAATATTTCATGTTTATATTTGGCCCAAAAGTTAACTATCAAAACAATGAGGTTATTTTTTTGAGATAAAGAGGTAAAAAAACAACAAACCCTGTTAATCTGATTAGTTTAAAGTTCACTGACTGTGTTAGCAAACAGTAATTAACACTTTAAATTCCTAATTTAGCATCTAGGAAATGGTGATTTCTGGAGCTTTGGAACTTCAATCCAAGGTCCTCTCAAAGCTCTTTTCCCATCAAGGTTTTCCTGGTACCTGAAGAATTTTCCTGCCAGGGCTCAGTGAAGTCCAGGCTGCTGATTCCAAGACACAAAGTCAAGTTAGACCAGCCTGTGCAAGAATCAAAAGCCAAACACAAATAACACTCTCTTTATTTTCTCTCCTTTTCTGAATTCCATGACATTTCACATAAATGACTGCAAAACTTTTTCCATTCAGATTTCAGCACTGGTTTGGTGACAAACTTGGGAAGATTAGCAATTTTCCATCGTTAGAATTGAGCCCTGGTGCTGAAGCTGACTAAACCTTTCCAGGCCAAGATGCATTTTCAGGTCTTTTACAACGTTGCAAAGCTTAGGCCTTGGTTTAAGGATGGTGATTTTCTAGGCCAAGAATACTCATCTTAATTCGACAAAAATACACAAATCTGTGCAACAGCAGGACCCTCATCCACAGCTGCTCCTGGCTGTCACTGGCACCATCATTTCATTATTTTCTGTGCTCATTTTCCTGGCTTTTATCTAACAAAACTTCTGTACACTTTGAAAAAATGGATCTCATCAAAGAGAGAAAAACCCTGAATTTTTTAAGTGTTTGTATTTTTTATGTTCAAAACCAAACACTTGGAATTGTTTTGGTTATGAACATTGAGCTTTCAGGCAAGGGGACACCTGCAAAAGATGGTTTTCTTTTTAAAAACAAATAATTTCAAGTTCAGTAGCACTTGAAATGCAGAACAAAAACGTTCCAAAAGTCTGTTTTCATGTCCTGGATTGTACCTGCAAAACCAAAGCATTTTTCAACTAAGGAAAACATTTTGCATGAAAAATATTGATCTGTGCATTGCCAATAATGCCTTTTCTTATCTCTCCTGACTTCCCCACCTTTCTGATGAGAGAAAAAGCAGCAGCTCTCCCTGTTCCTGGTGATCTGCTCCTCAGAGCCAATGTCAACAGTGTTACTAACATGTTTTCCCCCCAAAAAATAACAAAAAGGAATTTAAGAGCTTTATTTGATCTTGGTGGATGCACATGAGGCGATTTCACAGGGGTAATTTGGGAAATAATTAATTCCTTCATTTTAAACTCCTTCTCCAATTATCCCAGTGCCTGTTAAGCTCAGCAGCAGCGTGAAGGAATAGCACAAAACGAGGTGGTTTTTGCAGGAGACCTTTTGCTGTTCCCACCCATGGATGCAGGGGATAACAAACGCCACCAGTGAGTCACTCATGTTCCCAGGAACGTCCTGCCTTGGGGACAGCTCCTGCTGGGAGCCCGAGGAACAGCCTGTGACTCAGCAGGGATGGGATCTGGACCTTCCCTGGGCTCCATCAGGGATTCAGGGAGAGGAGAACTCCCCTGGCAGTGCCCAGGGCTGGGGTGGCACTGAGGGGGTGACACTGAGGGGGTGACAGAGATATCCAGGACTGAAATCTGGGCTCCTTTATTTGAGGCATCCTCCCTCTGAGGGTCACAGGGGTGGGAAATCCTGCAAGTAAACGGGCTGTGAAATAAATCATGGGTTGATTTGGATTACAGATGAGGAGGAAATTCTTTATTCAGAGGGTGCCCCAGAGCAGCTGTGGGTGCCTCTGGATCCCTGGAAGTGTCCAAGGAGCAGCCTGGGACAGTGGAGGGTGTCCCTGCCCATGGAATGAGATGGTCTTTAAGATCCCTTCCAAGACAAATCATTCCATGATTGATCAGGCACACCTTGTGTCCCTGAGGCTCTAGGAAATATTTTTGGAAAAGTCTGAAATAGCTCAATAAAGATGGAAATTGAGAACTCAAATGCACTGAAAAACTCCCTTTGTTGAGTTGAGCTCTTTGCCATCAAGTAATAAAAAGGAACAATATTTATTTCCATCAGGACAAAGTCCATAGGGATCTACAGGAGAGGTGCAAATCTCAGCATTAACAGCATTCCTATAGCTTCAAAGCAAAAATAAAAAGGTTTAATAGAAAATTAGTGGGGTTTATTTAAAAAATAAAAGTACAAAAGATGAGATAAGAGGCCTGGCTTGCAGAGGTGAGATCTGTCTTTGTCAGCTAAAAGCTGCTCTGCTCCCACAAAATAACCTGTGGCAAGAATTACAGTGCCCATTTGCCCTTTCTGACAGATTTCTTGGAGATGGATTGGCCCAGGAATTGCACGGAACACCCAGACCTTGCACTGATCCATCCAATGCTCTTCCTATCAAAACAACCTCTGAGTTCTCCAGCAAGACCATCTCAGCCAGGCTCCATCATCACCTCCCTGTTATTCCAATTCCTGGGCTGATTTACGTTTCCCAGTGTCTTTAGACAGTTATTTCAGGCTTCATTCCTAATTATTTTGTTTCAGGGCAGTGTTATCATGCTATAGATGTATTTGTTTAAATCCTGGCTGACTTCATGGGGGCAGTTTTTTAAAGGAAGGAGAAAATGAAAATCAAAGTCAAAATACGTGCTGGCTTTTTTGGGATGGGTGCCAACCCGGTTTAGCTGGCACAAAAATGAACAATAACTGTGGGATTATCCATTCTTTTTTTCACCCAAATAATCACTGGGTTTTTGCTGGGATATTTTAGTTCAGAACTTTTCTCTGCCCAACAGAAAAGAGAAGAACTTCTCTGTGTTTCAGCTCCATATTGATCCATTCTGCTCCTTCAAAAAAAAAAAAAGACCCTGAATATAAACTTCTGAACACTTTCCCCCCTGACAGAAAACTCTCTCTTGATATTGTCATGTTAATATTTTACTCTCCTGCTGTGGAGTGAGGCCCAGACTTAGGACGTGTTCCTGAATATTATTAATTTAAATTATTCCTTTTGGAGTTTAGCATTCAAACAGCTTTGATGTGGATATTTATCCAGGCTGGTTTTCCACACTTGTTATCAGGCATCCTGAGGCTTCCTTGGAAGTAGAAACTTCCACAGGCACCAGTCAGGATCTGATCCAAAATTTGAATTCCTGAAAATGGATCTGAGAACACAAGAAATGCTTGGGATGGAAAGGGATGGGGGGGAAAGGATGAGAAGGGGTAATTTGGGAAAAGTCTCACTTAGAGAAGCTGAGAACACTTTGTGTTTATCTGGGATCATGTCCCTCCAAGCTTTTTATTTTCAGTAATTTCAGTCTAAAGAGATCCCCAAAAACTGGACATGGCAATGCTGGACTTGATGATCTGGGAAGTCTTTTCCATACCTGGAGACTCCATGATCACTCAAGTGCTTGGGTGGGATAGGTTTGGTCCAGGGAAGCTCCTTGGATTAAATGGGAGCAGTTGGGAAGGGGATACAGAATCTGGGAAGGGGATTCAGAATGGGAAGGGGGTCCAAAATTTGGGAAGCGGATTCATCATCTGAGAAGATGAGCCACAGTGTGGAAAGGGATCCACAGTCTGGGAAAGGGATCCAGAGTCTGGAATAAGGCAGCCACAATCTGGGAAATGGGATCCAGCCTAGGAAAGGAATCCACAGCCTGGGAATGGGATCCACAGTGTGGGAATGGGATCCACAGCCTGGGAATGGGATCCACAGCCTGGGAATGGGATCCACAGCCTGGGAATGGGATCCACAGCCTGGGATGGGATCCATAGTCTGGGAATGGGATCCATAGTCTGGGAATGGGATCCACAACCTGGGAATGGGATCCATAGCCTGGGAATAGGATCCATAATCTGGGAATGGGATCCACAGCCTGGAATGAGATCCATAGTCTGGGAATGGGATCCACAGCCTGGTTCCAAAGTGGAGGGAAGTTCAGGCTGCAGGATGGCAGAGGTTGGCACGTCCCAGCTCCTGCCTCTTCATCCAGCAATGGGACATCCAGCCCAGCCAGGAAACAAGGGGAGAAGAGAACTCCTGCTCCCAGACCTTGCCCAAAATCATCCAAATTCAAGTTTACATTCTTTAACTTCTAATCTTGGCCCTGCTGCTGCTGCTGCTTTCACTCTGAGAGTGCTGAATGCACAGAAAGAGAAAAATAAAGAGGGAATGACAGACGGAAAAAGTGTGTTTGAGCCACAGCTGTTTCCTCCTTCCTTCAGCAAAAATGATTTAAGCACCTTATAACCTAAGGGGGAGGGAAAAAAAAAAAAAAAAAGATGGTTTTGTAAGTAAAAAATGTCCTGTCAAAATGTCTGCTATAAAATTTCTCATTGTTAAGTAATAATTCTGAGATATTATCTTACTTAATGATTTAGGATTGGGTTTTTTTCTTAACCAATCCCAAAATTTCCATTACAGAGAGAAAGGAACTGGCCGCTGGTGACAGATTTTATGAGAAAAATATGAACAGAGTAAGGAAAACAGACAGGGAAAAAAACCCAAACCCTGAGGATTTTGCTTGCGTGTGATGTTCTGCCTAGATGGGGAAAATAGAGGATAATCAAGGGCTTTGGGGAATAATTAAAAGGGAAGACAAGAGCAGCTTCCCACCTGAAGAGTGGGAAGTTGCTGTCTAAGGTTCATCCTACCCAGTATCAGCCAGCTCTGTTGGTAGGATGGAAAAAGGGGGGAGATAAAGTGAGGAATTGATGTTTTAGGGGAACCAAAGCAACCCCCAGGCAGCCCCAGGTTTCTCCATTACCTGAAACCCTTGAAAGACCAAATTTTTAATGCAAGAATCACACACTGGGCACAAAACTTGGGTGAGGAAAAGCAGGTTGAGAGCTTTCAGAGATGTGAGAATGGAAATAAAGCCGGGGTTAAGCAGCACCTGAGTTTAGATCCCACTTTTTAACTTTGTCCACACATTTGGTGCCTGCACAGCTCTGAGAGGAGCTGGGGAAGCAGATTTTGATGGTGATAAACACAATTTCTTCCTTATATTGGTTATTTCATCCCACTTTCCTTTCAGGCCTGCTCTAAGTCGCCGCCACTTCGGAGGTGAGTGTTGGGAAAGGTTTAGAGCTGCTTTATCCTGCTGGGGGCAGGGGAGGCAAGGAGCCAATGAAGAGAATAAACATCACTTTTGGGATGTGGAGAGGTTGGTATTTGGCTCTCTGCCTGGAGCTGCTCACCTGACTGCAGCTGCATCTGAGGTGAGAGAGTGGAGAGGAGCCAGGGTGATCCTCACAACAGCACTGGGAATTAGGCAAATAAAGCTATTTTAGCCCAAAAACTGAGCGGGTTTAATATGGAAACCAGGAGGGAGGAAGAGATGGAGCCTTAACTTTACATTTCCTACAGCCCCACCTTTCACAAATGCCTCCAATTTAGCCCCCAAATGTCTCTATTCCATTTCAGGAGGTAACTCAAAAGCAGATTTGGAAACAGTTGCCAAACATGGGTTTAAAACAGAATTTAAAGAGCCTGAAAAAACCCTGCACCACAAAAGCAACTCGGAACTGTGAAGCTCTGCTGCTCGGAATCGGGGACCTGTGTCAAAACAAAACTCTGCTTATCAATCTTTAATTGAGCTTGTGCATGAGGCAGAAGACATCAGGTATCAACAAAAGCAGACAGGTTTGAAATGAGAAGCAGATGGTCACCCCAAAGCTCTTGTCTTGGAAAATAAATGAGAGGAAAGAGAAGCAAATTGAGTAGCAGTGCCGGGTTTATATCCAGTGATCTGCTCCGAGATCTGGAAACAGTTGACAATTAATTGAAATAACACATTGCAAATTGTCACTGTACGCTGAAAAATCTTCGGGGGGAAAAAATGCTGTTTGCTCTGGAAATTTGGATTGTGCTGAAGGCATTGTAAGGAAAAAATGTTACCCAGCTCAACCCAAATTTCCACAGAATTTTGCCACCCAAAACATTTGCAGGGATTGTAAGTACAAGCTGATATTTGGGGCTTTTTAACCATCAAGAGGTGAAGTTGGCCTTTCTCCAATGCAAAACCCTGACTCCCTTCATGGGAAAAAAAGCAATAAATCTTGTTTGAGGTTTAAAGCTGCAGAACCTCACCAGCATCTCCCCAAGCACCTGGCTTTTACTGTCCAACTATTTGTTCAGAAATAATCCAAGATTTAAACTAATTTTTCCTAAACATAGGACACTTATCAAAACCACAGCACTGAGGCCAAAGAGGCTCTTCTAGGATTTGTTCTCCCTTATCTCCCTCATAAATAAATTCTTTCTGCACTGGAGAAGGAAAAGGAAAGAAGGAGGGAAATGCCACCCACCGGGAAGCAGGAAAAGGAGAGAAATCCAGCACAAAATCTCCATTTTCCCTGATTTTAGCAGGTGTTTGAGAGCAGTGGCCAAGCAAGGTTGGCTTTGTGGAAAAGCACTCCCGTGTGTGGGGATTTTTATTGTCACTTGTGCAGTATCAGAATCCCAGATCAGCAGCAGAATTAATCATGGGACACAGGCTTCCTCTTGCCCATCGTGTTCCACAGCCTCGCACAGGCGTTCCCTGGGACTGCTCCCGTCGGGAATGAGGGCACTGCTGCTCCCCAGTCCCCAAGGAAACAGCAAAGAGGCCAAGGGGCAGCTGGAAAAAAGTATTAAAACAACCCTACTGCAAAACCTGTTTCCACTGGGAATTGGAAATACCTTCCTGCTGCATTCTTTCCACATCTGCAAGGGCCATACTTGGATTTCATTAAAAATATTTCCCCTTATCTGGAGCAGGGTCTGATGTAAGCCACGGATTTGTTACTCCTGACATAGTTTCTTTTTGAGCTGCTTGGGCTTTTCCTGCAAGATCTTGTTATTTCTGCCCTTTCTGCTGTGTGGAGAGGAGGCCCTGGGTGATAGATGTGGCAGGATTTTTGTGGGAAGGTGTATCCATACCAGAGGCAAGGTGTAAATCATAACACCACGTGCTCACTGTGGGTGTGTAAATCATGAGTGTGCAACTCCAGCGGGACCTTGGGTGATCTGGGCACAGGGTGAATATTTGGAAGAATTTTTAGCTGCATTTTCATCCCCTCTCTTCTTTCTGTGACCAACTTCTCTCAGCATCTTTTGAAAACCTTTCTCTTTTTTTCTGTATTGCATAAGGGTGCCCTGTTAAGAGAGGTTATCACTGAAATTCATTTTATTCCAGCAGATTTCTGTGCATCTTACAAAAACCAGAGCCCTATTCTGCTCCTTGCAACAACAAGAGTTTTATCACTGACTTGACTTCAAGGAGAAGCACATCTTTTATCTGCCGGGTAGTGATAGGAAAAGAAGGGATAATGGCTTTCAAACTGAGAGTGGGTTTAGATTTGAGATTGGGCAGGAATTGTTCCCTGTAGGGTGGGCAGGCCCTGGCACAGGGTGCCCAGAGCAGCTGTGGCTGCCCCTGGACCCCTGGAATTTTCCAAGGCCAGGCTGGACAGGGCTTGGAGCAGCCTGGGACAGTGGAAGTTGTCCCTGCCATGGCAGGGGGGCACTGGGTGAGCTTTGAGGTCCTTTCCAACCCAAACCACTCCATAATTCCATGATATGATGCTGATGAAAAACAGACAGGTAGAGATGATGATAATAAAAGGAATTATTTGCATTTACCAAGCTATGAAGGAAACTCTGTTCTCTTTATCTGTCTGCATCCTTCTCTACCCAATAAACAGATATTTTGTTAATTTTTGAACTTCTACCTGGGCCTTAATTTTTTTAGAAGAAAAGCCAATGTCCTCATTTGCTGTTGTCAATGAGAAAATGAACATTCTGCAATAGGAGCCACAGTGTTTCCTCCTAGCTCTGTGTGGGATACCAGAGGTGTCATTAATTGCTGCATTATTACATGGGGATTGCTTTGTTCTGGTGAGAGCAAAGGAAGAACCACAGACCTTTCCTCTGAGCCCTCAGATGATGATACGACCCTAAAATGCATTGGATGGAAAACTTCCACTGAGGAAGGGTTGTGGATCCTCACGAGCACATCCAGAAAGAGGAGCTTGTTGTAGGGCATGAAGAATCCAGGGAATGGGGACTCTTGCTCAGGGGTTATTAAATGGGATTGACTTGTTTTTCCTGAGGAGAGGAGGCTGAGGGGGGATCTGACAGCTGCCTGCGAGAGCATCAAGGAGGCGAAGCAGCAGGCAGAGGAAAGTTATTTAAGTGAAGAGACAATGTTGGCACAAGAAGAAATGGGTATAAATAGACAGAGGCTGGAAATCCCTTCCAATAGGAATAGTGAGGACACATGAAAGGAAATCAGGCCAGCTCTCCAAGTGAGGATCATGGAAAGCGATTCCGCGCTCTCTGTGGCGGCTGGGCCCTCTCGCCCAGGAGGCCCAGCCCCTGCTCCTGCAGAGCCCTTCTCCTTCTTCTGCATTTAATATTGAGGCTGGCACCAGCTGCAGCGGGGCCCCTGCACTGGTGAACTCAAAAAAAAGGGAGCTGGAGATGGGGTCTCGCCACCAAATCCGCGCCTTGGATGCTCCCCTTTGGGACGGAGCTGGATTCCGTGCGCAGCCCCAGGGCCCATCCAAGTGCAGCCCGGTCCAACTTGTGACAGCAGAAATGAGATCCTTTCCTGAGTCTGAAATGCCTCTTGGTGTTGTGTGAGCTCATGAAAAAGTCAGGATTATTTTTGTCTTTCTAAGTAAAAGGGAAGATTTACTGCGCTGATTTGATGACCTGATGTGTTTTCTGGACCGGGCCGTACTGTGGGCCTGGAACAAAGGGCGATGAGCGCATCCACGATTTTCACAATAGCATCTTCTCCCCGTGGCACTGGGACAGATGGGGCTGCAGAAGGTTTGGAGCGTTGAGCAGCCGGTTCCAGACAGGCAGAGGTTTGAACAGGCGGGAAAAACAGGATAGGAACAAGTTCCTCACACTCATCCTCACTGCTACTCTTTGTAAGACTGGACATCTTAAAGGGAGTCCCATGTTGGTATTCCTTCAATTCTGCTTTTATCCTTGGTGTTTGGGGAGGGTTTTAAAAGTGGTTTTTAGTCCCAGAAGCTTTCAGTGCTTTGCACTAACAGATGACCTTCTCCAGGGGACAGCCCTACCTTGGGCCTGCTCAGATTCCCTGGCTGTCATTCCCAGTTTTTTCCTTTTTGAACACACTTTAACAAAGCTTTTCATCTGTTATTGTTTTTTTACTCTCTGGAGCGAATGTGGTGTTTGTAGTTAGAGGAAACCACCATGAATTCTTGCAAATGAAAGGAGATATAAAATATTATCTCATCGACAGGTCCTTCCAGTCTCTCACACTCATAAATGGGCACTTTTATCTCATAAATGGGCACTTTTATCTCATAAATGGGCACTTTTATCTCGTAAATGGGCACTTTTATATCGTAAATGATCACTTTTATATAATGAATTGTCACTTTTACTTACAGTTTTTTCACACACAAAACATGTTATTTTTCCCCTGGCATCATCTTCTCCCAAGGCCTCATATTTTGCTTCTAGTTTCAAACCAAAGTTTCACAAACTGCTGAGCAAAAAAAACCTTTATTATGATGTTGCTAAAACAAATCCCAGTACGTAAGATTGTCCCTTGGCAACCAGCGCTGCTGCAGGGTCAGCCCCGGGTCAGGAGCGGGATGTTGGCAGTCACGGAGCCAGCAGCTCCCGTATTTTCCCGTCCTGAGCAGTTGTGGCAGGAGCAGGAGCGGTGACGTTTGTGGCTCAGCAGGAAACCTCTGGCTGGAGCAGCCGAGCCGGGAGCGCCGCAGCCACGACGGCTTTTTCCGCGGCTGGAGCTCCTCGTGCCACCGCGGCTCCCGCGCCCTTTCCGTGACTTCACGCTGCAAACACGAGCTCCTCGCCTTTGTCTTGGAGGCCCAGCTTGGCCTGCAGGCCCAGCCCTGCTCCTGCCTCGGGCTGCTCAGAGGGCTCTGGCCTCGCTCCTCGGCTTCTCCTCGCAAACTGTTGTTGTCTCCAGCCTTACAAAATGCGGGACAGGGCAAGACCACGGTGTTTTCCCCTCTGAAACACCTTCACCCATGCTCAAACACTTTCACCCCTGCTCAAACACCTTCACCCATGCTCAAACACCTTCACCCCTGCTCAAACACCTTCACCCATGCTCAAACACCTTCTGCTGTTCTGAAACACCTTCTTCTGAAACACCCTCACCCATTCTCAAACATTTTCACCCATTCTCAAACACCTTCTACTGTTCTGAAACACCTTCACCCCTTCTCAAACACCTTCACCCATTCTGAAACACCTTCTGCTGTTCTGAAATACCTTCACCCATTCTGAAACAGCTTCACCCATTCTGGAACACCTTCTGCCATTCTGGAACACCTTCTCCCACCATGTCCAGATCTCTGATTTCGCCCTCCATGCTGCACCAACCTTTTCCTTTATATTATCCAGCCTTTATCCTCCTCCAAGACTCACATAGCTGAGAAGTCCCTAAACTTTGGTGGTGATGGGACACTTATTGAGTAGAAATTCCTGGATTCACCTATAATACAGAAAATTAGCCTCATCTGTCCCACTGTCCTGTAAACACCCATGGTCTCCATGTATTTTGGTTATTCCAAGAAGGCACAGATATCTTTTTTTTGCTGAATCTCCACAGTTTATTCAACTTTTTATCTTATTGCTGTTCCTTCATTTACACATTTTCCAAGTTTAGGGGAAGTCAGGCAGCCAAAACCACAACCCAGCAGACTCTTGTTTGCTGACTGTTTCTTAGGTAAATTAGAAGTTTATACAGAGGTTTAATTCTATTGATTTGATTTTATTTATTTTTTTTTTTTAATCTCCATTGCATGAAAAGGTCTTATGGATTGGATCTTCCTTGGAAAAGGACACTTGTAAGGAAATACTGGATGAGTGGGTGATGAAGGCAAGAGGCTGAGCCCACTGCAGAGCCTGACTTAAAGTCAGAGAGATTAGTGGGAGGTTGGGAGCCACCACAACCTCAACAACCACTTGGAAAGCAGCTTCCACCTTAGAGTAGGATAGAACTGCATTTAGGGAACACTGTTTTATCAGAAATGAAAAAAATCATGGGTCTGTGTTCAATATAGACTCTACCCTTAAAGAATTGGTGTGGAATTATCAAAACAAATGACTCAGAAAAGGAATAAACTCTCCATACTTTCACTTATCCAGAATCAGATAGGATATTACTCATAGGTTCAAGATTGCTAAAAAGGTCATGACCAAAACTTTGGCTTGCAGTTAAATTCTGAGGATCTATTTAAAATATGTTAAACTGCCATTATAATATTTTTTTCTTGTGCTTGGCTTTGCAAAGGCCATCACATCTCAGTCCATGGTGATGAAGATCACCGATATTTCAGGAAAATTCATGCTGGGTGAATTTTAAACCAAAGGCCACCTTCCAAGTGAGGGGAAAAATGGAATTTTGGAGGATGTCCTCACTGGTGGGAAGAGCAGGAGAATTTAGCCAGAGGAAGTCAGACTCTCCATGGTTTGGGTTGCAATGGACCTTGAAGCTCGTGTCACTCCAACCCCTTCCAGCAGGCCAGGAAGCCGATCCCAGTCTGTCACCATGGCAGCACGTCCCGTTGCCCTGGTGACAGCTCTGTTATCACTCCTGAGTGAGCTCTGGGCTGTGCCAGCCTGAGGTTGCAAGGACTGGGGCAGGGCCACCCTCCCACACTGCCCTTGTGAGTGCCCCTTCTGCTTTAGCCCTGTCTGGGCTCCCAACACGGGGGCTTTGGCTGGCTGGGTGGGCAGAGGGAAGAGCAAAGGGTGTTCCTGGGAGCCTGGGAAGTGCCAGGAACACCACGTGTATCCCAGTATGGGCAGCATAACCCCAGGGAAATGCAGCTTAAAGCAGAGGAAATAACACATCCATTCCCCCTTTGATCACTCTGGGGCCTTTTGGGTTACCTAAAACCAGAGGGCAGACAAAGTGAAGGCAATAAAAAGCAGTTCTATTTCTGGAAGGGCCTGCAGGTACATTTAGGGCAGATGGAGCCCACCCAACATGGACAACAGGTCACGGGTTGCACACTTGGATAACTTTGGTCCATTTGCAGACTGGGGGTAAATCTCCCAATTCCAGCTGCAGGGAATGAAGTCATTGACCCCCAGTTTGCTCCCCCAGCTCACTTTGGTTTCCATCTCTCAGGCCTGAGGCACTGAGGGCTCCTTGATCCCCAGGCCTGGACAGGAATTGTTGTGTCTGCCCAACGTGGGGAAGCAGCAGCTCCCACTGTGTGTGGAGTTCAGAGTTATACACTAAAGAATGGCAGGATTGCAATGAGATGAGAAATATAAAAGCTAAAATCCTGAGGCATCAACTCCTTGTTTACTCCGAGTGCAACATCTCTCTGGTCGAGCTCTCAGAGCTCAACACTTACCCCAAACCCACCCACCCACCTTGGCTCCTGCCTGCTGAGCAGTGGAATATTCCTGCCCAGGAATATTGACATGCCCAGGAGAAACCAAACCACCCCAACCACGTGAAACATTTCGCCAAAGTGCAGCTGCAAAAAGTATTTTTGCTGGGAGCAGTTGGAGCTCTTAATGACTGCTGAGCCCTGGGCACTTTTAACTCACCTAATCCTTTTTCCTACAACAGCCCCATCTTGGAAGAATCAACCAGGGACTGTGAACATATTTTCCAACTACTTACATTCTTGCCATATATTAATGATACATGGAAATGCATGGACTACAAATACAGCTTCCTTATGGTTGCTCCAAAGGAAGTTTCCATAGGCACCCAAACATTTGGACATTTATCCAGCAGCTGAAATTAGCACAGGATTTTCAAAAAAGACCCTCAGGGTTAGGAGGTTTGATGGGCCTAATTATAAAGGAAAAGAGGCTCCATGTGCTCACTTAGCAGCAAAGCCTGCATTCATCCAGCTCTGGCTTTAAGGTGCTTAAATTAAGAGCAAGGTCATTTCTCCAGACACTGAATAAAAGGAGAGAGACATTTCCTCAGCATCCTAATTTTTATTTTATTTAGGAGGAAAAATGGGGTGTAAATAAATAATTTTTAGGACTCAGGGAGAAGCTTCCCATCAGGGTCCATTCGTTCTCTGACACCTGCTGGGAGCAGGTTGCTGATAAAACATTTATTGCAACTGCAAAGTGAGCAATGAATTTAAATAATTGTTATTAAAAGTGATGGAAGTCTGTAAAGAGATGAGAGAAGGAATGACCACCCAAATAAAGGGGAAATCATATAACTGAGAAAAAATCACTGGGACGAGAGATTTTAGTCCTTTCAGCCCTTTCATTGGCATTGAAATTGAGATTTCAGAGAAGTACACGAGGTGATGTGTACTTCAAAAATTGTAAGGAGTTTTCTCCTGTTTCTCTCTTTCCTCATGGTTGGGTTTCAGTTTTGGCTTTGCCCAAAACAAGTTAATTATAGCCCAAAGCTGTGAGCTGAGCGTGCAGGCAGGGCTGGCAGCAATTCCAGGGTCAGGTTTACGTCAAAAGGTTTTTTTACACCAAAAACTTAGTGATGAACCCAGAGTGATTTCATGTCTGTGTCACCAGCCAAGGCAGAGTCTCTGCTGATATTCCATCTGGAAAGGGCACAGGCACCACAAACAGGGAAGAGCTCCATGGCTTTGGCTGCCAAAGATCCCAATAATTCTCCTAAGTTGATTCATGGACCACTTGCTTAATGAAAGGTTCTTCAGTTTTTCAATTTCATTGCCCATGACAAGCAATGCTGAGTTGTTCCCCAGCCAGTTCATTGGGGAATGACCTGCAGGAAGGGCTGACATTCCCTAAAGGAGCCTCAGGCTTGGCTGTGATGAATTTCCCTAGATAAAATGATCAGGAGAGGCCAGGATTAGACCAGAAGGAGATCTATTGCTTCTACTCCCCCAGCACTCAGTGATAACTTTATTTATGAGTAATAAAGAGGCAGGAATTTAAATACACATATCTTCAACAAACACCTGTGCAAGCCACCACCAGGTGGGCTGAGGGAGGGCTCCTTTCCAGTTGCCCAGGCACAGCAAATCAGCTCCTTGATGAGTTCATCCCCTTGGATTTGTCTCTCCCCAGCTGGATAAATAGAGCTCACCTGTTCCCAGCCCCACCCAGCAATCAGAGCCCTGCCATCCCTCTGAGTCTCTGTTCCTCCACCTCCAGAGCTGCCTCTGGCTCTTTCCCTGTGTTTCCCTGGGGAAAGGGCTTTAGGGTGTCCCCATGTTTTGATGTGACCTTGGGCAGGAGGGGGAGGAGCAGCACAGTGAATTCATGTGGGGTTTGTGGAGATTTTTATTTGATTTGAAGTGTGGAACATTTTGGGTTGGAAGATCAGCCAGTTCCACACCTTCCTCTCTCCCAGGCTGCTCCAAGCCCCATCCAGCCTGGCCTGGGAGACTTCCAGGGATGGGGCAGCCACAGCTGCTCTGATCCCAGTGGGATTTGATTGATTGACTGCTGTGAGTTTGATTTTGTTAAAGGTTGAAGAACCCAAAAACTTTCCAGCAATTTTTTTTTTTTGTTCTTGTTTTTCTTTTCCTTCTTTTCCTTCTGAGACATAAGAAGAAATACTGAAGGTTACTCCCTGCGCTTTCCTCTAAAATTAAAACTCCTCTGGAACATGTCAAGCAAAACATTCCCCTTTTAACTGAAAGAGCAATTAAGACATCCAATTGCACACAGTTAAAAGCATCTCTTGAAGCTGAGGCCATCATTAATTTAGGAGGCTTTGGGGAGCCTTGACTGTGCCCAAGATGAGCTCCCAAGTCCCCTGCAGACCTCAGTGAGCTCTGCTTGCTGGGGCAGGTGCTCAGTTTGTGCAGGGTTTGCATTTTTCCCTTCCCTAAGCTTCCCTTTGAACATTCCTCACCCCTGATCCATCCTCTGACGCCTTGTGTCCTTTGGCTTAGCTGGTGGCACTCACCCCTGACACCTCCTTGTCAGAGAGGTGATGGCTTTTTCCTCCTGGGGTGGTTTGCTGATAATTCCCTGCATTGTTGTTTTATTGAAGTGTCCAGGAATTTGATTTTTACAAAGATAAGAGAACACGTGGCTGAAACTCAGAGAGAAATCACCAAAAAAAAATGTTGTTCAGGATCAAAGAGAGTGATCAGAGGGGGAGCAGGAGAATTTAGGACAATGCCAGAGACTTTCCTGAGAACTTCAACCATGGAAATATTATGGCTGGATGATCCCTAGAGATCCAAGAGAATTTGATTTCAATGGGAAGAGCAGCTCCACGAGAGCTCAGTCTGCACCCTGGGGTTTTATCTAAGGTAAAATTCACCTGCAGCCCAATAAATAAAATCATGTCATAAAGACTCCCCCACATGCTTCAGACTACATTAAATCAATGTCATCACTGGAACTGTGTGACACTTTTGGGGACAGCCAGAACCAGTACACAGTGATGTGGTAGGGGTGATTTATATTTTAGTCTCTGAACAAAGTTTGAAAGGGATTTTATGGAAGTTACTCCAGTGATCAATTCCAATGCTGACCTCTGAGTTACAGAGCTGAGGGACAAACACAGACTTGACTCTTTCAGTTTTGCTTTTGTTTCTGTCAACCTGCTTTGATTTAAACAGATCAGGAAAGAGATATTTCCTGCTTTAATGTCTCACAGTGAGGGGGAGGGAGAAAAGCCCCATTTTTTACAAGCACTGTTCAATAATTTTAGTGTTTGTGAGGATCATCAGTGCCTGTGAGGATCTAAAAGTGTGGCTTTGATTGTTGGAGTTTTGAAGATTGAAGGGAAAGGGATGGAAAAGCCCAGCCTGTGGAGGAAGGGATGAGATGAGAGAGCATCCTGAGGCTGGAGCTCCATACCTGGGCTGCAATCAGGGCAGGAAAAACCTTGGAATTTGATGTGGTGAATCCAGGGACTCCTGCTGGATCCAGCAAACTCCTCGAGCTGCTCTGGAGAGTGAAGGCTCTGAGCAAGCAACACACAGGAGCAGTTTTTTGGGGGATTTTGATGACTCTATAGGCATTTAGCTATTTATATTTACATATTGCAGCTCCTCTGTGTTTAGATTGGGGTTTGTTTAAATTGTCTATTAAGTGCCAAAAAGAAGAATTTAAAACACAAAGACACAAGTTTAAAACACGAGGATAAAGCCTCAGAAAGAGAAGAGCTGTGGGCAGGGGAGCAGTGCCAAGAAATTAATGCAGGGATATATTGGTGAGCTGAGGAGACAGGATTGGGATGCAGGATTCCTGTCACCCAGCCTGCCCTTCCACCTTATTTTCTGAGCTTCACATATTCAGATTAAAGAGTTCTCTGCCATCATCCTGCTCGTGCAGGAGGCCACAAGTCTGTGACAATAAACCAGGAACATTTAATGCAATTCCGATCCCTGACAGCTCCTTAATGCTGCTTATCCTGCCTTTCCTTTCAAGCTTTAGTCATCCTAGATTTCCTTCCAAATGTGAATGAGGTGGCTTAAATCAAAGTGTAAATTATGCTTCCAGTTATTATGTGCTTGCTAATCAGGATGGAAATGAAAAGTGGGTTGTCAAGCAGGGCTCTTTCCCACAATATCCAGGAAAGTATCAGGATTAGGCAGTTTAACAACAAAAGGAAACCGGATTGCACCTTGAGGAAGAAAGAAATAACCTGCTAGGCAGGAAGAATGGAGGAACGGGGATTTTTGCCAAATAAGCTTTAAAAAAAATAAATATACGAATAATTAAGAGGGCCTGGGAGTGAAGCTGGTGAGGACAGAGCTGTGATGCTTCCTGTTAGTAAATACAAAGAATGGGCTCTAATAGGGCTCCAGGGGAATGCAGTAGCTTGGGAATAGCCTTGGGAAGAAAGACAAACACACACAGAGGATGCAAAAACAGTGTGAAAAGTGATTCATGGGGGCTCGATGCCATTCCTGATTGTTCAGCCTTCATTGTAGGAAAGCCTTGCTGGAGGTGAACAAAGCCTGTTGATTCCCAAGCCCTTTGAATGGCGTGCCCAGAGCCAGGCCAGGCTGTGGGGAACACCTGTGGGGACAGCCAGGAAGGCTTTCCCTGGATATCTGCTCCAGGCAGATAATGCCATGGGTAAATATTCCAGCAGAAGGGTGGCTGTGCTCACAGGCTGAACGTGGGGGAAGCTCCAGCCACGGGATTAAGGGAGAAAAGTCAGGGAAGGACCAGTGCAGAGCAGGCTTGGCTGGAGTTCTGCTCTGCAGCCTCCAGCTGTGTTTTATGGCTCTCCTCAGCTGCAGGTGCCAGGAGCTCCCCAGGCCGGATCAAAGCTGGCTGCTCCCATCCAAATCAGGGGTTTTAAACTCGCTGCTGTCTTCCAGAGAGGGAGAGCTCTGGGTTTGCAGGAGCAGCTCCTAATCCAGGGTAAAACCAGAGTGGAGAGTGGCCTTAGGGTGAGCAGTGCTGGGGCTGGGCCCTGCCTTTGGGGCTGCTCTGGGTTCTGTCCCTTCTGAGTGCCTGGGTTTGTGCTCCTCTGCCTGGTCCCTTCAGTTTTCCCTTCCCTGTATCCCAGGCTCTGCTGCCCAGGCTGCAGCTCTGAGCTCACAGTCAGGGGCACTCAGCTCTGCACACAGCAGGGACACAAAACAAATCCTTTTCCTGCTGCACCCCAAGGACAACTTCCAGCCCCAAAGCACAACCAAGGGGGGCTGCAGGCAGGAACAAGAAGGATGGGACCTCACAACCTGCAGCTGCACTGGGACAATTCAACCCCAAGCTGCAAATGCACCCAAACTCATCCAAGGGGGACACCTGGGGACCCTTTGCCCATTCTGGGACCATTTTGGCTCCCCCTTGGCTGCAGCCCTGCCCAGGCTCTTGTCCTGCCCAAGGGGTGCCCTAAAGGCCTTTTAATAAATCTCTGCTTTATTCCCTGCCTCTGCCCAGTCCCTGCTCCAGCTCAGCCTTCCCAAGGCACCAAGCCACCAACTCTGAACTTGCATTGTCAATAATGGGTAACAAACACCACAGAATTAATTCCTGCAACAACGTGGATTTTCTCAAGGAGATATCAGGAAAATTCATCTTGGTAGAGGCAATTTCAGATAAAAGAGTGTGAGCTAAAAACCAGAACGTGCTCACTGCTTGTGCCACTCAGGCACAAGGGAAAACAGAAGGTTGTGATCATTAGCTGGGATTCCATTAACCTCCAAAACAACTTTAAATTTCTTTTTCACATGTATCTTCTCTTCTTTTCTGCCTGTGTTGAGAATTAACTCCTATGAACTGCCTGGCAGGAAAAGCCAGGAGAGCACACTCTGCTGATCAATCTGAGTTTAAAGCTTTCCTATTTACTTACCTTGAGCATAAATAAGTACCCCCTAGAACTCAAGGCAGTATTTTGGAAGCCCTCAGTGGAAGTTTGTGTTTGTTCTCAGCTAATGGGATGTTTAAAGAAGCAGAGGACCTGTCTTGGCAAGGAATCTGTGAGGAAAGGCACAGGCCAAGAGCTGAGGGAAATTCTCAGGGTGGGAGGGAAGGGATTCAGGATTGCCCCCCAGAGAACCATCTCCTCTGCTCTGCCTGCTCTGATTATCCCCAACCAAGTCATGAAGTTCCTACTCTTCCTCCTGGGGAAAATCTGCGGTTTTATGTTCCCTGTGACTGGGGCTGTGCTTTGAACTGAGGAGTGAGGAATGTTCATCCTTCAGGTTTTACTGGTGTTCCCTGACCTTCCAGCATTTACATGGAAAAGCGTGAAAAGCAAAACACTGGGAAGCTGCTGGCAGGAGTGATGCCATGGGGACACACTGGGAGAAGCTTGGAAAGCTCATTTTGCAGTGTAGGTTTGCTTTTCTCTGAGCCTTTTCCTTCAAAGCCAGGCTGGTGGCCCAGGTGGAGCTCAGAATGTCCCTCCAAACCCCCAGGGGTGAATCCAGCACCTCTGGCTCCCCATCCAAACCCCCAGGGGTGAATCCAGCACCTCTGGCTCCCCATCCAAACCCTCAGAGGTGAATCCAGCACCTCTGGCTCCCCATCCAAACCCCCAGGGGTGAATCCAAACTATCCCAGCACCTCTGGCTCCCTCCCAGTGGGTTTCAGTCAGGCTTTGGTTGATTTCTCTTGTTTCAGCTTCTCTCTTGCTGGGGCAGCTGAATTAAAGCAATTATTAAATATTGTGCTCCTTACAACATAACAGATCAGGGCATGCATTCCTGGTTTGGGGGAAAATAAAGGATGCACACAAGTGAGATCCACTCAATCCAAGCTCTCTCTCCCTGTCTGGCACCAGGACAATGTGGAACTGCAGATTTTTTGTTATGGCTGAGCAGTTTCTCTCTGCTTGGACACTAAAAAACAACTTTGCTGCTTGTTTTTAAAACATTTAATCCTGCCAAAGCTTTTATTTCTCTTCCCCAGAGTCTCCTTTGACCCCTGTGATTCCCTTCTGTGCTCCCACTCTTATGAATGATGTGTTATTATCTTTTCTTGCCTTCCATGAGCTACCCACAGGCCAGGAGCCCTTCCCAGAGCTCGGGGCTGGCAGGGCTGACCCCACACAATTAACTCAGCCCCAGGCTCTGCAGGGCAGCTCTGCCTGGGAGAAGACAGGAATGATAAAATACTGCAAAAAAAAGAGAATCAGTGCAGGAATTATAGCAGGCAGTGGGCAGGAAAAGCAGCAGTGATCAGCTCTCTGATTTACAGGAAAGCCTTGGTGATATGTCAACACAAGCTGATAATCAAAATTTCAAGCTGACATTTCAGTTTTTAATTAAAAAAAACCTAAACCCAAACAACAATTAAAGCCACCCACCAAAAAATAAATAATCAAATTCCAGTTGTTTTCTTGCCTGAGATCTTTTCCCAGGTGTCCAATATTGGAGTTGTCTGCGGGCTATGACCCTCCAGGTTTTTGTCAGATAAGGCAGAATTCTCTTTTGGGGGGAACAGGTTTTAGTAAAATTGAATTGCTAAAGATTTCCAGCATGGAATTTCTCTTTAAAACAAGAAAAAGGGCAGGCCCCAGTGTGAGGAGGCTGCAGCTTTCTGTGGGCTGCAGAAGCAAGGCAGAATTATTATCCTGTATTTCAGGGGATTTCCTCAGCTCCCAGGCTGCTGTGGCTCTCCAGCTTTTGCCAGACAAGGCAGAATTCTCTTTTGGGGAACAGGTTTGATAAAAATCTCCAGCGTGGAATTTCTCCTCAAAACTAGGAAGAAAGCAAGCCCAAAGTCTGTGGTGGCTGCAGCATTCTGTGGGAAGCAGAGGAAGGCCCAGTGGATTATTCTGTATTTCAGGGGATTCCCTCCACTCCCAGGGCAGCTCCTGAGCCCCTGCTCTGCTCTCTGCACTCCCCACTCACAGACACCTCCTCTTCTCTTTAACTTGATTTTATTGCACACAATCTGCTTTGGCAAAGTCTGACAAAGTTTCCTGGATCAGAAAAGCATTTCCTGGGCAAAGCTAAAAATATGAGGAAAGCAAAAGCCATTTATTGCTGAGTGCAGGCTCTGGCTGTGCCCAGGCACCAGGTGATGCTAACCTGGGGCAGTGCAGCTGAAGGGAAGAGTTTATCCCATCCATGGCTCAGCTTTGGAGGGTCCTGGTGCAGCTGGAAAAGGCTGAAAACAGAGGTTGCTTCCTTCAGGAAAGAAAAAAAAATTGAATAATAGAACTGGGATTATGGGTGGATAGTTTAAATAGAGTGTGTAATATCATGTAGTGGAAAATTTAGAGTTGAAAGTTTTAATATAGTAATAGATATAAAGCAAGATGGAGGTTTTAGGTGTAGGTTAAGTCCTTCTTTTTCACCTTCTTCTTCATGGTCTGGGTGGGATTTTGAAATTGGGTAGAAAAATCCACATTGCAGGTCAGGGGTGGTTGGTTATTGGGTTAAAAATAAGAATAATTTAGGTGTCATTTCTTAATTGGGCAATTTATCTTTAAAAGGCCTTGTAGAGAGATAGAGCTGGAGGCTCCATTTTTAGTTTGTGAGTTTGAAGTGCTGTAAAACTCAGGGTTTGTGAGATTATAATAGAGATAAGAATTAATTAATTAAAAAAGAAATACCGTCAGGCACATTTAATCCTAACCTTGGCAAAAAGAAGATAAAACACAACACAGGTGTAGTGTAGGTCAGGCCCTAAATCAGCAGGGAAAACACAGAAACTCCAACAGGGAGACAGAGATAGTGCTGAGGAGATGAGTATGTGGCTAAAAGTTGACAAAATGAGGATAAAAGAGATAATGAAGGAAAAGGCAAAATATGCAAAGGAAAACAAACTACTCTGACAGCAAGAATAGATTCCTGGTAGCTTATTTCATAATTTTTATTTCCCACAAATTTTTATTTAATTTAGATTCATATCTGCAGTATAGAGAAAAAGCTCCTCTCACTTTCAGCATCTGTAGAAAACAAAGAGTCAGGCTGGGGAGGGAAGGTACAAAAACTCCTTTAAAACCCTGCACTCACATTCTGCCACAGGACAGAAATGTGTTTGCTGTCTCCATCACTCAGTTCTGAGAACCTGATGGAGCCAAGCCTACAGAGAACCCAGCAAGCTCTGCAGTAACGTGCACAGGGGCCTGTTGAATTCCTCTCACTAAATGGCAAAAAGAAATCCTCACCTGCATCCAGACCCTCATTTTCCATCAGCTTTCTGGAGGAACAGGGGACCATGTGAACTCCCTAGTGTACAAACTTCGTGTATTTGTTTTGGTTTAGGGTAAATTTGGGAGGAAACATGTGAATGGGTGGGGGGTTTTTTTTGGTGTTTTTTTTTTTTTTTTTAAGTAAATTTAATTTTTTTAATCTGGCTTGGGAAAATTTTTTTTAGGAAAAGTGGAAAAAGCTATTTATTTATTTAACAAAAAAAGTGTTTATAGGTATAAAAAATGAATAATACAAAACAAACTTTTTGTTGTTTTGAGTAAGGATGGTAAACTTAGAAAGAAAAAAAAAAAAAAAAAAAAACAACAAAAAAACAGAGTTTAGGGAATTTCTTCATTCCCCGTTTGCCCTCGGAACCAGACTTAAAGATACAGGACACAATCTCCAACATAAACAGAAGAGAGGATTGCTGACACAAACATCACAAAGTACCCCAGGACACTTTTCCAACCTGGAGCTGCCATTATTAATCTGTAAAATATCCTTTAGCTTGTGTCAGACCTGTTGTAAGAACTCCCCTCTCTCTGTTCCCCACTCTGAGAACAGACCCAGACCCAGCGTTTGTGCCTGGAACCCACCCAGGGCAGCCTCACCTTGGGCCATGCCCGGTTTTCCACTTGCAGATGGAATTTTTTCCTCTTTCCAGGCACGCTGTGAGCTCTGGGCTGGGACAAGGGGGCATTTGGAACAGGAGCTGTTGCTGTGCTGCCTGAAAGGAGCTGTCCAAGAATAGCCTGCTCCCCAAAATACGAGTTCTCTCTGAGTTCCAAGCCCTAGAAAAGCTCTTTTGCCTGTGGAGCACGTGCCAGATGGAAAGTGCCCCTCTGATTTCCTCCAAACACGCCTGCAGCTGTTCCTGCTTCCCCTTCTTTATTTTTTCCCCTAATGAAATTTTTAGACCTCACCTGTTGACAGAGGCATTATAGGGTTGGGATCTGTGTGTATGTGAGGGGTTTTTTTTATTTTCATCCCTTGTTCTCCTAAAGGAAAATGACTTGAGATGTTTTGGAGCGATGACACAGGGGCAGGAGCTGTGAAAATACCTTTGGAGGGTGGGAAATCTCAAATTGTGCACACAATACAGCTGGCTGGCTGGAAAGAGGCTTTGTTTAGAGCTGGTTTTATTTGGAGAGCCAGAAGCTGGAAAGTGCCCAGGTCTTAGGGGGAATACCAAGCATTGAAGCTGGACAGAAATAGAACCCCAGCTTAGGGCACAGTGAAACAAATGGGAGCCCAAGTGCTGACCCAGATCCCAGTTATTAAGGGTAAATACATATTGACAAGATTGGGGATTAGGTGGAGGTGCTTAGGCAGTGGAGGAGCTGTCTGTGCTCTGTGCCAAGCAAAGTTGAGGCTGCAATCTGGGACTGGCTCAGAGCAGCTGAGTTTTCATTAAAAAGAATTTAAAAAATCCAAAGAAAGCTCAAAAGAAAAAAAAAATTCTTCATTCTCCTAGCATGTGAAATTGATGCAGCAAAACCTGGTGATAAAGCTGGGGGGGTTTATTACTATTACTATTACTATTACTATTACTATTACTATTACTATTACTATTGCTATGACTATTACTATTACTAGTAGTATTATTATATAATTATTATATAAGTATATTATTAATTATATTATT
>WEIU01017239.1:37615-70408 GCA_013389925.1 Aegithalos caudatus | reverse complement strand
AATCCTCCCAGCTTGAAAGGGCTCCAGTCTGAGCTCACACACACCAAGAGGTGTGTGAGCTCATTTTTAACCCCTCCAGGTGAGCAGGGGGTGCCAGGTGGGCTGTGCCACATCAGGGGTGGTTGGTGACCATGGCACAGCCCCGAGTGTCCCCTGCAGCTCCTGCCTCACCTTGAGCTGCCCCTCCTGGGCTGCTCCCAGCCCTGGCTGCTCCAGGGCTTAGCAGAGCCTTCCTGTCTGGCCATGCTCTTAAGGATGACCCGGGAGAGGCTCCTCAAACAGGGGTTGAGGGAGGGCAAAAGATTTTCATTAATGGATTTAAATAGGCGGGAGCTGCGTGAATGGAGTGATTAAAAAAAAAAAAAAAATCAAGGGTTGAGAGAGCAGGTGGGAGATGATCCTCGGGGGGGAAGGTAATTGTGGAGCTGATCTGTCCCCTCTCCTGGGTGGTAGCTCTGCCTGAATGTTTCTAGAAGGGAATGTTCCTGTGTAGATGCTGTTTGGGGCACATCATTTTCACCCGAGTGCTTGCACAGGTGAAAGGAGCACATCCCACCTGGAAAATGAGGTGTGCATATATTGGGAGATCAGCACAGCCCTCAGAAACCAGATATCAACACCAAGCATCCACAAATAACCCCTGCTCAGAGGCAGGGGGATATTTTTGGGGATTATTTTTCAGGTCCAGCCCCACTGTGTGAGATGTGGAGCCCTCAGCCCTTGCCCTGCTGGATTAGCTGACAATACCCTGGGTCAAGAAGCACGTTGGCTCACAGAAAACCTCCTGACATTGTTGGGGATCTATTTAAGGCTGGTTAAATGCTTAAGGGTGCAGACAGATCCTTAGGTGCTCCTGAAAATCCCATTCTTAGAAGTGCTGTACAAGTATATCAGGGTTTTATTTGCCTGGCGGGTCTGGGGAAAAGGAAAGGGTGAGGAAAAGCTTTTCACCTTGGGAAGGGTCTGTTCCAGGTTCTACAAACACAGAGCAAAGATTTTTTTTGTTTGTTTGTTCTGGAGCAGAAGCAGAGCATTCAAGCAAAGTCAAAAATCTTCTTTCACGCCCAAGTGATGCTTCATTTGTGCTTTAGTAATTTTAATGGAGAGCTTTTGTTTTAATAACATTGAAATAGAAATAGAAAATTTTCTGAAGGGAAAAATTGGCTAGAATTTAATTTCAATCAGAGCTTGTCATTTTTTTTTTTTTTTTTTTTTTTTTTTTTTTTTTTTTTTTTTTTTTTTTTTTTTTCCCCTGACAGTTTTTTCAGATAATCACAGAACAGTTTGGGATGCAAGGGACCCTAAAGATCATCCCATCCCACCCTGCCATGGGCAGGGATGCCTTCTACCATCCCAGGGTGCTCCAAGCCCCATCCAGCCCGGCCTTGGACACTTCCAGGGATGGGGCAGCCACAATTTGCTGCGGCCCAGGACACCTCAGGGTGGTTTCTGGGTCATGTTGATCTTTTTATCAACCAACACCCAAATCTCTCTCCTTAGCTGCTCTCATCCCAGCCCCCAAAGCTGAATTTGGAGCAGCAATCCTGTGATAACACAGCTCCTTCTGCAGCTTTTCCTTAATTGCTCTTTCCTTGATTTTCCTCTTTATTCACCAAATACTCTGCAGAATTTGCCCCTGCAACTTTCAAGCTGTTAGGACTTTAAATTGCTGGATAAACACAGTTCAGGGGCATTTGAAATGGATTCCTGAGCTGTCCCCTAAAGTTTGGAAGTCTCTCTGTGCCCAGGGATGTTTTAGACCCAGTTATTTTCACCCCCACACACAGAGGGGATTTTCCCAGCAGAGTGAGCAGGAAGTTATTGTTGCAGACAAAGGGGAAATCACCAGCAACCCCAGCACCAGCTCCTGCTCCTCCAACACCCAGCCCTGGCAGGAGCTGCTGGGGCTCAGAACAAACAGAGCTCTGCTCCATTGTTCCATCATTTCACGTAGCCCTGGCTGGTTTAAAAATGATTTCGGGAGCCCAGAGCCAAGCTTTGTGTTCCTCTTTGTGTGCGTGAGCTCCAACTTGACCCCGTTCAGGTTGGGAGGATTTAAAAAAAAATTAAATTTAAAAAATTATAAATAAATTTTTAAAAATAATGGTAATAATGATAATGATGATAATGATAATGTTAATGATAATGATAATGATAATAATAATACAACATCCTTATTTTGGCCCTTTTGGGAGAGGGGTTGTTGTTGTTGTTGTTGTTCCAGTTTTGAGTCAGCTTCCTGTGTTTACTGTGCTGGTGCTGGGCTCACTTCTGGTGTTTACTGGTTTTCACAGCTGCAGAGCTCCAGGAAAGTGTTCCCAGCTCTTCCTGTGCCTTTCCAAAGGCTGCCCCGACATCCCGGGAAAACAGGCGGGCTTGGAGCGGGGATCAGGAGCCTCCTGCTCCCCGGGCTCCCCGCAGCCCATAAAAGCACTTTGTCAATAATGGGTTCTGCATTTTCCTGGAAAAGGACTCAAAGTCCTTCCAGGCAGCACCCCCAGGGTTCTCCATGGGTCCAGCCCTGGTTCCTTGTGTCCAAGCCCTGCCTGGAAACTCCTGCTGTGCCCAGCCCTGAGCTGCCCTGGCTCCGGGGGTTATCCCAAACCCTGGTGCATCCCAAAGCCCCTCCGGAGCAGCCAGCAGGGTCTGCCTCATGTGTTGGGATTCATTAGCATTTTTAGCAGAGCATTTTGAGGTGGGTTCATCCACCTGAGGCCTCTCTTGGGTGTTTTTCATCTTTTTCTGTCAAGCTGGAGCTGCTGTGGGCACAGCCCCCGGGTGTGACAGTGCTGGGCACTAAGGGCAGGAGTTTCCCCAGCATGGATCCCAGAGCTACATGGGATCATGGAATTAGGGAATGGTTTGGGTTGGAAGAGGACGTTTTATTGGGATTAGAGTAGAGAAAAGACCACTGAGAGGCTTTTTAAAGCATGATTTATTGCTCTTATCTCTACAGTCTCATGAAGGAGTAAGAACTTCCTTACAGCATGAGATAGAGGTCAGTGGTCAGTGGTCACAAGACCAGAGGTTACAGGGGTTTTAAAGGTTAATTAGCCAATAATCTACTGCCACACTGATTGTTTTAACTTTCACACCAATGGCTATTAAACTGTATCACCCATCCTGCAATGAGGACAAATTTATCCAACCATATATTTCCACAGTCCTACAGAACTACACCTCAAAACTTCTTACCTTTATAACTACTTCCATATCCACACTTTAAAACCTTAAAACTTTCCACTACCCAGTTTAATGTGTTTCTATCTAAACTACAAACCCACAGTTTTGCTTCCAGTCTCTAGGCCTGGAAGCCTTGTCCAAGGCCTCAGGCCAGCCCTGGTGTTCATTTCGGTGTTTGGACCTGCACGCACAAGATTTTGGGAATTTTCTGAGCCTGGAATTCCCACACCTTTAAACATCATTTAATTCAACCCCCTTGCTGTGAGCAGGGCCACTTTCAGCTGGATCAGGTCAGATCCAACCTTAAATGTGAATATTCCCAGGGTTGGGACACCCACAGTTCTCTGGGCAACCCGTGCTGGTGCTCACCACCCTCGTGGAAAAAACTTCATCCTCAAATCTCAGCTAAACCAACTCAAAGCCAACCCCTGTTGCACTGCAATTTCCACACCCAGGCATATAAGGAAAGGGTTTAGTTTCACCTCTTTTAAGGCTTTTAAGGAAGAAAAACTAGAATTTTCCATGCCCTCCTTACCGTGTTTGGCTCAGTGTCAAGGCAAAGCCACCTGTTGGTCTCTGTAGCTGTTCCTCAGAAACGTTTCTATTGGGTACCAAGGCAAAAGCCCTCCTCAAACATTAAATACTTAAGAAGGAGCACAGAGATGTTTCTTGGGGTGTCTTAGCCAGGTGTGAGGGGCTTTCCTGCACCTGCACCGGGCTGCAGTTTTGTTTTTGTACCATTTGTTATTTTCTCTGTAGTTAAATTCTCTTTTGCTTCTCAAAACACACCCAATGAGGCACCTGGCAAGTTATTCTAAGCCATTTCTGGGAAGTTGCTGGTCAGCCCTCAGAGCTTGATCCATCTTTGTGGGGCTCCAAACACTCTGGCCACACGCAGCCTGTATCAATCCCCCTCTCCACACACACAGCCCAGCACCTTTCCACCTCTTATCTCTTCCTTATCAGCAGCGCCAGGCGGGTGCTGATGGAGCCACAGGTGGAAACCTGTCCCCAAAAAAAGGCTTTGATTTCCTGTGCTGCCCTGGCTGAGCAGAACTTCTGCCAGTCTGGGTTATTTAAAGGATGCAAAGCCTCTTGTGAAAGCAGCGAGGAGGGGGAGAAAAGAGCAGTTTGCATTGTCTGTGCTGCTGTGCTGGGGAAGCAGCACCACCTCCCACCCACTGCCACCCTCCAGCTGACAGCTGGGGAGGGGACAGGCACTTTTTGGCAGAGCTGGGGGCTGATATTTCCATACTTGGCTGACATCCTGCTGCTAAGTCTTTCTTCACAGCTAAAATTTCTCCTCCTCGAACGTAAGCATGCTCCTTGAACATTTTTTTGTGAGAAGGGAGTGAATATTTCCTGGAAAATTAACCCTAAAATCCAGGATGGATTTGTATTTCCACCATTGGAAGTAGCATGGTCAAAGTGAGCAGCTTCCCCCCTTTCACCTGAACTGGTGTGGGAATGCTTTGACCTGCAGAGCTTAATCCAGTTTGTACCAGCAAAATAATAAAGATGCTCCCAGGCACGGGGTAGGATTGTTGGGTGTCCAACAGGGCAGGGACTGGACCCAGTGAGCCTTGGGGGCCTTTCCAACTCAGGATTTTCTGTTCTGTTCCATCACTCTAAAGGGTTTAATCACTTTTCTGTGGCTGGGGGAAAAGCCTCACCCCTGCCCTGCACCTTGTGCCCACAGGGCTCTGAACTTGAGAGACTTTAGGGCACCAAGTGTTAATTAAATGCTCTTAAAAGCCACCCACACTTTCATTTTCCTGCACCAAGTGTTAATTAGATGCTCTTAAATATCACCCAAAGTCTTATTTCCCTGCTCCCCCTGTGTTTTTGGGGGGGTGTGAACAAGCAGCAGCAGCAGTGTTGAAGGCTGCCTCTCTGCAGGACAGGAGGGATGAGAGTCATCCAACAAATCCAGGAAAGAGGGAGAGGAACTGAAGGACAGGAAAGTGGAAATGAAAACAAGGAGAGCAGGAGAAGGATGGACACAGCAGAGAGAAAAGCTCCCAGCAGCAGCTACAGAACCATCCTCAGTGAGAGATGGGGCAGGAGGAAAAGTGGCAGAGAACGTTTCTCAGGAAAAAAATGGAAATGTTTCACTCTAAAAACCTGAAACCCAAAGATTTTGCAGCAGAACTGAGAGAGAGAGAGAAGCAGAAAGTTTCTGTGAGACACCAGGGCTTGTTCTCTCCTCTGCCTGCAGGTATTTGGGGCTCTGAGCTTTCTGGGCCTCCCAGGCTTTTCTTCTTCTCTCGCTGACAGCCAGGAATTCAGAAAATACACAAGATGTCACATTAGTGAAGGTTTTGCTTTATCTTTTTGGCCGTGTTTTTGTTTCTTTTTTCAACTGTTTCATCCAAAGTGGCGAGGGAGGGCAGCCAGGTGACAAAAAGAGCAAGACAAATGCCTCTGGTTCCTTATCAGAATCTCATAATTGAGCAATCTCCTTATTACAGAAACATTTCAGGGCTGGCCCCTGGGTGTGCTGGGCAGTTGGGCTTTGCAGGGAATGAAACAAATTGCTGATTTTGCAGGATGAACTTTGAATGCAAAGTGCAGCCTGAGAATGTAGAAAAGAAGAGAGATTTGGGTTTTACTGAGTAGAAAACAGAATGTGGAAAGCTCTCCAGAAATTCTGAATACATTTACCTGTTGAGAGATTTCTCTTTCCCTTTGAGATCTAGGTTGGGATTAATTATAACTTTTAGCAGAGCAATGGCATCCAGATTCTTTCTCCTTCTTAATGGCTATGATTACTAATTTTTAAAAATTAATTGCTCACAAATCCACAGATCTGGGACCCCTGTGCATCGTCCTTGGCTCAGAGCCACAGCAAACAATGGCTGCAATCCCATACATGTTCTGGCAGTCACTCAATATCCAGCACATTCATTTATGCTAAATTTACTCCTGTTTTCAATATTTCCAGCATGCCCTAACCCTTCTGACCTACAATCTGCTGTAAATCCCTTTTACTGCTCACTGACATGTGGTTTATAAATCATGAGGGGGGCACTGAGATGATCCCAGAAGCCAGCCCGGGGTTTGGATTGCAATTGGAAGGTCAGGGTTGTGGGCATGGCACACAGGCACACTTAGCACAGGAATCAATCCCTGACCTTAAAAGCAAAAGGAACCCCAGGTTCCTGCTCCCTCCCTGTTATCCTGTGAAATTCCAGGCCCAGAAAATTCTCAAAATCTTGTCCATGCAGGCCCAAATACAAANCAGGCTTCAACCTGAGACCTTGGAAAAGGCTTCCAAGTTTTGAGACCTTCAGTGAAAATGTGAATTTTTAGCTTAGATGGACACACATTAAGCTAAGCAGTGGAAAGTTTTGAAATTTAGGATACAGAAGTAATTATAAAGGTAATAGGAGGTTTTAAGGCGTGGTACTGTAAGTTTGTGTGTCATTAGATGATTGGTTGAGAGAGTCCTCAATGAAGCAGAGAAATATAAGACAAAATAATTAGGGATTGGTGTGGAAGTAAAAACATTACCTGGGGCAGTAGTTTAATTAATTACTTAACATTTAAAAGACCTTGTAAATTGTGTTCTTGTGACCACTGACCATGGATTTTGGCGTGTGGTGAGGATGTTCTCACCCCTCAATGAGACTGCAGCAATACATGCAGCAATAAATGCAATATATGCAAATAATGCTTTGGAACACCTTGGAGTGATGCCATCTCTCTGAAGGCCTGGCATTACCCCACACATGATTTAATTTCTCATTCCTCAGACCCCACACCTGGAGATTCCTGCCACCAGCAGTGCTCTGAAATCCAGAGGGTGCAGAGACCCAGCTGCTCCCCAAAGCCTTTCCCAGGGGAGAGAGAGGCTCCAAACATTTTCCTGCCATGTTTTGCTCACTGGGAAGCTCAGATATTTTGTTGTAACTGGAGCAAGGATGAGGCCCAGTGTCCATCATTCAAGAGATTGCAAAGGTGGCAGTTCTGTATGGAAATGCTTCTCCAAATATCCTGGAGCTTTGGGGTGAAATGGGAGAATCCAGGTTCCTGTTGGGATCAATGGAAAGGTCCCTGTCAGCTGCCCTGGAGTTTATCCTGATGGCATTTTTGGGTGGCACTCATTTCACAGTCTGTTTCTGAGGGATACATTGGAAGTTTCTCCTCATCTTTGAAAGGAGACTGGGAGGAGACTCAAGTGGGGACATTTCCAATGCAAATGCCTGAAATTAGGGAGGATGAACCCACCTCTAATGCCTCAGGAATCACAGAACCATGGAAGGTTTGGGTTGGGAGGAGATGAAATCCCATCCAGTTCCCATCCTGACACCTCCCACTGTCCCAGGCTGCTCCAAACCCTTCCAGCCTGGCCTTGGGCACTGCCAGGGATCCAGGGGCAGCCACAGCTGCTCTGGGCACCTGTGCCAGGGCCTGCCCACCCTCCAGGGAACAATTCCTTCCCAGTATCCCATCCAACCCTGCTCCCCATCAGTTTGAAGCCATTCCCATGTCCTGTCACTCTTGGCAGCTCTGAGGGGCACTGCTCAGTGCTCAGGACCCTTGGAAAGGCTCCCTGGGACTCTGGATGTGACCACAACAAAGTAATTCCTTGATTTTTTGCAGGTTTGAACCTGCAGCTTCACCCAGTTTGTGTTTTCCCCACCATTCCCTGCAGGAACTGATTTGTTTTCAGTGCAGGGACGCAACAAAAAAACAATCCCAGGGCAGACCCATCTGTGAGCAGAAAGAATTCTGTGAGAAAAAATCACACCAGTGCTGCTCTGCCCATCAGTGAGGCTGTAATTTCCCACTTTTTTGGCTTGTTCCCTCTGAAAATTCTACTTTCCTTTCCTGGCTGCAGCTTTAGAGGGAATCACACCCCTCTGCAAGGGAAGGAGACCACGCTGCTGTAGGTAAATAAAAAAGGAACCCAAATCTGTTGCAAAAATAACAACAAAACTGAAAAACAAAACAAAACAAAAACCAAAACCTCTAAAAATTCAGAGTTTTTCCCTTGGCAGCCCTTGCAATGACAGGCTGCTCCTACCACTGCACAAGGAGAGAACATTCCTGTCTGCACAGTGATGTCAGGGCCAGCTGGGGTTTAGGAACTCCTCACACACTCGCTCCAGGCTGCCTCACTACTCACAGGATACTCAGGGTGTGCAAAGCCTGTGTGCCTACACCCAGCTCTGCTGGGGACTGCACCCACCTCGGGGTGCCTTTCCTTGCCCAATTTCACCCCATTTCCAGCTGCACTCCCCCTGCAGAGGGGTTGGAGGAGGTGAAAAGCAGAAGGGCTCCTTGGGTGCCTCCTCTGTGCCTTCTGCTCCCCTGTGGAATTGCAGCAGGTGGAAATAATCCCTGTTTTCTTCACCTGCATGAGCAGTTTTAGGGATTGAGGCACTGTTTAAAGTTCATGTCATGCTTACAGGGTGGTTTTTCCTGTCTCTTCCATGCAGATCAATGTTGGGATATAATTCGTTCTTGATTCCTGACTCATCGGCAAAGGGGAAAAGAGAA
The DNA here is from genome assembly GCA_013389925.1 of Aegithalos caudatus. NCBI lineage: Eukaryota > Metazoa > Chordata > Aves > Passeriformes > Aegithalidae > Aegithalos > Aegithalos caudatus. The sequence continues at coordinate 61,720 of WEIU01017239.1, read as the reverse complement.
TGAGATCAGCTTTCTCACAGAATTTTCATTATTTAATTTGTTTTACTGAATAGAGAGGATCCAGATTCTTTACTATTCATCCTTTATTTGCAGTGAAATTACCAGAACAGGTGAGAACAAAGAGGTTCCTTCACCTGCAGAACAGAAACTGATAGGAAAAAAAAATAGAATTATTGCAAATACCCATTGTGACCTCTAGTTACGGCCATTGTAATAAATAGAAAATATTTTGTTAATTAAATCATTTTGAAGAAAAATAATTGATTTGAAGTTCCATTCTGGAAGGTTTTCCCAGTTCTAATGTGAATGAACTGTCCAGCACTTTGGGAACATCCCACTCCCCACGTGTGCCTCTCTCAGTGCTCTGGGGATGGGGATGCAGAGGAACAATCCTTGTGTCCAGTGGCTCCAGGCCATTCCCAGAGAGCTGAAATAGATGAGAAAAATTACTTAACACAGTCAAAATTAGCAGGGAGTGAAGGCATGGCAGGTTGGGGAGAAAAAATACTTCCATTGGCAGCCTTTGAACCTAAAATTATTCCTAAAGTCAATCTCTGCAGGCAAGAAGGGTGAAATTCAACATTTTCCTAAAGAAATCCAAGGGAATTGTTCTCCAGAAGCCCATTTGAATGGTGGGATGGGTTCCCATGGGGATCTCTGGGATTTGTGGAGGCACCTGCAGCAGAGGTCAGCAGAGCAGAGGGGCGCAGGGCATGGAGCAGGGGGTGGCAGTTCCAAGAAAAGAGCTTGGAAACAAAGAGGGGAAGCAGAAAGCCAGAGCTGTGACAGTGCCTTGGACTGGGGCAGGGAAGTCATCCATAATCCTTTTGGAAGATTGGCCTTCCCAAGGAGCCATTGTTTGAGTCCTGGCACGGTCTGTGCCTGTGCTTTCTCTGGAAGAGCTTCCCTGATTATTCAAGGTCATGGGGCTGGGATTTAATTCCTGAGAATGCCCCTGGTGCCAAGGGGAAGAAGATCCCACAGCTGGCAGCTCGTGGTGCTCAACCTCTCCATAAAAATCTGCAGGGAATTTGGGAAAATATTTCTTCCTCAAAGCACAGGTTCATATTGAGACAAGTCCCTGAAAGGGGAAACCGAGGCAGCTCCTTGGGAAGGCATTTTTAAGGAATGCTGCCAACCTGTATCTACTGGCCCTGGCTGAGCTGGGGATTCTTTGACAGGCACTGGGAGGGTGTTTTAATTAACATTTCAAGAAAAGCAGGGGGAAGAATGATTCTTCAACTTCTCAAAGGTCAGAAGGTGCTCAGACATCACAGAATTGGATGGAGGGCAAGAGCCTAAAGAGACAGAGACCTGTCAAAGCTCTTGGACAGCACAGCCCCTCAGAGGAGTTATTTTCTTTCTGTTATCAGGTGAAATGGAGCTATCAGGGAATGAATCTCCTGTTCAGACATGCTCCAGGAATAAGGCAGAGCTGGAGGGAGGTGCTGCTCTTCAGAGGTCTCTGCTGCATTGGGCCAAAGTGATGAGGGTGATTAAAACAAGAGTTGTGTGATCATTTTGTGCTTTGTACTGGCATTGATATCCTCCTGCAAAGGGATGTGATCTCTTTTCATGGAGACTTTGAAAAGTGGGAAAGGCTAAAGAGATTATTCTTTGCCAGGCATGGTGCAGGGCACCTCCCATCTTCTGTCATGGAAGAGATAAAAGATCAAATTTTCAGCAGGAGAAGCTTTTCAACTCCAGTTCTTGTCCTTCTCCACGCAGAGCCCATCAGTCATGCTGAGCTCACTCCGAGCTCCCCACTGCACTTCCCTTGAACTCTTAAACTGCTCAACTCAGCTTTTGTTTGAGCTGGGATCCCCACATCCAACTGGGTTTATATGAAAGAGGTGATTTTACCACTGGCAATCTCATTTATCTGACTGAACTTGCCTCAAAGCGTGCACATCAAGAAATGGCCACTTCTACTGTGCACAAAAAATGCCTCACACCAAAATCTGAGTGTGCCTGCAAATAGGAATTCCTCCAAAAGAGCTCCTATTAATGGGGAGTGCCCAAACAAACAGCTCCTCAGCACCAGAACATGCAAAAAATATATAAAAGTCAATGTATATAAAAAATAAAAACTCCTTTCATGCTGTTTCAGTCATAAAGCATTATGAGGTTTCTCAAATTTTAAAATTATTTTAGTCAAGCTTACATTGGATGCAAGGTGGGAATAATAATGAGGCAATGCTATTAAGTGGGAATTTTTTAGGAGTGGTTGTGGGAGATGCAGGGAGCTGGATGATGAGCCCACTGGAAGGAAAAATTGAAGCCAGCTCCCAAACTCTCTCCAAGAACCTGCACACCTACAGGAAGGAATTTTTAGGAAGCCAGAGATGTGACAAGAGACTTTCAACAGCTCAAACGCTCTTTCAGGTGCTGAAAATAGATCATTTCCCCATCTCTTTCCCCATCCAAGGCAGCCCAGCTGGGGGTGGGAAGGGTTCTCAGCTGAAATGTGAACTTTGCTGGTGTCTGTGGCTGGAGGTGACACAAAGGTTGCGGGACAAGAATAGAGTGAGATTAGCTGAGCTCTAATCCCACCAGTGCCGTGGTGGCTTCACCTACAGGGAGCCTTCCAGTGCTCCAGGGAAACGTTTTAAACCTGGCCTCCCAATCCTAACTGATCCCCTTCTATCCCCTTTTCTACTTCATAGCAGCATCAGGAACTGTTTTAGTTGTTCCACTTCAGCTGCCCAAAACAGGGCTGAGGAGGGGATGCAGGAGGAGAGCGAGCCCGAGGCTGAGCGTGGAGCTCGTGCCCAGATCCTGCTGAATCCCAAAGCTGGGATGGGGACAAGCGGTGCTGGAAACATCCCAAAATGCCAGCAGAACAGCAATGCCCCTGCTGGCCCATCAGAATAGAAATTATCCCCACCTCTGCAGTGCCTCGTGGGTTTATAGTTAATAAATTCATGTTTCACAGGCAGGCAGAGCCCAGGGAGGGAGAGGAGCTGTGGAAGTGATGTTTTCAGTTTTATCTTTCCTGTATTTCAGATTCTGTGCAGCCCAGGGCTGCAGCCTCATATTAAGTGCTGGTGATCTGTCCTCACAGAGTAGGGACACAAAACAAATCCTTTTCCTGCTGCACCCCAAGGACAACTTCCAGCCCCAAAGCACAACCAAGGGGGGCTGCAGGGAGGAACAAGAAGGATGGGACCTCACAACCTGCAGCTGCACTGGGACAATTCAACCCCAAGCTGCAAATGCACCCAAACTCATCCAAGGGGGACACCTGGGGACCCTTTGCCCATTCTGGGACCATTTTGGCTCCCCTTTGGCTGCAGCCCTGCCCAGGCTCTTGTCCTGCCCAAGGGGTGCCCTAAAGGCCTTTTAATAAATCTCTGCTTTATTCCCTGCCTCTGCCCAGTCTCTGCTCCAGCTCAGCCTTCCCAAGGCATTAGAAGCACAAAATATTCCAGTAAATTGTGGAAGCGCTGCCATTCCCATAGAAAAACAAACAGGAGCTGCCTGCCTGGTGGGTGGCCAGAGCAGCAGTGATGCCATGATCCACAGAACCTCCTGGAAAACCAGAACCTGCAGGATTTAACTCCAGGGCTCTGCAGAGCACGGAACAATCGGGCAGGGTGGAGGCGGCTTCAGAGCAGCATAAATCTTTCTTCCCTCTGCTCGAATCTCACGCTGATAGCAGCGAGTTTTCTTATCAGCCTCTGATGGCAAGCAACGAGGATCTAGATAAAGTTGTTTATTCCAGTCAGGTATTGGCATGATGTGAGAAAACACACTGGGAGACCAGATGTTCCCGAGCTGGCCACCGCAGGCGTTTGCTCGGGAGCAGGAAAAACGATTTTTCCTCCTTTTCCCTGGCCTTGCTTGGCCTGTTGTTATTTCCTACGAGCACCTCGGTGTTTTCCTCCATCAGCTGGAGCAGAGCCCGGGCCCTCCCCTCCTGCTGCATCTGTTTTCAAAGCAGTTTTTGAGAACTCTCAACACAAAAGTGATAAATCCTCCTCAGGATGTGGGGAAACGCTTGGCTGAGGATGATGAGGGGAATTCAGGCATGTTCTTGGTGATCCCTTTGGCCAATCTTACAGAGGACAGTGTTGAGGTAAATTTCTCTCCTGTATATCAGGGAATCACCTGGATTTTGCAACTCCCTGGACACTAGAGAAGTGGGAATGGACAATTAAATTTCTTTAATTTGAGAGGAGTTGGCAGCACAGGGTGGAAACTTTTTTGGTCTCTGCCCGAATTCATCTTTTCCTTGGGAGATTCACTGGCAAAACAGGACAGATTTTGTGGGTGACTTTGTTCTTTTAGTTTGTTTAAGGAGGTTAGCTTTTTTCCCAGTTTCTTTTTCATAAGATTTCAGGAGCAAAAACCCAACATGAAATGTTCTTTGATTTTGATCAAATGTTGACTCTATTAATTAAAAAATCACCTCACAGAGCGGCCCGACCTCATCTATCTGCAGAGCATTTGAAGTCTCCAAACAGAACAGGAGATAATCAAATGTCCACATAATCTTCCCTTTTAACCTTTGGATGAGGAATTTTTTCCAGCCTGTACCTGGAAACACTTGTACCTTTTCCTGCACCTGAAGCAATCAGCAACGGCAGGACTCAGCAGAGAGGAACAACAACAACAACAAAGTGTTGGAAGCCCTTCATTAACCAATCTGAAATGAAAGCATTCAATCTTAATCCTGTCACCAGGGTTCCCTAATTAAGGGAATGGGCAGATTTATGAGGTTTCTATTTTTACTGCCTTGGAAGTGATGTCAGGGCTGGCCGGAGCCAAGGGGAATTGTGTGTAAATTATCCCAGGAGAACTCCCGTGTTCTCCAGCTCCCACAGCACCTCCCCAGCATCTCCAGCTTCCAACAGAAAACCTCAGGCAGGGCTGCAAGGGATTCACATGAGCTCGAGCTGCAGCGTTGTTTTCTTTTCACATCTTGCCTTTCCATACTTTTCTGGATTATTGCTGTCAAATCCCCATCCTCTGCAAGGCCAGTGGGAGGCAGTGGGGTAAATTTTCTTCCTGATCAGGCTGGAATGAATTTTGGAGGTTCCTATAAAGTCGTCAGGCATCACTCACTTTTGCAGTGGTGGCAGAAATTGGACAAATGGGATTGGGAAGGGGAGAATGGGGGTGCTGGGCCACCTGTAAATGGATAAAAAGTGAGTTTAGATCTCAACAGGCAGGGAATTGGTCAGAGAGAGCTGTCCCTTCTTGGTCCTTTGGCAGTGTTGGCACTTCTGTGTCTACTGAAGCACTTTTTGGAGAAATTTCCTCCTAAACAACTAGTTGGGACAATGAGGGATCTTCCATGAAAGAGCCTCAGCCCCTTCCTTCCCCCTCTGGAGCTGCCTTTAGTGATGCTGCTGGGGGAATAAAGGAGATGGGAAAGGTCTGAATTCCAAATTCAATTCCTCCAGCAAGTGACAACCTGAAATTCAAAAGGCAAAGAATCACCCCAAAAATCACACAAATCCAAAACCAACTAAAGAAATCATTAATCCAATTTCCAGAAAACAAAATCCAAGCTCCGAGTGCTTTCAGGATTTTGTTCTTTCCGTGTATTGATGGAAAGCTTTTAGCTTTACCCCTATATTTAGCATTGCAATAAATGTTCCGAATCCCCACGCTGCCATCACTGCTCATTTAAAAGCTTAAATAGCTGAATTTATGACAGGTTTTCTTTCTGATGCCACTGTTTTCATGCTCATGAATTATAGATCGAGCTCCAGAGAGAGTGGTGGTGTCACAGAAAAACTGATCACTCGTCTTCATGCAGAGGAAGAATGAGATAGGAAGAGGCTCTGTGACAATGGGCAAATTTATTGATTTGGGGAAAAAAGGGTCTTTTGTGGAATCTGTCAGATTTTGCCTTTTTCATTACGATGGGAGGAGCAGGAATTTGATTTCTGCCAGCAGCCCAAGGAGCAGGCTAAAGGAATCTCTGTCACAGGGCAGATCCCTGTTCCCTGTTCCAGCAGGGATGACCCCCTCACTTCACTCTCATTTATCAAGACCTCTCCCAAACCAAGCATTTCTCTGTGCATTCTGACCTGGCTACTCTCCACAGCCAGAATTCCACATTTTCCTACTGCTGACCAGCATTTCCCTGCTGTAGCTTCTCTTCTCCTTCCAGGAGACCCTGTCAGCGAGGAATTCCTCTCCTGGAATTCCTTCCCTCCCCCCATCAGCTGTGCTGGGAGAAGTGGGCAGATTTTTGCACATTGAGTCTCACACCATGTTGAGGAAGGATAAAATATTGAAGTTATTTGTGCTGCAAAGTTTGGAGAACAAAAATGCTGTCAGTTATCTCAAGATTGCCTTGTGCCTTATTCCCTGCACTTCCACGAGATGTTTTTATCTCTTCAAGGTGAAATTTGTGAATAGCACAGGGGGTTTGCTGTGCTGAATGTGTTTGTGCTTCCTCATTCTCTCCTCTTACACAAGAAATTGTGCCAAATTCTCCTTTTTCCCTTCTCCACCCCTTCCAAATCCCCTTTCCCAAATTACCTGACAGCCTTTCATGTCCATACTCTGGCAATTTCTCCTTCATTCCAGGAGGGAGGAATGCACAGGCCAGATAGTCTAACATAGCTTTGCAAAGACTTTAAGCTTCTTTTCCTCTTGTCAAACCAGCCTAAAATAAATGTATTCCACACCTATAGCCTGAAAAATTTTTACAAGGCAAGGCTCTCATGAAGAAATATAAATCTCAGTGGGGAGAAGAATGCAAAGCAATAAAGTTGTGTATACAGCTGAAGGCAGAGGGATGAAGGGCTGGCAGATGAACTATTTTCTAGTTGTTTCCTCACCCAAAAACCATCCTCTTCATCAAAGCCTGAGCAACTTCCAGGAATGGACTTTATCCCTGTGCCTGCTCCTGACAGAAGTAGCTTTGCCAGCCTGACCTTCTCCTTAAATCCACTCAGCGTGGCCTGGAAAGTTTTACATTTTTTTCTTGCTGTTTCTTTCTGTTCTGTCACTTTTAGGGCAAGAGAACTATCCCCACTGAATCATCAAAAAATTGTGATGAGGAGAGGGGAGGGAAAGAGGGAATGAAAGCAGCTGGAGAATAAAATATTAAAAAAAAAAAAAAAAAAGGAAGGGCCACCTAATACTGATGAATAAATGTTGTGTTGAAACTTTCAAAATCCAGGACTTTTGTCCAGGAATTATCACAATAATTGGTCACACACACAGAATTGAATTCCTTTGCTCCTACCATCAGATATGTTGGGAGGAGTGGGCAGATTTTCCACATTCTCACACCAAATCGAGAAAGAATAAAATATTTAAGTCATTCTTGCTAGTGGGGAAGGTGGCTTGAAGAACCTTTTGGGGTAAATTTTGGTGTAAATTGGGGTAAATTTGCAGGTTCCTACAAGTGGAGGGGAGCCCAGCAATGCTCTCAGCCCGTGGTTTGCTCTGGAGGGCTCCAGGTGAGAATCCCAGCACAAACCAACAAAGGAACCTCACCCAGAGTTTGCCACGAGGCTCCTTCCTCCAACACCACCAAGTTTTGGGGTGTACCAGCCTCCACCGTGCCTCTGGAAACACCACATAATTGAGCAATGGGGTGAAGTTGACCCTGACCATCCCTTTTTTGTTTGTGTGCAGCATCCAAGCAGCACCACCCGGAGCAGGACCCTCAGACTGCATCCCCAGGACTGCTGTGTTTGGGTGTTTCTTTGCCAGCTGTAAATCCTGTGAGGCTGCTCCTGTTTCAGGGCTAAATTGCATTTGTCAAGTCCACCTTTTGTCTCCTGCAGAGCTGGGGGGGATTGATCTTTCCAAGGAATGTGCTGGGACTTGTGGAGGCATTTTGGGGGCTGGAAGGTGAGCTCCTGCTGCACTTCATTCCTCTCCAACACACACCTGTGACTCTGATCTGTCCCCGTGAGTCTTGTGGGCAGTGGCAAACATTGACCAATTCCTGGTGCTTAAAATGGAATTTTTCAGAGGTGGAAACACTGGTGGCTCTTCATAAGGGAAGAAAGAAGCCTGAAAGCTCTGTTTGTGGAGGAGGCAGAGGAATTTGGTGTGGCAAAGCCTCGCAGAACTTGTGAGACAAAAGCTGTGCAGTCCTGTGGCCACCTCCAGGACCACATCTGGGTGTGTGGCACCTCCTGAGCTTGGAGCCCATGGCACCTCCTGAGCTTGGAGCCTGTGGCACCTCCTGAGCTTGGAGCCAGCCCCATGGCATCTCCTGAGCTTGGAGCCAGCCCCATGGCATCTCCTGAGCTTGGAGCCAGCCCCATGGCACCTCCTGAGCTTGGAGCCAGCCCCATGGCATCTCCTGAGCTTGGAGCCAGCCCCATGGCATCTCCTGAGCTTGGAGCCTGTGGCACCTCCTGAGCTTGGAGCCAGCCCCATGGCATCTCCTGAGCTTGGAGCCAGCCCCATGGCATCTCCTGAGCTTGGAGCCAGCCCCATGGCATCTCCTGAGCTTGGAGCCAGCCCCATGGCATCTCCTGAGCTTGGAGCCAGCCCCATGGCATCTCCTGAGCTTGGAGCCAGCCCCATGGCATCTCCTGAGCTTGGAGCCAGCCCCATGGCATCTCCTGAGCTTGGAGCCAGCCCCATGGCATCTCCTGAGCTTGGAGCCAGCCCCATGGCATCTCCTGAGCTTGGAGCCTGTGGCACCTCCTGAGCTTGGAGCCAGCCCCATGGCATCTCATGAGCTTGGAGCCAGCCCCATGGCATCTCCTGAGCTTGGAGCCAGCCCTATGGCATCTCCTGAGCTTGGAGCCAGCCCCATGGCATCTCCTGAGCTTGGAGCCAGCCCCATGGCATCTCCTGAGCCTGGAGCCAGCCCCATGGCATCTCCTGAGCTTGGAGCCTGTGGCACCTCCTGAGCTTGGAGCCAGCCCCATGGCATCTCCTGAGCTTGGAGCCAGCCCCATGGCATCTCCTGAGCTTGGAGCCAGCCCTGTCCACCCTGGGGCCGTGTCCAGGGAGCTGCTGGGGCTGGTTTGGCAGGAGGAGCTCCAGGAGACAATGGATGGCTGGAGAACAAATGAAGCATCACAGAGACCATTGGAGGGGAGGCTGATATTTGAGATGGGCCCAGACTGAGTCAGGATTGTTTGGAATTCTCTCTGTGCCTTTGCTGTGCTGTCTGCTCTGGTTCTCCAGCACCAGCCCTGCTCCTCAGGCTTTCAGATCAGGGTCAGCTTGGCAGCAGAGGTGCTGGAAGTGCTGGGAGCCCTCAGCTCCTCAGAAGCCCCTCCTGAATCCAGGCTTGGTTCCATTGCAAACCAGCCTCTGATTCACCAAAAGCTTGACATGACCAAGATGAGACAGTTTTGGGTTCTCCAAGGAAATAACAATTCCCAAAACTCTCCCAGCCAGCCCTGAGCACTGCAGTGATGAGCTGCTGCCTCTCAATCAGCCCCAGGAAGGGCCAGATTTGATATTTTGCTCTGTGTTGAACAAATGGTGGCGGCCTGAAACAAATGCTTGTGGGTGGTTAAATTAGTCCTTGCAGCTGTATGAACTAATTTGGTTAATTGTCAGTAATCAGCTCAGAAAACAAAGCTTGGGCATTTCTCGATAAGTGCATCAAGAACAGCAGAAAGAAAACTGACTTGTGGTATTTTAAGGTAAAATTAACAAAATTATGTAGATTATTTAAGAACTTTTAGGCTATTTTTGTGCATCATCAAAAGAATGGCAGAAGAGGAGAGAGGCAGTGTCCCAAATTTCTCTTGAGAAGCAAAATCTTGGATATTTGCTGCTTTTAGAGCTGGACCTCTGAGTAATTTCAGTAATTTATTACTGATATCTGCACTGTCAGATATGCCTGTGACTGACTAAGGTGAGGGGCTGAAAGCTAGACAGAGTGGAGATTTTCAGGATTATCTTCAGGAAAGAAAGTTAGAAAAAAAAAATTTAAAAAAGAACTATAGCTCCCACTCTGACAGGCGGTTCCAGGGGTTTGGAGATGGCTGTGTTGAAATCTCTCCCCTCTTAAGGAAGCAATAAAATTCCTCTGCTCATGATTAGCACCTCATTAACATCCCCTGGCTCTCAGCAGCCTGCTCAGCACTCTTGGTGCACCCAGCACACCTCATTCCATCCTTGCTGGAATTCTGGAGGCTCAGAATTTCAGACTTTCTGTGCTAAAGGGCACTGACCCTCAGGAAAGCACCACATTGGACCTGGGGCCTTGGAACAGGCTCCCGAAATTGAGTGACAGCCCTGGGGCTGTGGGTGTGGGGTTTGAATAGAAGTGTGTGATATCACAGGGTGAAAAACTTAGATTTAAGATTTTAGTATATATTATTTAAGATTTTAGTATATAGTAATATATATGGGGAAAGATGGAGGATTTAGGGTGTTGTCTAAGGCCTTCACCTTTTTCTTCTTGGTTTTGGGTGTTTTTTTCTAATTGGGTAAAAAAGATCTGCATTGGGGGCCTTGGGTGGTCATTATTGGGTCAAAAGTATAAATAATATAGGTGTCACCTCGTGATTGGGTAATTATCATTTGAATAACCTTGGAAAGAGTTACCATTATCCATTTTACCTCAATTTTCTACTTTCCTAGTTAGAGCTCACAGCTGATGAGGCTGCAATATAGATAAGAATTAATAAACACCAAATCTGAACACAAAACTGTGACTCTCATGTATTAAGTAATTAATTAACATGAAGAAAAGAAGATAAGAAAGCAACACTTCCTGCCTCCCGAAATTCCTGTTCCCATCAGAGGTGATTTCCTTCCTGTCAGGTGTGACTGGGAGTTGTGCTTAATGGATTCAGCTCCACACTCCGAGCTGTCTGCCTTTCCCTGGGTGTAGCTGAAATTCCCTGTTTTTCTAGGATAATTGGTTCCTTTTCAGGAGGGCAGGGGATCGACATCCATCAGTTTGGCTTTCCCACCTCTCCCAAGCTGCCTTGTGCTTGGAGCAGGAGCCAAGGAACTGGTGCTGGATGGAAATTCCTGGGTGGAGATGGGAGCAGAGGCCTGGTCAGCAGGAGCTGAGCACAAAGGTCTGGGCTGGTGGCAGTGTGATTGTGTTTTATCCATGTGAATTGTCCATGAAAAGCTCAGATCATTCCCAGGGTGTGTTTGGAGACAGGAGCAGCAATCTCTTGGTGAGGGGTGGGATTGGGAGGGTTGGAATCACCCCTGTTATCCATAAGCAACCTGAGAAATTCCAACTGGAGCACAGAAGATACTTTAACACCTGGATTGCTTTTATAGGATGGGATTAGAGACCTCCATCTCTTTGTCCTCAAAAGGATGGCCCTGAAGAGGTGAGGAGGTAACTGCTTAAACTGGAGGAAGTGTCAGGAGAAGGACAAATGGCCCTAAAATGATGCTGGATGTAGTCAGGCTGGATATCAGATAACTGCCAGTAACCTGGGCAGGGAAGTCAGGATTTCCCTTCTGCTGGGAGCACTGGGATGGTTTGGGAGGTGACTTAGAGTGTAAAATGGTTTATCACAGAATGATGAAATGGGTTGGGTTGGAAAGGACCTCAAAGCTCACCCAGGGCCACCCCTGCCATGGCAGGGACACCTCCCACTGTCCCAGGCTGCTCCAAACCCTTCCAGCCTGGCCTTGGGCACTGCCAGGGATCCAGGGGCAGCCACAGCTGCTCTGGGCACCTGTGCCAGGGCCTGCCCACCCTTCCAGGGAACTATTCCTGGCCAATTTCCCATCCAGCCCTGCCCTCTGGCAGTTTGAAGCCATTCCCTGTGTCCTGTCCCTCCATCCCTTGTCCAAAGCCTCTCTCCAGCTTCCCTGCAGCTCCTTCAGGCACTGCAAAGCCACAGTGAGCTCACCCCAAAGCTTCAGGCTGTGTCAAGGGAAATATAGTTTGGATGTTAGGAAAAAGTATTTTTACAGAAAGGGTGATAAAGGACTGGAATGGCCTACCCAGGGTGGTGGTGGAGTCACCACCCCTGGATGTGTTTAAAAAAGGATTGGATGTGGCACTGGTGCCAAGGTTCAGTTAGGAGTTAGGGCTGGGTTGGACTCAGTCTTGAAGGTCTCTTCCAACCTGGTGATTCTGTGATCCTGTGAATTCTCCTCTCCAGGCTGAACAATCCCAATTCTCCCAGCCTTTCCCTACCTCTGATCATCCTGGTGCCTCCTCTGGCCTTGTTCCATTATCTCCACATCCTTCCCAGGAGGGAAGGCACAGAGAGGGAGCCCAGGACAGGGCACAGAGCCCCGGGTGGGGTCTCACCAGTGCAGCACAGAACCTGCTCCTGTTCTTGGGGCCGTGCTCATCAAATAACTGAGATTAACTTCCCAAAGGCATCACCACCCTGCCCCTCTGTCCCTGTGTCTCTCTGCTGACTCCTTGGCCCCTGGAGATTTCCTCTGGCACGTGTGGAATGCTTTGTTCTGAGGGGCACCTCTAATCCCAGCCTTCCTGGCTCACACTCGGGCTGCTCTCCTAATGATGTGGAAGGGAATGAGTGCCCAGCTCACTCCAGAGCAAAGGGAGGCTCCTGCTGCAGGAATGTGCTGGCACCAGGCACAGGCTGAGGTTACAAGAGTGGGCAGAAATGAGCAGTGGTTGTCCCCTGGAACAGCCCAGGAATGCCACCAGGATCCTGGGTGCACACATTGCATATCTCGGTGTTACACGTGTGAACCTGCACAAAGCCTTTGCTCTGGGCACATAATTGGTATGAAACAGGATTTTGCTCTTCCTTTTTCCTTCCCATCTCTGCTAAAGCCTCTCAAGCCCTACGTTTTGGCTGGTGTTTATCAGTGCCTGGGTTGGGATCATGTGCCATCATCTCTGCTCTTGTCTTTTTCTCCCACTTTGGGCACATCCCGAGAGCATCAGGCACAGCTGAAATCCTCAGTTAATTCTGTGATCCACAACAGTGACGCTCCCAAAGTTTAATTTTAAACAAAACCCCAGTAAAATTACCTGTTTTCACATTTATGGGTGTGACAAAGGCAGAGTCAGTGCTGGGTCCAGCCTGAGAGAAGATGCCACAAGAAGTCAGAAAATAAAGATCCGTGTCTCTGCCCTTTCCACTGCACATCCCAAAAAATCCAACTTCCAGCCGTTTTTCCTTCATTTTTTTTCCAGAACCCACCAGAGAATTTTTAAACTTGTTTTCTTAAAGCATTCAAAATGATTAGTCCCTCTTCAGATGCAGAAAGAATAAAGTTCCAGCTCCTGCTAGAAGCCAGCCAGCAGAGCAGTGCTGAGACCATTTATTCTCAATATTCCAGCCTAGGGGCCGGCTCCTTTCTTTGGGATCCACAAATTTGTTCTTGCTTTGTGTTTCCTCTGTGGGAATGCATGGGCTGTGAACCAATGGAGCTGCAGTGGAACTTCAGGGCTCCTGGGGAGCCTGCAGTGCTTTTGTGTCTGGGATCAAACCCCTCTTCTCTGTCAGCAAACACTGAAATTGCTGGAGACAATTCCAATGGAGCTGTGCAGGAGGAAAGCAGAGCAGGGAATGGAATCCCACCTGCTGGCAGAGCTGGATATTGGGATATTGATGGATGTTTGGAAATTGAACCTTCCAAAAACAAGTGTCCTCACAAGGAAGGAGGATCCAAACGTTAAGGGATTAAAAAGGAAATGTTTTCTCTTTGTGTTTGGGTTGGTGTGGGTTTTCAGAGCTCAAATTGGGCACTGTTGGGAGGTGATGGCTGATTTTAGGGTGCCTAAATGCTGTAATGGGTACAAAGATCCCAGAGCCCCTCACCCAGCAATTCCCTGGGCTGGTGCAGTACAAAAGGTGTGACAAAGCAAGGACAGGAATGTGGGGAATTAATTTCTGCCTTTCTCCATCCTTGGGAAAGGTCTGGTGAGGTGTCACCCAGAATGTCTGTGCATTCATTTCCTCCTCTCCACCAGCAGGGATGTCCCACTGACCTCACACAGAGAATTAATTCAATATTTATCAATATTTACTTGGCAGTACTCTACTGATGGGCTCTGCAGTGCCCAGTGATGGTGTTGCACTTGTGTCCCCTCTTGACATTTTTTTTTTTCTCCCAAAGCCAAGAATCACGGATGCAAAAGAATTTTAACTCCTAATCAGGGAATCATAAACATCCAGGAGCCTGATGATTACTTCACTATTATTTCTTGCATTAGTTAGTATTTCAAATAAATGTATATTCCTTCAACTCATCAAGATTAATGAAGTCAATCAGCATTTTGGCCATGGCCAGGCAGGCATCCAGAGCTTTTTCCCAGGTTCTCTGACAGGCTTTGGGGCAGCTCTGGACCCCTGGGCAGACCATTCCCACCTCAGAGCCTGATAATTCCATTTTGGAGAGACAACTCTCCTCTCAGCACAGCAGTGGCAATGCTCTCACAGTTTTCTTCGTTTTGGAATCTCTTTGATCCACCACTGCCCTTGCAAGGTTGCTTGGGGGCAGATGATGAACTGGGCACTGAGTGGTGCCTAAAATACCCCCTCTGCCCTCTAAAATCCCAATTAAAGCTCCAGCCCTGGCTGAGTGCTCTGGGAGATTCCTGTTTTCTCCCTTCAGCCCCAATGCTGGAGAAAACAAAGCATTTCTTAAGATGAGGCCCTCCAAATTGTCTGCATGAATTTTATCAAGCACAGGGTTTATAAATGATAAAATCACCAGGAAATGTAACAAATTTGCTTTATTTGCAAAATAAATTGACAGCAGGGCTGAGGGGAAGTTTTATCATGTTCCCCAGGTCTTGTTCTCAGTGTCCTGAATGAATCCTCCACCATGTGTACAACTGTTCTTAGAAACGGGAGTTTGACTTTCATCAAGGAAAATAAAGGTCCCACCTCAGCATGGATGCAAAGTACAGAAACAGAACAGTACAAAGTACAGAAGGGACAAAAGTCAGCATTTGCTGGTTCTCTCTGGCTTTTTAGAGCGTGATTTTTCCTTTCTGTGGGGGAACCCACTCAATTTAAATCTGACCAGTGTCAGTTGTAACCCTTTCCACCATCAGGAGGGATTTCCATTTCTTGGCTCCAAGGCAGTGAAAATCCATCTGGATGGAGAATATTCCCCCCTGCAGAGGAGGGTGAGGTTCTGTCCCTCCCCTTCCAGCCCTGCTCTGCCTGGAGGTGACGGCCAGGGCTCTGATTTCACCTTTTGGTTCTTGCAGGGGACTTCACCACTGATGCCTGGAGTTTTCCCTTCCCTGTATCCCAGGCTCTGCTGCCCAGGCTGCAGCTCTGAGCTCACAGTCAGGGGCACTCAGCTCTGCACACAGCAGGGACACAAAACAAATCCTTTTCCTGCTGCACCCCAAGGACAACTTCCAGCCCCAAAGCACAACCAAGGGGGGCTGCAGGCAGGAACAAGAAGGATGGGACCTCACAACCTGCAGCTGCACTGGGACAATTCAACCCCAAGCTGCAAATGCACCCAAACTCATCCAAGGGGGACACCTGGGGACCTTTGCCCATTCTGGGACCATTTTGGCTCCCCCTTGGCTGCAGCCCTGCCCAGGCTCTTGTCCTGCCCAAGGGGTGCCCTAAAGGCCTTTTAATAAATCTCTGCTTTATTCCCTGCCTCTGCCCAGTCCCTGCTCCAGCTCAGCCTTCCCAAGGCATCACACCCAACTCCCTGAGTGACTCAGGAAATTTATTCCAAATCTGTTCCACCCTGGCCAGGCTCCAACATGAGCCAGGGCCGGAGTGGCCGGCAGGAATGGGTGGAAATCCACACAGGGACATTCCTCACATTCCGGGGCACGTGCTGCTCCCTGGAAAAAAAATATAAATAAAAATAACCCAAAACTTTCCACTGCAAACAGGCACTGGGAGATTTTCCCTCCCCAGCTGTTCCAGTGCTACCAGAACTGCTGAAATTGGGAATATTGGGGTGCCAGGCCCTGTGAGCAGCAGGAGAAGTTGAATTTCTCTCACCTGGCTGGAACATGTGGAATTTAAAGAAGGCAAATAATAATTAATTACCTAATTATTGATAGTGGTAATCAAAGTAACCAAAGCAATCCATGAATTAATTCTCTGTGTGAGGTCAGTGGGACATCCCTGCTGGTGGAGAGGAGGAAATGAATGCACAGACATTCTGGGTGACACCTCACCAGACCTTTCCCAAGGATGGAGAAAGGCAGAAATTAATTCCTGTCCTTTGTGTTCATCCCCTGAATTGTTCCCCGTTCTTCCAGACCAAGGCTCCCCCATCCAGTGCCCTTTTCCAGAGGGATCCACATCCCACCCAGGGCTCAGCACAGGAGTGTTGGACAGATCCAGGTGCTCCTTGTGATCCCTCCACTGCCCCCAGGAATTTTGGGGTCAGGTGTCTGCCAGTGCCACTGCCAATATCAATTCATTCTAAATATTTATTTATTTTAAATACTGATTTATTTTAAATATTAAAAAAAAAATTTAAATATATATAATACATTGGATTTATGCAGAGCTGTTTATCCACAGCCAGTGAAGGGGAGCACCAGGAGGGTTTAGCAGAGGAAAATTTGGCTGCTCAGGAGGGGTTTGTGTTTTAATTGCTGGGCTTTAATTCCCCCTGCAGCTGCTTCAAGGGGTGATAGAGAAGCAGAGCTGGGCTCTCTGTTCTGGAGGAGAAGCAAGTGGAGCAAGGGAAATTCCAGCTAGATCCAGGGAAAAATTCACCATGAGGATAATTGATAAAAATATTCAGAATTCAAACACAAAGCATCATGGGCTGGCTTTGAAGCTCCCTCTGCTTTTTGCTCTCTTCCAACCAAAATTTACCTGATGAATTAACCTTTCATATTAATTACAATATGAAAATAATCTGTGCTTTTACCTGATGAAGCCACACTGTGATCTGTCAATTTACAAAGCCATAACCTTCCTATATTCAGAATTCTTTCCCTGACACCAGAGGAACTTTCCAATGTGCCACGACAGCTTCAAAAAGAGCATTTTACTGTGTATCAACTCTGCACCCTGAATGAATGCACTGCCCACGTTATTATTGATCTCTTCTGTAATTTCAGTCCCTGCTGGCCCCATTTAATTGAACAATTTTGTGGTCACCTGGCACCAGAACATGTCATCAATACTTCCCTGGAATTCTCCCTGTAAATTTTATTCATGGAGCAGGGTCCCATCCCTGTCCCTCCCTCACCCCTGAGTTAACCAGATGACATTTATTAAATTTGTTTCATTCTCAGTGGGTACCTGCAGGTGCAGAAAGAGTTGTCAAAACACTTTTTTATAAAATTTAATCAATGAAAACAGAGAACCAAGGTCACATTCCCTCATGTGACTACAAATTCATTCATTGTTTTGGAGAGGATGGAAAGAGGTTGTGACAGGAAAAACATCTTTTAATCAGCAATTCCTGTAAAAAATTCCATAGGAGCTGATCTTATCTCTTCTCTGTTGTCCTAAATCACCAAACAAATAATTTCTCTGTGAGTTTCAGCAGCATCCCTGAGTCCCCTCTGTCACATTTCACCAAACTGCTGAGGGATGCTGAAGCACTGGGGATGTCTCCACCAAAAGTTTTGGTTTAGAGTTGTATACAGAAGTGGGAATTGATCAGGATGAGATCTGTGCTGGTTTGGTTTGAGATCAGAGCTGGTCTGTGCTGGTTTGGGATCAGAACTGGTCAGTGCTGGTTTGGTTTGAGATCAGAACTGGTCTGTGCTGGTTTGGTTTGAGATCAGAACTGGTCTGTGCTGGTTTGAGATCAGAACTGGTCTGTACTGGTTTGAGATCAGAACTGGTCTGTGCTGGTTTGGCTGAGATCAGAACTGGTCTGTGCTGGTTTGGTTTGAGATCAGAACTGGTCTGTGCTGGTTTGGTTTGAGATCAGAACTGGTCTGTGCTGGTTTGGCAGCCAGAATGGGGCAGGTACAGCAGAAAAACCTTGGGAAAGGAGCAAACCCTGCCCAAGCCCAGCCCGGTCCTGAGGCATCCTTTGCTTCAAACCAAAGAAGGAGCACTTTAAATTTCACTCCCAACACTGGAAATGAAAACTCAGTTTGAAATGGGACTTGGGCTGTTGGAGGGATCAATAAACAGGAGCAGAGCTCCCCAAGCTCAGCCCCAGGGATGTGCTGGTGCCAGGGACACTCTTCCCCCAGATCCCTTCCATGGGTGGCTTCCAGCAGGTGCCTGACCTGTCTGAAGAGATCACCTGTCTGAAATTCCTCAGCATTTGCCATAAAACCCCTCAAACCCCCATTTTAACCCCAACCTCATTCCCTGTTTGCAGCCTCTCCTGCCCTTCCAGAGTCCCTGTGTGAGAGGAGTTCCTGCTCCACAGCTGAGGATGGAGACGTGAGGGGCTGCATTCCCACAAGCTCCCGGCACGCTCCGAAGGCACCACGAGGGACAGCTCTGAGAGGCAGCCAGCTTTCTTCTCCTTCCTCTGCTCTGGTCCTCAGCAGCTCTCAGCACTGCCATCCCTCAGATGCTTCCATGGGCCTTGAACATTTATTTTAAGAGGAATAAAAGTGGTTGCTCTGTGCCTTGCCCGAGCTCACCCAGGGTGTCTGTGGCAGAGCCAGCAGTCGAGCCCAGATCTCCAAAATCTCAGGCCAGGCTTAACCACAGGGCCATTCTTCCTCTCACAAAGATGATTCCCCATCCCATAGGAAAAATATTCTAATGGGATCTGGAGAAAAAAAATCCTATAAAAATACTTAAACCTGAACAAGTATGTAATAATTGCTATTCAGGATCCACGCAGGGGCTAATGAAAGCCATACTCCCTAAACTTAATTTAAAACAAGCCCAATATTATTTTTAGGGTTTGGATGGGGATTTATTGCTTCTATCAGCAGCATGTTTGGCACCCAGTGCCACAAAAAAAACCCCTCTGCTGTTTCATCAAAGCCCTGGCAAAAAAAACCCAAAAAAACCAAAAAAACACTCTGATTTTTGAACAGCTGCTTCATTTCCCTGATTAAAAATCCCCCCTGGTGCTCCTGCTGGTGTTACTGTCCCCTTGGGAAACAGGGGGGCTGTGACACCCAGAGTGGGAGGCCAGTCCTTGCTGGGCTGAGCTCCCAGGCACAGTTTGGGATTAAGCTTTAATTCCGGAGATAGGAGTTATGCAATAAAGCAGAATATGAATCCCCAGGGCTGACCTTCCAGCCCAGGGGTGCAGTGCTGCCCTCTGAAACCCAACCTGAGCAAACTCTTCCCTCTCCTCGGGGATAATTGCATTTTGCCTCTGGGTTTCTGGCTCGAGGTGTGTGATGTGCAGGAGCTGAGTCAAGCTGGGGGTGTTGTTTTCACACGTGAGACAGTAAATGATGTTCTCTCCAGAGGAATTGAAAATAAAGGCACGTGGCAGCACAGCTCATCTGATTTTTTTTCTCCCCCTTTTTTTATATTGTTTCTGCTACTCTAATTCCAGGATCTAGGAGAGGAACTAACCACAATAATACCATTTTTTACAAGATTTTAACTTAATTTTGGTTGGGGACAAGAAACTCAAATATTTCTGGTAAACAAGAACAATGCAGGCTCTGTGAACTGAACTCAAAGCCCTGAAGAGCTGCAGAGCATCTTTTTGTCCTTGCATCCTAAAACCTCTTTCTCTATAGAAAAGGGTTAAAAGCAGCAAAAGAAAACAATGAAGGCATCAAAATAGCTCAGGCCAAGTGCAAAGGCACATATTTCTGGTGTTTTTACCCCGTGTCTCAGCACCTGCCAGCCCAGTGTCTCCTTTCTCATTACCCCAGCAATAACAAACCCTGCAGCTCCCAGTCTCTGCCCTGGCCCCAAGCCTTGGAGCAGATGTGGTGGGAGGCTTGGTGAAAATCCTGAGCACACAGCCATGGCACAGCCAGGCTGGGCAGGGGAGAGCAGGAACCTGGCTTTGTCCTGCCCTGGAAATGCAATTCCTCTGTACCTCTGATGCTTTGTCTTTCAGTCTGGGAGTGCAAATCGCCGAAACTTGCCCTACCTCCCCTCTTAGAGAACTCTTCAGCCTCTTGCAGACTGGAGAATCCAGTCTGGGACAGAAATTCTGGATAGAAATTTAGAATTCAAGAATTTCTGGGACAAAAATAACCTAACAAAACCACCTTTTGCTGCTGGATTAATGCAATGTATAAAGAAGTCCTGCTTTTTCAGAAGCACTTTCCCACCCGTTCATTGAGGTTCTGTGACCCTGACAGAGCCTTGGAGGGTAAAAATCCTCAGACAAAACACCTCTAACTCAAACCTGCCTGTGCTGGGCTCAGTATTGATCCCCTTCAGCCCACACAGGGTGGGGATGAGCAGAGCCTGAGCCCAAAGCCCAAAGCCCAAAAAGCCCAAAGCCCAAAGCCCAAAGCCCAAAGCCCAAAGCCCAAAGCAGCTCTGGGGCAGAGGATCCAAGTTCCACGTGCGCTTTCAGGGCTCTCTGAAAACAAATTGACACCAGCACATCCACCTGAAACTGGGCACTCAGTGGAGTTTGTACTTTGCCACCCAGAATTAGTCAGAGGAAGGAGAAATAAGCCCTGGGGAAGCAGAAGCTGCTGCCTGTCACTGCCTCTTTATCTTGTTATGATATTCGTGTCCGGCCGCGCTTCCCTCCGCATCCGTCATCCCCTCCGTTCTCTTGGATTAATTATGCTCAATCAAAATGTTTCAAAAGAGGACAGAAATGTCTGCAGCAGTTAATCCCGAGCGTTGGGGTTGTCAGGACATTGGCATTTTACACTTCAGTTCAATTACAAGACAAATCTGCTAATGGGACATAATCTTCCAGAGTAAACAAGGAAGCGGGGCACTGATATTCTGGCAATTGATTTACGCAGGGTAAATGGTGCAGAGTAAAAGCTTTGGGAAGCCACATGAGTGAGAGCAGCCCTGAGCTGGTCTCCTCCTGCTTTCCCTTCCCTTCTTCAACAGGGAAAAAAAAAATAAATCCTTCTGTGAAGTTTGTTTTGAATTGTTCTGCATCCAGGAGTCAGTGCTGGGCTAGAGGGACACCCCATCCCCAGCAGGGCCACCTCCCCTCCCTTCTCTCCTTCTCCCTTCTCTCCTTGTCCCTTCTCCCAGCCGTGGGGAAGCAGGACAGGAGAGGGAACAAGTGAAACATCACAGCCTTTGCTGCAGAGGGTGAGGCTGCAGAGTCCCTGTCCTGCACAGGGGAGGCTGGGGAGACCTGGGGCAGCTCAGCAGGGCTTGGGAGGGAGGGAACAGGGGCTGGGGGTGCTGATGGGAGACCCCATGGGGCTGGGGATGGTGATGGGAGACCCACATGGGGCTGGGGGTGCTCATGGGAGACCCCAGTGAGGCTGGGGACGTTCATGAGAGATCATCATCAGCCTGGGATTCTCATGAGGGTCTCCCATGGGGTTGGGGGTGGTGTTGGGAGATCCCTATGGGGCTGGGGATGTTCATGAGAGCCCCCAGCAGGACTGGGGGTGGTGACAAGAGTCCCCCATGAGGCTGGGGCTGCTCATGAGAGTCTCCCACGGGGCTGAGGATGCTGATGACAGACCCCAACAGGGCTTGGGATGCTGATAGAAGTCCCCAGTGAGGTTGGGGGTGCTGATGAGGAAGCCCAGCAAGGCTGGGGATGCTGAGAAGGGTCTCCCATGGGGCTGGGGGTGCTGATAAGAGACCCCTGTGGGGTTGGGGGTGCTGATAAGAGACCTCACCTCCCCTCAGCAGTCCTGCCCCCCCAGCCCAGCTCTGTCCCAGCCACCAGCAGGGTCAGCAGGCTCAGTGCTCTGCAGGGCAGCAAGCTGTGAGCCCTGAGCCTCCCTTTGACTAAAGCAACCTTTAAAGGTTTAATTAAAGTGACTCTGAGTGATGCAATCTCCTTCCCACACGCGCTGAGATTTCCCAGGCGAGCTGATGGAAGCCTGGCTGTGTAATTCCTGCACCCTCATCACACTCACATCACACTCACATCACCCTCATCACACTCACATCACCCTCATCACACTCACATCACACTCACATCAAACACTCGTCACCCCTCTGCAACTCTGCCATCCCGTGGGGAGAGCAGATGCAGGAGGAATAAATGTGGATCCTTTGTGATTCCTGCCCAGGGAGGTTATTTACAGCCTTGTAACCTGCCTGGTCACCAAAACCTCCAACAGCCACTTGGACATGGTGTTTTCATTAAGCATTTATAGCCAAGCAACTGCAATTAAAGATTCATAAATCCTATTGCATTACAGCACTACCCAGAGCAGGAATTGACCTTGGGTCAACTTTCCTTTCTCTTTTCTTGTTTTCTGAGGACAATAATGAGCTGGAAGCAGCTCTCAGGTGAAAGTGCTGCTTGTTCAGGGCCTTGTCCAAGGGATTTTGGTGTTGATGGAGGAGTTTTGTTTGGGACATGGCATTTGCTGGAGGAGGAAGGGCCTGAAAGTGAAACTGCAAGCTGCAGGTTGGTTTGGGGAGATCCCCAGGCTCGTTTTCACCCTGCCTCAGGGTGAAAGTTCTTTCAGTAGAAATGCACTTCAGACAGCTCACCTGAGAGAGGCTGGTGGGTGCTGATCCTTGGTTTCCCAAAATACCTCCTCCCCAGATACAGCACCCATCCAGATTGTGCTGCTGGGCTGTCTCCAAACCCTCAGCTGAAGGAGTTTCAGGGTTTGTTCTGTTCTGGAGGGACATCACACCTCAACTCAGGAATTGCTGAACTCATCCATCCACATCCAGTTGGGAAATTTCACTGGGAAGGGCATTGAAAGCAAGGAGTGAGTTTGGAGATCTGAAATTATCTGGTGAAATGATGATTGGAAATATCATAAAGAACTTGTCATGATTGGGTATATCCAGATTTTACATAGCTCCCTTCTCTCAAGCCATGTACAGATTCCCTTGTACAAATTCCCTTTCTCAGAGTCCCCATGGGATTGGGGTTTTTTTTTCCCAAGACTTTGCAGCACTCTAAGGAAAACAGAATTTGCCCTTTCTGCTACAAACTGGTCTGAACCACCCAGGCCCAGCCCAGGCTGAGCTCTGCTCTTTGGGAAGGGAGGGATTGACCCCTTTGTCTGCTGGGACTTTCATTGTTCCACTGCAAATCCTTAAAACTCCACCTGGAAATTCCCATTTACTCCTCGAGGGAGTGAACAGACTTCAGCAGAGCAGTCAGTGTTTCAGCATCACCATGTTTTGGCTCAGAGAAAAATCCTCATCAATCCATGGACATATTTTCCCCTAATTTTTCAGCCCTGGAGTATTTTCCCCCTCTCTGGAAGCTGTGAGCATGCTCAGGCTGTGCTGCACACCCACAAATGCTCATTTTCAGGGGGTGGGTGATGATTTCCGGAGCGGTGACAGAAATGTGTGGGTCACAGATCAGCTCTGATATATTTGATATATTTGATATGTTTGATACGTTTGATATATTTGGTATATTTTATGAACTTCAGCACAGCTGGCACAAAGTTCTGCCTCTCCAAGGCTGGGAAGAGGAGGTTTTGCTGGAGCAGGAGGGCACTGGGAGCTGGGACAAGGTTTGGGATTGAGATTTCAGTGTCACCATTTGTCACGGAGGGACACGAAAATCACGAGCTTTGACTCCAGTAGTTACAAAGATCAGAAGGCTTTCAGAAGGCTTTATTTTTCATTTTGTGCAGCCCTTTTATAACATGCTGTGCTGAAGAACCGTGTAGTTGGTCAGTAAAAACAACACTTCTCTTCATTGGCTAAATAACAGAAACAGCACCTGGAAGAGCAGTGACCATGAGAGTCGAGATATTATGAAAATAATATTACTGTATACAAAAAACTGTCCTTGGTAAATGGATTTTTCTCAAGCCAGAGAAATCAGCAATCTGGCAGGCTGAAACCTTCACAGTCTCAGAAAATCAGGCCCACATTTCAGGTCGAAATTATTTGGGACTTGTGTGAAAAAGCTCCGGCGAATCTCATGTAAAAACTGCCCCCTCCATGAATATCAAACCCTCTGTGCAAAAACCTCTCCTCCTTCTCTGCACACTTGGATTTTCCCAGGTTCCAGGGCTCAGGGGGGTGAGATGCTCAGGCCCAGCTCTGTCCCCCCCTCCCCAGCCTGCAGCACCCACATTTTGCCCACCAAATTCAGCACTGAGCATTTCCCTGCTGGCTGTGCCTGAGCTGCCTCTCCCCAGGGAGCAGACATAACATTTTGACTTGTGACAGATGCTTCCTTCACAAGGATATTTTCCAGGCTGACTTTTCCTCAGCCACCTCATAAAAATAAGGTGTGGGGTTTTTT
>WEIU01017239.1:25754-37576 GCA_013389925.1 Aegithalos caudatus | reverse complement strand
TTTTTTTTTTTTTTTTTTTTTTAATTTGAAATTAATTGTTTGAACTGGTAGGGGCCACTGGAGGCGGCTGGGGCATCCTTTAAAATATGTCTAGTGATTAAAAATGAAAAATAGAATTCCAAAGTAATTAACATGTGTGTTATTGGATGTACACTGATGATTACATTATAGAACTGGTTATCAAAGGATTACAGTTAAGAGGTTTAATATTCTCCAGCTGATCCTGGAGCAAATTAATCTGCTCTGACCTTTACTGTTCTTTGTTATGTCACCAGAGTATCATTTGAGCTACATCA
Organism: Aegithalos caudatus; assembly: GCA_013389925.1. Taxonomy (NCBI): domain Eukaryota; kingdom Metazoa; phylum Chordata; class Aves; order Passeriformes; family Aegithalidae; genus Aegithalos; species Aegithalos caudatus. The sequence continues at coordinate 37,280 of WEIU01017239.1, read as the reverse complement.
TCCCTCACCCCGCTCAGGAAAGCTAAAAAAGGCAGGAATTTCAGAAATTTGGCTTTTAGGGGAAAGATTATCAGAGCAAAGCTTTGCTGGTTTGTGGTAACTGATTGGCTGAGAGAAATGGATCTGAATGGCAAACACTGGGATCTCTGCAAAGATCGGTGTAAGGACAAAAAAAAAGGGAAGAAATCCATTCCCTGCACAAGGATTGGGTTCAGTCCAGGATAAAATGGGAGCTGTGGGTGCCATGTTTTGTATAAGTGTCCTGTCCCTACAAACAGAGCCAAATCTGAGGCCAGTCAGGGTTTAATCCCCCAATGTCCAGATGAACCCCCCCAATGAAGAATTCCTGCACCCCAGGGCAATCTCCCAGCCATGAGGTCATTCCCAGCAGAATGGATTAAAGCCACTCTCCCTCAATCCCACAGATTCCAGCTCCCCAGATAAGGAGAGCTGCACCACCACAGATCCCTGAGCTTTTTGTCTGAGTCAGCAGAGAACAAAAGGCTGAGCCAATTAAACCACTGACATCTGCTTTTCCTGTGCTTCTGCTCCTGTCCATGGAAAGGAATTCTCACAGCTCTCCACTGCTGCTGTCAGAAGAGCAAATTTGTCGTGGCTCAGGGCCTGAAGGATGGATTTTCCTGCTGGAAGTGTGAAAAGGTCAAACATGGGAACAAACACACCCTGACAAGGACAGGCACCCCAGGGATCTGTAAAACCAGCGGAACATCCAGGAAAATCTCCTGGAAACGGGGCCTGAGCCAGCTCTGAGAAATCCAAACTCTTTGTGGGGAAGTCACAGGTGCACAAACCCCAACCAGTTCCAAGGAGATGCAGGGGGAGGGAATTTTCTGCCTCATTCCCTCCATGGGATGTTGTATTTCCTTCTCGTCCTTCCTGGGCACTCCATCTCCTGGTTGGGAATTTTTTGGGGTGGAAAAGCTGATTTTTGCAGAGGTTTTTGCACTTTCAGTCACTCAGTTTAGGAACAGTGCAATTCCAACACCTCTCTGGAAAAGGAAGGTCTTTAAAGAAAAATCCTTGCCCATCTGACACCATTTGCACATTCCCATCTGGATTCTCCACCAGAGCAGCTCCCACTTTTCCCTGCACCTAACTCCAGTGCTTCAGTTTTCCTCCCTGCTCTGGATTTGGATTTCATTAGCTAAAAGGACCCAGCCTTTCCATCTCAAAGCAAATTGCTCCTCTGAATTTCTCATTCCTGAGGAAGGTAATATTCACGTTTCCTAGGAAACTTAGAGCACTGCTCACTGCAAACATCATCTTGGCATATTTGAGGAATTAAGGCTTCTCCTGCATCACAGGGAAAAAAAATAATGATATTTATCAAATCTTTTTCTCTGTATGATCTTCCCAGAGAGGGAATTAGACTCTCATTGTTCCCTTGGATCTGCTGAGCCCTCAATTCAAAATTATTGTGAATATTGTAATTCAAAATTATTGCAGATATTTCTATTTGAAATTATTACAGATACTGTAATTCAAAATTATTCCAGATATTGTAATTCGAAATTATTGCAGACATTGTGATTTGAAATTTTTGAGGTATTTGAATTTGAAATTATTGCAGGTATTTCTATTTGAAATTATTCCCTGCTGCAGAAAGCTCTTTCCTGATGGCACTGAGGAGTTGTGTCACTCCCAAGGCTCAGGAGGAATTTTTGCTGAGGTAGGGAAGGCAAAGTGCTGGTGTAATCCATCTCCTGATGAACATTCTTCAAGGAAAGCCTGAGCCTGGAATTCAGGGCAGTGCTCCTCAACCTTTTCCTTCCCAGCTGGAGGTTGAGTTTGGATGATCCAGGAGTTCCTTTGGCCACCTGGGAGCTCAAAAGCCTCTTCAGAGGTGATTTATCCCCCCAGCCTGGATGAAACCTCCACTTCTCTCAACTCACTCCAGACAGAAGCTGGAACAACCTTGGACACAACATCCAACTGTTGAATGTTGAATATTTAATAAAACCTTCATGGATGTCCTCAAAGGGAGGCCACACGTGGGACCTCAGCTCCCACAGACACGGATTTATAACCCAGAAATTCTGTTCCTTTCCCCTTTTTCCCTTTCTCTGTTTACATGGGAGTTCTCAGTCCTGTTATATCCAAGTGTTTGCATTTCAAAACAGGGAATTCCCAGGGTTCACTCCAGCAGTACATGGACACATGGGATGAGGTGTGCAGAACTCCAAAGGGGAAGGGTGTGCTCCGTGAAAACCCCGGGATTTGGGAAGACACCCCCATGTAGGATCCCCCAGTGGTGCAATAGTTGAAGAAATGAGGATTTTCTGCAGATTCCACTCTTGATTTGTGCAAAAGGAATCAATTCCCAAGTTCCACCATGTTCCCATTCCCAGATTCCACCATGTTCCCATGCCTCTTTTTGGAACGAAGAGGATGAAATTCCCCAGGCTGTCCTGAGGATTCAGGGAGATTCAGGATGTGGGAGAACCTTGGGTACATCCAGAGGGAATGAATTTGGGGTCTTTACTGGCTCCCCAAATCATGAAATCCTTGGAGTTCCTAAGGTACAAAACAGTAGCCACAATGGAGTTCTCCACATTTTCTGCACCCATTTCCCATTTAGTTCATCAACTCATGGGCCTTTCCCCAAAATATTGCTGGAATTTCTGAAAGTGGTGATGCTTTACTCACATCCTACTCTTTGTGGGAGCAGAGCCAGGGCTACACAAAAAAATTTTAGCAGGGAAAAAAATCCCTTCTAATATTTTTTATTTAAAAAAAAAAAAAAAAAAAAAAAAAAAAGAGAGAGAGAGAGAGAGAGAGAGAGAGAGAGAGAGAAGGAAAATTTTCTTTTCCTGGGATTATCCTGCTCCTGCTGAAAAGCAGACCCAGCAGAGCACTGGTCCCCAGTGCTCCCAGTGCCAGGCTCCAACTGGGAGCTGGGCTTTGCTCCTGTGGGTGCTGCCCACGCTCAGCAAAGTTAATTAATGACAACAGAACCTCCTGCAGACAATGGGGGCCCTGTTCCTGCAGATCCAGGATAAATACTTTATTCCTGAAACCAGAGCTCCCAAACTGATTTGTGTTACAGGAGTAACTTTCCTTTATAATTAATGGATTGATTACTTAGTTAATTACTCGGTGAGGTGATCACTGGGGTGTTTTATGGCATTGGTGGGGTTGGTCAGGATCTCACTGAGGGTTTGGAGCTGCTGGAATCCCTGCTCCAAACAGGGAATGTTCATTTGTTTGGATGGGCATAGAGGGAAGGGATTTCCCCCCACCTCAGTCTGATCATTTGAGTCAGGAATTTTGTGTTTTGTAATTTTTTGGTGATGATTAGCCAAAAAAAAAAAGGAAATTTTCTGTAAACCAGTGAGTTTTGCAGGTTTTCCAGTGCTTCCTTCCTTCCTTCCTTCCTTCCTTCCCTGTTGCTCCATCAGGATGGCTCCAGCTCCTCCTCCAGGGAAATTTAAGGTCTGAAAATTCTGTGAATGAATAAATTGATAGCTGAAAGTTTTCATGAATAACTGTGCTCCATCTAGATGCTATTTCATGCTGTTTAAATAAAAAATAGTTCATTATAGCACGTAACTAATTCAAATCCTAGTGCAATGTTGCTTAGAAAAATGGCAGGTATTAAGGCATTTTCTCCTAAAAATAATTTGGGTTTATTCTGCTTCTCGCTACGATTTCCATAAGAAAAATATCATTATAATAAACATTTAGCTCATTAAAGTTTCAGTTTGGATTTTGAATAGATTTCATTCCCTCTGAGCTGCTCAGTTTTTGAGGACTCATTTCAGAGTAGCAACAGAACCTGCCCATTTGGAAGCAAAAATAATTCACAAAAACTGTGACTTGAGTTGAGCTTTTTACTTTCTTAACCAAATAAAAGGGGGGTTTGTCATGAATATCAAGCACAGCACTTCCAAAAATTGATTCATAAGCCCAAGTTTAAATGCCCATCCTTAAAAATGATTTTCTTTTTTTTTAATTTCCATTAAAAGCAAGAATGCACTCCTTTCACTTCACAGGAACTAAAGGATGCCTTTTCTTCTTTTGCCCTGTGAGTTTCAATTAACTGTTACCTTTGTTTTTTTTCAATGTCTGACTCACAATTAAAACAAACAACAAATAAATCCTACAAAATCCATTTTCCAAAGTCTGATCTCAGAGAAAATTTTTAAGGAATTACAAGAAAACCCAGGAACCTTCAGGAATTTGAGACTCAAGCTTTCCAGGTTTTCCCTCTAGGTTTTAACAGAACATTTCAGTTTTAAATAATCTCCACCCGGGATCACAACACAGACGGACATGGAAAAAGGAGCTGGTGGGAGAGCCAGGAAGGCAGGTTTGTTTCATGGATGAGCAGCTCTCATTTTCACCCCTAAAATGAAATATAAACTTGTTGTATCTCTTTTCTTCCCTGCATTAAGTGCCCTGCATTCACCTGGCCACTCAATACCTTCGGTTTCATCTTTCCAACACAAAAGTCCTTTTTTTTTTTTTCCTCCTCTTTTCTCTTCCTTCTCCTCCTATTCAACTCCAGCAGCGTTTGGGAGTGGAAAAATTAATTGATTTTCCTTAATGATGTCTCAGTGAGCAGATCAGGTGAACTGTGGGCAGCAGCTGCACTTGAATTTGGGAGTGTGCAATTGAGAATTAGGCACTCATTGGGTTACTGCACCTGAGCTGGAGATTGGCCCCCTGCCTGAGGTGCTTTAGGAAGGAAAAACTCATCCAAAAACCCCCAGAGAAATTCTAATGTCCATGTGGATGTGAAGGAAAGGAGAACGGAGCTCATCCTGACTTGTTTGGAAAATAATATGGAAATTGGGACTTAAGGAAGTCCAGAAAAGTTGGGTTTTGAGATAATAAAATGTCATTTTTGCAACTTGGTGGTGTTAAACCCAACCTCAGTGTTCTGGAATTGTCTCAAGAACCAGAAAGTGAAACAGAAACATGGAGGGAAAAGCATAAATTTGAAATTACTGCGGAGGAATTAATCATCCAAAGTGCCAGGAAAGTGTCAAAGTATTAAGATGAAGAGCACTTGGAAGCATATTTTTAATTTAAAAAGACAATTTCAACCCAATGAGAACCTTGATTTTATTTTCACCTTAAAGCTGACAGCATATGTGAATATTTTTGTTTTGTTTTGTTTCATTTTGTTTCATTTTGTTTTGTTTCTTCTCATACTTCACATTAAACTTGGGTCATTTCACTTCCAGGATCTGTTCAGATCCTCTTAGAAAACAACAAAACCCACATTTTAGGTGTTCCTAAAATAGAAAAGTGGAACCAGTGTTTGGCCCATTGGATTTTTCCATTTGAAATCATCGATATTTTGCAATCTGGATGAAGCTGGGGATGTTTGTGCTCTGAAATGTCAGCCAGCATCTCCCAATTTCACATACTTGTCCTCATTTTACAGCTCCAGGTTCACATTACAAACTGGCAGTGATGCTTTTCAGGTCATCTAAATATTCCTTTATTTTTTTTTTTTCTTTTTCCCCCTCTCTCCCCTTTTACCTAAATTCTTAAATTTCAAAGGAAATCCAGAGGGAAATTGGGATTTCAGGGGAATCTTTCACCTTGGTGTTGCTGCTGTCAGGGACAGCTCTGGAACCACAGGGCACTGAGGGAGGGAAAAAAAGGCACAAAAAAGATCTGAAAATCATGGAATGGTTTGGCTTGGAAGAGACCTTAAAACCCATCCTTAAATCTATGGGTAGGGACACATTCCACTATCCCAGGGTGCTCCAAGCTGGCCTTGGACACTTCCAGGATTGATTCCAGCAGCCAGAGCTGCTCTGGGCATCTGGAATTCCCGTGCCCACCATGCTCATGGATTCACCTGAATGGAACCCAGGGCTTGGGTTGTGCTTTAAACTCTGGGGTGAGGAGGAGCCAATAATTACTCTGGAAAAGGTGGGAGAAAAACCTGCACGTGGCTCTGATGTGATCCTGTATCCAATGAAAAATCCCTTCTCCAAGGACTGGGAATTGCCTTCAAAGTCAAGATTTTCTCTGTGTTTTGAAAATGTGTTTTAGGGATGTCAGCCCTGTGCTCTCACAATTCCAGCACCTCCAGTGCAGGGGGAGCTTCCACTTGGGCTCCCCTGACACTTGTGGAGCCCAAATGCACAAAAACCCTGCACCCACACCCTCCAAACATTTCAAAAAGGTTTTCTCTCCTGGAAAACACGGCCATGGGTTGGATTCCTGTGTGAAAGTGCTTAAAGTTAAACAGCACCACAAACTAGAGCCCTAAAAAACACCAATTCCATTTATTCCTCTCCTCCTGGAGCCTGCCTGGCGGGGCTGGAGGGGAAAAAGAGGGAAAATTCCCCACATTCCAAGTGCCCACGAGAGCAGAGAGGGAAAAGCTTCTGCAGGTCATCTCTCCTGTCCTCTGGCAAGCAAATCCATTCCCCTTTCTGTATTTATTGCCTGAGCCAATATAAAAGCTTTCCCTGCCCAAATCCCGGAGTTTTTGCTGCTCAGTGCTCTGAAAGTGAGAGGATTTATCACTTGTGCTGCCCTGGATTAGCAGGAAGAGCCACTCTGGACATCCCTGGCAGGGATGGACAGCAGAGTTTTTCCATCCACGAGCCAGGAGCAGAAAGAAGAAGTTTTTGTGAGCTTGGTTTGGGACAGCTCAGCTGTGCAGGGCTGGGCCTGCCAAGGAGGGGAAATCAGGTGGAATTCCTGCTTTTGTCTGACTGCCCAAGTGGAAGGGCTCAGTCCTTGCTTTGAGTTTGGCTTCTGGAGGAATTTTTGGGCTCCAGTGCCAGCTGGAATTTCAATAATGCCAATTCTTCCCCAGCACGGCCCCTTGGGCAGAGCTGCAAAATCTTCCCTGCTGTTCTTCCCTCTGTGGCCTGAACTAAAGGATGGCTTTTCTTCAGGGCAAGGAGTCACCCCTGAAACCTCAGCCAGACCTGGCTCGTTCCAGGTGAGCACAGGGAGGAATTATCCTGGCAGGAGGGAGGAAAAGGAGTGACAAAATCCCTATCTGGCCTCATCCCTGAGCAGCAATTCCCAGCTCGTCCCTCCCTCTGCCTGCCCAGGGAATATTCAGCTTTTGAACAGAAGAACACCACAGAAGGAAGGATTTCACAGCCAGGGATTCAGGATTAAACACAACATTTTCGTGCTTTTACCAAAAAAGTTCATCCAGTGCCAGCCAGAATTCCAAGAGAGACAGGAACACAGGGATGGGGTTTTACCTCAGAGGGACAAACAGAGCAGTGTGAGTTAGACTAAGACTAATCAGACTAAAACAGTGATTTCTGTACAAGGATTTAGGGTCTCTCTGAGGTAAAAAAACCCCATTTCCACACATCAAAGAAGGAGGAGTAGGAACCTTCATCCTCATAAAAATGGATCAGGAAGATGCAGCCTTATCCAAGGTCAGAGTTTGTTACACCTTCAATTATTTTTAGGTTTCAAGAGAACCTGTTGCCATCTCCTGTACATAATAAAAGGTCAGCTTAGGTATTAATATCAATATAAAATAAGGTATAAATCAGGTTTTTTTTCTTACAGAGACTCTTTCTGTGGTGCCAGGAGTCTGATGTAAGAGGAAATGTAATTCAGGTGCTGCCACCAAGGCAGTCAGTGCCATCCCAAGGGATCCAGGTGTGTTTATATCATTCCTCTCAGGCTGCAGATCCTCCCTGGAAGGAGTAAAAGATAAATATTCCCAGAGAGGGAGAGGTGTGAGGCTCAGTGAGGCTGAGCAAACTCTGCTGAGGGCCAGGGGGCACCAAGGAAAGGGGTGTATGAAGGTAAAAGATGTTGGGGGAAAACCATTCACAAAATGGTTGAAATCCCACAAAAACCTGGATCTTTGCCTTTGGGAATTATGCACAAATTTGATTCCTCCTCACACTACAAATATTATACAAATTAATGGGTGAAGGTGATGGGATTTCAGAGATGAACTCTTGGTAATGCCCAATTATTGCAAGAAAATTGCTGAGTGTCTTAGGTTGCAATACAAGATGTAAACAAAAGTTTGTATTTTATATCAGCTGTTAACCCAGGTGTGGCAGTGATCTTTATCCCTTCCATTTGTAGTTGATGTTCCTACTAGAGAACTGCTATTCCTATTCCCATGTCTTTGCCTGAGAGCCCCTAAATTTCAAAATTATGATAATTTGGAGGGAGGGGGTTTACATTCTCCATTCCAAGGGAGGCTTCTGCTTTCCTTAGCAGACACCTGCCTTTCCAAACCAAGACAGTGAGTGAACCAGGAATGGATGTCCTGGCCATGGAGCATCCCTGTGTTCCCAGTTTTTTAGTGGAAAAGGTCTCTGTGCTTTTCTGTCCCTACAGCCTGGAAGGGCCCCTTTGCTGCAGCTGCCTGAAGTTTGGAGAGCAACTTTCCAAGCCTGAACTTCCTGCCTTGTGATTCCTGCAAACCCTTCCCAGCCATTCCAGCTGATCCTGCATGGACTGGGACAGCTCCAGAGGAGTTTGCAGCCACACAGAGCAGAGTTTGGTGACTCCACCACTGCCAGGATCTCCAGGATGGGCAATAAAACACAAAATCCAGCCCTGAGCTCCAGAGCAGGGTCCGGCTGCTCACCTTTGTGCCTCTGAACTGCTTTTGGAAGCCCTGCCCTGCCCAGTGCCAGGGGAATTATCCTAATTAGACACTTGGAAAGGGTCCCCAGTGAGCTGCTGGATCCTGATCCTTCCCTAGGTCACTGCAAAACAATTTCATACAAATTCAGATTGCACATTGTGAGCTCACAGAAACTCTGACACAGCCTGGGTCATGTTTGGGGCTGGATGAAAGGCAGGTGAGGAACCTCCTGTTATTTTAAAAGTCACCCCTGTAGGTGTTTTATTCTCCTTCAGCTCAGACCTGCACCCTCTGAACAAACAGAAGGAGATCTGCTCTTTTCTGTATTCCACTTCCAGATGATGATGGATTGAGCAGGTTCTGCTTGTCAGCTCTGTTTATTGAGATGGACCAAACCCAGAACCCAAACAAACCCAAACCAGAGGAAGTTTAGAGTTGCAGCCAGACCTTTTACCTGTTTTCCCTTTTAAATGACCCAAATCCAAATTTTAGGAACATTTCCATAGGGTTTTGATCTATTTTTAATTACTAAGACTCCCATCCTCGAGCTCAGAAGGAGATAAAATACAGATATAAAGATCAGGCTGCTCCTCCACAATCTTTTTTCTAGAGTTGTGCAACCAAGGCAGTTTTTATGACCACAGTGGTTTAAATTAGCCAGAAACAGGCACAGGAAGGGGGATACAGCACCAGGAAGATGGATTTAGCACCAGGAAGAGGGATTTAGCACCAGGAAGATGGATATGACCCCTTCAGCCATCATTTTCTATCTCTGACCCATCCTGTGACTCTTTCCCAGTAACTTTGCCCTAATCTCCAGGAGCAGAAATAGTGGGAATGTTTTTCCCTCATGGGCTGTCTCATGCTCTGGGATTTTTTGCAGCCCTCAGCATGTATTTGGAATTCCAATTCAGCACAACTGAGGTCACAAAATTAGAGAGCCAGTGATATAAAATGAGGATTTTTGGTCATGCTGATCCCTCACTGAGGGAAACTGGGACAAAACATGCAACTTGTGCTGGATATTTTTCCAGGGCTGTTCATGATTTTGTGTCTTGAAGGTTGAATTTTCATCAAAAATCTCAAAAAATAGAAAATTTCAGCAAGGTCTGTGAACAGCTTTGGGCTTGGGGAGGTTTGGGGTGCCCATCCCTGGAGGTGTCCAAGGAAGGGCTGGAGGTGACACCCAGTTCCCTGGGCTGGGGACAAGGTGGGCATTGGGCACAGCTGGGACTCGATGGCCTCAGAGCGATTTTCCAGCCTCAGGGATTCTGGAATTCTGTCATTCCCACCCTGGAGGATCCCCAGACTGGATCCATGGCCTGGGGTCTTGGTCTGATACTGAACTTACAGGACCCAACTCCACACTGGTCACCAGGGGCATCAAAACATGAGGTGAGGAAGAGCAAAATCCAAAAAGAACTGGAGATTCCTTCTTTCCCTGCTTCCAGTTCCAAGACTGGCATTTTTCCAAGATCCAAAGGAAAAGGGCTGTTGTGATGACCTCACTTGCACAGGAAAGTCCAGTTATCCAGCACTGCCTTTCACATTCTTTTTTTCCCCAATAATTTAATCCTTGGGAAAAACAGCCATGCTCCAGCAACCAATGGGATCTGAGTGGGGAAACATGGGAAAAAATCAGTTTTTTGTCAGGTAGTGACTCTGATCAGCCAAAAAAGCAACCCAAATCCTGCCAGGTTACAGCTGCACATGAATTCAGGGTTTGTGTTGTTATGGTCATGTTCCAGCTTTGTTATTCCCTTCTTTTGTTCTAATATTTTGGTATTTGAGGGAATTTTTTCAATTCCAATGGGTTAATAGGACTAAAAAGATAAATAAACTTAGCCCAGGGTGATTCTTTTTACTCTGTGAAGGATGCTCTGGCTCCCAATTTTGGGCAGACTCCATCCCAGCCCAGGCTGCTCCAACACCACAGCCCTGCCCTGCATTTTGACTTTTGGGAGGTTTCCCTTGGTAGCTGATTTGAGGAAAATCCTCTTTGCTCCCTGATTTTCCAATGGCATCACAAAGAGTTTGGGGACAATGACATCTTGCCTCTTTGAGAAAAGAGGTTCCATGCTCAGAGGGAGACTTTTGGATCTTCTGGAGAAGAATTCCAGCCCAAACCAGCTCTGGATCACAACATCCACCATCACAGCAGTGACACAGAAAGCCCAAAGCTCTCCCAAAAATCCCCTGCATCCAACCCACTCCACCTCAGAACTGAGAGCAGAGCTGGACAGGAGAGGCTTTTGTTCTAAATTCATCTCGAACTGGATGTTTTGGTGAACTTGTCTGTTTTATAATAAATATTTTCCCCCTAAAATTATGGAATTGTCTGTTTCATTTCAAGCTCTTTCTTCACCCCAGGCTCCAGAAAGAGCAATGGTTTTTTAATGTGGAAATTTCTTGCACAGGTTCCTTCGTCCCATGAGCCAAATCCCATTTTTCTGTTTCTTAAGGATTTATTTATTGATCCTTTCTTGGCCCACCTGATGAGTTACACAACCACATATCACAGAGGGGATGTAACCAGCAGTTTAAAAACCTTACAAAAAGGGCCTGGAAGCAGCCAAAGCAGCTTTATCAGCATCACTCTGATTTATTTAGCACAGCCAATGATTTACTGCAGCCTTTGGTTTATGCTTGAAGCATTTTTTCATTCTTTTTGTTCAGCTTTTTTTATTTTTTTGGGTCTCTTCTGAGAAGTCGACACATGCAGCCACTATTGTTTTCTATTCTCATCTTTTCAAACTTTCAGGGTTTAAATCATCTCTAATAAATAAAAAACTTGCAGTTGAAACATGGGAAGGAAAGTTTTTTTCTTTCCAGCTACTTCGGACCATAAGGCACATTAAAGGCTTGGGTTTGGGTTTTTTTTCTTTTCTGCTTTCTGCTTCTGTTTGGTTTGTAATTAAGAAACTACTTGAATGAGAGAATAAATATAAATA
>WEIU01017239.1:12172-25418 GCA_013389925.1 Aegithalos caudatus | reverse complement strand
TTAATAATTAATAATTAATAATTATATTATATAATATATATTACATATTATATATACATATATCTCCAGTTCTGGATCCTTTATTACTTCCAAAGCCAAACTTCCATGAAGTTCCTGACAGATCCCATCATTTTTTTCCCCTTTTTCACACTAAATTCCCTTTCTCAGCTCAAGCTGGAAGTGCTGAACTGGCAGAAGGAGTCAGCTTTTTAACCCCCATGAGATTTCCAGTCAGATTTTTTTGGCAGCCTGGGGAAACCTAAGCTCAAGATATTTAGGGAAGGCACCTCAATTAATCTTCTCATACCTCTGTCATCCATCAGTGGCTGGACTGTGAAGCTTTGTCCTTCATAAAGGCATTGCCCAGGGCATGTTTGGGGTTGGGGAATTCCTTTGGTGTCACTGGGGAGCTGACCCTGCCAGCAGCTGCACAGGTGCTGAAGGAGCAGATCCTCCCTTGCCTGGAAAAGCTGGAATTTTAACAGCTTTTTGTTTTTGAGAGATTCTCTGATTTTGACAAATCCTCCTGTGAGCCGGGGAAGGGTGACTGGGCACGGTGGGGATGGGTCCCAGCTTGGATCTGATCATCCTGGAGGTCTCTCCCACCCTTAATGGTTCTGTGAGGTTGGGTCAATCCTGGGTGAAAGATGGGAAATCCAATTTGAAAAGTGGGAAGGATTTATCAAAATCAATGGCAAAGTCCAGGTGGAGACACAGAGCTCAGGACTCCCCTGCAGTGCCACAACCACCAGAGCCTCCCTCCCTGTCCTTCGGGAGGGAACAGCTCCTGCTCACCTCTGCTGGGGAAGATTTTCCAGGGCTGTGGCTTCTGGGATTATTAAAAATGCTCTCTTGTGCTAACTCCATGAGGTTTTCCAAACAAGCCCTTCCCCAGCACAAACCCCATGCTCCTCATGGAGAATTCTGTGCTCCTGTGAAGGTTCCAGAGCCCTCTCAAAGATTAAATTCACCCTGTGGCTAAAATGTTTCCAGTGCCAGGCATGGACTGAGCAGTTTGCAGGGAAGAACCGTTCCAAGCTCCTCAAGTGCAGCTCTAATCAATTTTCCAATTGATAAATGCACTGGGCAGCTCCCACCCCTCCCATTCCCAAAGACATAAACAAGCCACAGACCATCCTGGGATGGAATCCCAACCAAAGTTCTGAAATCCAGCACATTATCTCATATTGAATACACTCTTACAATTCCTCTGCTTTCTGTTTAATTGAAGTGTGACACACAAAGCAAAAGATGTTAATTGAATTTTATAGCTCCCCAAAGCTGCCAGGTTGTTGGAGGTAATTTTTGCTGAGGGGAAAATTTATCTTCTGAAGCTTTATTTCTTTTTGGGTTGGAAGCACTGACAGGGCCCTCACTTGGAGGGACACCACATTTATTTATTGGCTTTGCTTTCTTGCAGCTAATGGCTGGTTTATTTTGCAGAAAACATGTCTAGCTTTGATCTTAACGACACTTTCAGTAAAAATCTCATAAAAAGGAGAAAAAAAACCTGTTCAACCTCTGAACTTGAGCCTTATCTCAGATTTAATCTCGATTTGAAATGAGGGCTGACTCCTGACCTCTCTCAGCTGCACCTCCCATCACCTGCCAGAGCTCTTTGGTGAAACCCAGCTTTTATTTCTGCTTGTAACCCAGCCTGAATTTGATTTACAGTAATCCTTTCTAGGAAAGGCTGCTCTGAACTTGGGCTTGGCTGTGCCTGATCAATTAAGACAGGAAAAGAGCTGATTAGAGCTCCTCTGATAGTGGAGCCCATCACAAACCATTCTGCATTGATTTGGGCTGCTCAGGAGGGTTTTTTTTACACACTGGGTATTGATCAGCACCTACAAATGAAGACATTGGGGAGGTAATTGCTCCTCCTGCAAGGCCCTGCAATAAATTTAAAACGTGGCAGCACTAAAAGTGTGATCCTCAGTAAACACATTTCACTTCCCCAGGGTTTTGGGGCTTATAAAAACACTTACCTGGAAGTGCCATTCCACAGGTCCCTTTCTAATGTTTGTGTCACCAGCTTCAATCTCAGCTGGTAAAAAAGTATTAATTTTTTTTTAAAAAAAGGCAATTTGATGCTTTGAGGCAACTTTGCTAATTTCCTTCCTGCCACTGTGGTGGAGAACTCAGGCCCCAGTCTGTGCACTGGGAGATAAATTTGCAAATTATCATACTTATTTCTAGATGTAAGTATGTACTTAAGACATCTCTAATTATATCAGTAATTTCTTGCAAACTCTTGAGGAGCAGCACCTCTTGATTTCTTCCAGATTGCCTAATTTGGGATCCACCAACAAGGAAAAAAAAGTCAAATATGACACTGATAGCACAGTTCATCAATTCTTGTCTGGTGAACACCAGTCTCCGTGTTTTCCAGGAAAAGACAGAAGGTTCATTGGCAGGTTGATTAGAGGAGCTAATTGCATTTTTGTTAATGGGCCTGCTAGGTTTTCTTAGTAGTGGATTTGCCAGGCCTGCAGAAACCCAGGGCCCATTTTTGCTTCTTGTTGTGCTCTGAGGGTTGGTGTTCATCAGAGGGACAAAGTGATTTTCATTAAATAAGTACTGTAGTCAGTCTGGAACCTCTGGTTTAAGTTTAACAATTCAACCCCAAGCTGCAAATGCACCCAAACTCATCCAAGGGGGACACCTGGGGACCCTTTGCCCATTCTGGGACCATTTTGGCTCCCCCTTGGCTGCAGCCCTGCCCAGGCTCTTGTCCTGCCCAAGGGGTGCCCTAAAGGCCTTTTAATAAATCTCTGCTTTATTCCCTGCCTCTGCCCAGTCTCTGCTCCAGCTCAGCCTTCCCAAGGCATCACCACCCTCACAGGGATGAATTTCTTCCCAAAATATTTGTCCATGGAGCAGCAACCCCATCTCCCAGCATCTCTGCTTCCAGAAAAACTTCCAGACCCCTCAGAAGGTCCCTGATCCAGACCCAACCCTTGTACTGTGGAACCTCCTTGGTGACAGAGCCAGCAGCTGGCAGAGATATAAAACTCAATCCACATCTTTTACATTGTATGGGTTTAATCTGCATCCTCCTTTAATCCCAGCACACTCCTGCCTAATTGTGAGCGATCTGCTGAGGCCTCCAGGGAGAAACCTGCAATCTGAGGTTGCTCCTGGCCGGTATTTGCATTAAAATCCATGCCTGTTCCCTGTATTTTATTCAGAAATCTCAATGTGCTTGAAGAAGAAACCCACCCATTTCTACACTGAACATTTGTTTATTATTTTACTACGCATTTGTTGACGCCACAATTCCATCTTCTGTGGGAGAAAGAGGAAGAACAAAGGGAAAACGACACATTGAGTCTGAGGAGAGAATTCCTGATTCTGCTTGGGAATGGGAGCTGAGCAAGCAGAAAACAAAACCTCCTGTAGAAACACATCCCAGCTTCAGTTCCAAATTGCTAAACAGCAGAACTCTGTATGGTTTGATAAAAAACATTTTATAAAAACGATTTGATAAGGAACCCTGCCTGCTGGACACAAGTTTCACCAACCCAGGGCCCTCATGAACAATTCCTATTTTTGAATTAATGAATAATGTGCACAATGTTTGATAAGCTGCCTCCACCAAGCCATGCAAGCACAGAATGTACAATCTTAATTAGCTGCTTTGCCCAGCTACTTAAAATGTTTTGCTCATGCCAGCAAATGTAAATACACAATTAGGACGTGCTTAGTTAAAAGGCAAAGCAAGATAAAGTACAACTATTATTAGCCAGAACAAAAATCTTCATGATCTTCATCACAGCGAGGGCTAATTAGGTTGGTAAAATGTGCAAATGAGCTCAGCTGATTGTTTAGGGGTTGGAAAGCAGGGCCAGGCTGGGAAGTCCAGCACTGAGTGTGTTGAGGGTTGGGTTTGTGATTTTTGCTTCTGGGAGCTGCTCTCTGCACGGGTGTGAAAATAATCAGCATTAGGGGGTTGTGGTAGCAGGAGTTAGGAAAGCGGTCACAGGAGAGCTTCATGGCAGATGAACCCCCAAAAATGTCAATTGTTTCAGCTAGTCTGTGTTTCTGGGTGTCTTTCTACTTGTATTTGGGGAGTAAATAAAATTCAGCTCCTTGTCAGCTTGGTTTAACAAATAAAGTTTGAGAGAAAAATGGAAAAAGCATTTTTTTCTTTCTCTGTTTGAGCATTTGCCCATTCCCTATCTCAAAACCCTGCCTTTCCCAGCACTCCAGATTGTCTGGGATTAGGAAATGCTTCAGGAGTTAGTGCCAGAGAAGATAAAGAGGAACTTTCTTCCAGGGAATTTGAAGCATCCTGCTGTGGATATTTTACTTTCAGCTCGGAGGTGATTCCCCTCAACCTGAAACACAAGGTCTGCTGCAGCAGCCTGGCAACTCCTTTGCTGTCAAACACACACCAGGAACTAATTAAAAGAGAGGCTCTTTAATTTGCACTGAAAAGGTTTTGGTGTTTATCTAAAGGCTGATTTTGCCAGCTCCAATTGGTGCTGTTTCTCCCAGGAATGTGCACCCAAAATTTGTCCACCCAAATTCCTCAACTGAGGACGCACTGTGAACACCTGGCAGGGTTGGGCACAGTGGAAGGGACACCAAAGCCACCACCACAATCCTGATTCAAGACCCTGCTGGTTCTCCAGTGGTGGCTTTGTGTAGCTTGGTGTCCTTTGGGATGTGTCCCTGTGAGGGGCATCAGCAGCTGGGATTCCTGGAGGAAAAAGCCAGGAATGTTGTGCAAATAAATAATAGAGGCAAAGCAGAGACCACCACTCACCCCCTCAGTGAAAGCACTGGTGACCTTTAAAGAAAATTCCTATTTGCACTCGTGGCATTGTTAAAGCTATTTTTAATCACATACAATAAAATACTAATAAAGCTTTATTATTGTTTATTAATGTCTCATCTCTCCCTCCCTTTCTTCACATCCTCATCTGAATTTTAATTGCGGTGTCTTTCCCACACCCCTCCAAATCCGAGGAGCTTCCAGCAAAGCCAGAGAGGAGCAATTGGAGCTGATGACTGATCCCAGCCCAGACAGGCTGGGTTTGCCTCCTTGAGTGTGCCTGCAAGCTGATTCAAGCTGAGCCTTCCTCTCACCTCACAGGCCCTGGTGTCTGTGGGACATGAGGTACCAGAGAAAGCCTCTGTGTCCCTGATCCTCTCACTGCTGTCACAGCAGCCAGGCCTCAGGGAGGTGTCATCTTTCCCGAGGTGCTGCCAGTGCTAATTAGCCTCGGGACCTTGTAAAAAGGGAGAAAGTGTAGGAAAGGATTTCAGTGCAGATTGGTTTCTTGCCCACTGTGTAGAACTCAGCCCTGCAGGACTCTGTGGAATTTATTCCCATTTTGTGCTTCTTCCAGGGATGGACTCTGCCCTTGTTACCAGAAATACCTGTTGCTGATTGAGTGGTTATTTTAGCAGGCTGAATTTCCACATTCCCTATCCTGAGCTGTCTCTACCATCCCCAAAGCAGAGGGGAGACAGAGCAATGTTTAAATCCCCCATTTTTGTTTAATTTGGCTCAGCTATGGAAAACTTCCATCCTGGACCTAAAAACTGCTTTATTAGACCACTCTAAAACAGTAAGAGAGCATGGCAAGTTCCCCAGTCCCAGGGGAAAATGGGCAGAGCTGAACCAAGCCACAGGTCCTGGTGTCCCAGCCTCCATTCAATTCCCAGTGTCGTCATGGAAAGCAGTGGGAAGCCTCCTTGATTCCCCGATAGCCTCAGCCCTACGTGCTCCAGCCTTTCTAATAAAGGCCTTTGGGGAACTGCATGTGGATTTGGCCCAGGCAGACACCCCTTTTTTATTTATTTTTTTCTGCTTTACTGTTCCACTGGCCGCAGGGGAAGGAAGTGGTGAGGGAGCGGAGCTGGTGCCCGGCCACAGGGGCCCGGCCCTTCGCAGCATTCCCAGACTCCCGAGGATGCTCAGACCCTTGGCAGGCTGCTGGCTGCTCTGGGCTCACCTAAAAGTGCTTCTGGCTGCTGCCAAAGCCTTCCCACCATGCAGGGAGCCTTGACTGTGGATACCCGACCCTTCTTTTATCCCGTTTCCCTCTGTTCCATTGCCTCGTGGAGCTGCGTAATCACCGTCAATTCCTTTTTTGGGGGATTGCATCCAAAGCTTTTGGGCTTTTTCAGGTCATGTGTGCCAGACCTCAAAGTGACCTTAGCTAACAATCCCTTGTTTCTCTTCCTCTTTCGTGTACTTACTTTCCAGGATCCATCTCTTTCCAACAATAATATTAATGTTGGCAGCCTGTCCCGCTCCGTTCGCTCTGGTGTGTGTCTGGAGCAGAGAGGAGAAGGACAAAGCTCCCTGTCTTTAAAACTTGAAAGCACTCCTCTTCCAGCCACACTTGGGGCATTTTCTTTACATTTGTTGTGTTTCTAAGCTGAAGATTGAGGGGTTTGTTGTAAGAGAATCCCGTGCCCAGCACCAGTGACTGGTGCAGAGTCCACCAGGGCTTTGCTGGGTTTGTTCCCATCACTTTTGATATTCCTCAGACATGAAAGGGAATTTACAGAGCTTGTTCCCATCACCTTCTGATATTCCTGACACAAAGGGCAATTCAGAACCAGGTGCATTAATACACAATCACTTTTGTTTCAACTTCTATTCATCCAGCGCATTCTGTGTTAGGAAAATAAATCACAAAATAAGTCAAGTGCAGAATAATGCACAGACAGGGGAGCAGAGTGGGACAGAAATGGGAGGAGAGGCTGGTCCTGAAATGCTGTGCCCCGTTCTGATGGCTGCAGTCAGAAGGAGCAGCTGGAAATGACTGATTATAAAATTAAAGCAAGAATTTTGATGGAACCGTTTAATAGCAGAGAGAAATTCCTGCAGGAGTGAGGGGACCTTTTTATCACCTCAGAGCAAGGCTGGATGCATTTCCAGGAGATATTCCAGGCTCAAAGCCTGGACTCCATGAGCTGGGAATGGAGCAAAGGGACCAGGCTAAGTGACACTTCACCTCTCACCTTAAACTTTCCTGAACCAGGAACAGGGAATTATTCTTTGGAATGAGCAAGCTCGAAGCCATGATAGTTTTACAGACCTGGCTGGGCTGCAGGGCGCGTGTGACATTATCCCAATGTTTATTTCCAGTGAGGAGGGGCAGCCGAGCTCTGCGTGCAGCCGGGGGTTCTGTCAGTGCCCTGCAGGGCAGGAGGGGCTGGGATGTTCGGCAGGGATTTTTTCAGCCATCCCTGCGGTGAAAAGGGAAAGGATGTGAGCTCTGAACCCACCGGAGGAGGAGATTTCCCTGGCCCCTTTTCCCCATCACCAAACCCTTCCAAACTCCCCTGGACACCATCCCCGCTGGCCGGGAAGGATGGATGCCATCCATCAGGATGGAGCACGCTGCTGTCCCGTGTCACCACCCCCGTTTGGGAGATTTAACAGCAGGAACTGCAGGGCTGGCGGCGATGGGAGCGGGCAGCAGGGGCGAGGACAGGGCAGGAAGGGTGAGACGAGAAGCGTTAACTCTCCATCAGCTCATCTGACAGCTGGGACTGGCCTTTTTCTGCTCATTTTTCCCGTGACAAACGCTGCTTTCCTTGCTCTTCCTCTCCCGGGAAGAGCTGATTGCCAGCCTCCCTCCCTCCCTCCCCACCCCAGCACCGACGGTGCAGATGTTCCAGCTGCTGCTGCTGCTGCTCTGAGCCCGCAGCACCGGCCCCAGGCTTCTCCGACATCAGCAAGGCTCTGCATCCCGATTTTTGGGGAGGAATCACGCTGTTTGCCCATTTACACCTGCTTATTCCATCACCTCAGCAAGCCTGAGCTGTTTTCCCTGCCCGCGGTGCTCTGTCTTCTGATGCTGCTGTACAGTAAAAGGCTTTATCCAAGCCCTGATTATTTATGAGAGGCTTTTATTTAGCAAAAAAGAAAGAGATGCTT
This sequence comes from Aegithalos caudatus, assembly GCA_013389925.1. Classification (NCBI taxonomy): domain Eukaryota; kingdom Metazoa; phylum Chordata; class Aves; order Passeriformes; family Aegithalidae; genus Aegithalos; species Aegithalos caudatus. Next base: position 17,512 of record WEIU01017239.1, on the reverse strand, counting down.
TTAAGACAAAACAGATTTTAAGGGCAGTAAATCACCCTGTGTCTTTCTCTCCAGAGGTTGCTTATCCCCTGATGTTAAATAAATGAGGTTTTTCAGCCTTTTCTCGTGGCTGTCTTGTTCTGGGCTGCTGATGCCCTCCCAGTACAAGGGTTGCCTCTCACCCAGCTGTGGCTCAGCAGCAATTTCATTTCGGCTGAACCTTGAAATTAGTCCCTACCCTCGTGATTGGGCTGTCAGCATCTGCTGAGGGATCATTCATTGTGCTGTCCCTTCCCATTGAGACAGGAAAGCCTCACACAATAACTTCACCTCGTGGAAAAGGTCATGCCCAGAGTTCACAAAACACTGTCTGTGTTCCTTTATTTATTGCTTAGCACCCCGGTGCCCATCCCATAAACCACAAAACCGGGGAAGACAGTTAAAAATACTCTGCTTTGGCACTTTCCCCTTGATTTGGCAGAATTTGGGTCGAGGCTTTTGGTTTGTGTTTATGTGAAAAAGCAGGACAAAACTCAGCTGGAGCTTCCCTGAGAGCCCCAAAGCAGAATCAGTGCAGGATTTACAAACTCTGCATCCAGCCCATAAATCAGCTGAGGAGAACTTTAAACCCAGCCCAGGTCTGCCAGGACAGCCCCAGACTGCTCCTCAGAGCCTTGTGCCCTGTTCCTGCCCTGATTTTCCACGTCCCATCCCCTTTCCCCCAGACCTCCTGTTTCCCTGTGTGCTGTCCCCAATGTCCCCACCTCAGCCATGTCCCTGCAGTTATCACTCACACCAAACGGTTCTTTCCCCTCCACAGATTTTTTGTTTTCCAGGGTCAGATGTGGAAAACCCAACAGGATGATCACTCAGCATGTACCTCGTGTCTGCTGCCTGCTGGGAAGTCACAGCAGAAATGACAAATGGGAGAGGGAGGAATTCAGACAACACCAAATGGCTCAAAAGGCAGCAGGGCAAACCAAGTCCAACCCTGCTGTGGTTTTGCTGCTCTTGATAGAGCTGCAAAACCAAGAGACAAATACTCAGATGTTCCACTGGGTTGTCAGCAGGCAATTGGTAAAAATCTTTTAGCACTTTTCCTTGAAGAATGGTGATTATTTATTTTTTTTTCTTGCCACAGAACTCCTGTGGGCACAATGAGGCGTTCCCCAAAGATCACTGATGATCTCATCCTGGGAAACCTTCATCCCAAGCACTGCTCCCTCCTCACAGCACAATTGCTGGATCATTCTCCCTTTGCTCTGGCATCCACCAGGGTTTCATGGAACCACACCTGCTCCATCCTGCCATGGGGAGGATGTGCCACGAGCCAGTGCCAGTGATGCCTGGAGTTTTCCCTTCCCTGTATCCCAGGCTCTGCTGCCCAGGCTGCAGCTCTGAGCTCACAGTCAGGGGCACTCAGCTCTGCACACAGCAGGGACACAAAACAAATCCTTTTCCTGCTGCACCCCAAGGACAACTTCCAGCCCCAAACACAACCAAGGGGGGCTGCAGGGAGGAACAAGAAGGATGGGACCTCACAACCTGCAGCTGCACTGGGACAATTCAACCCCAAGCTGCAAATGCACCCAAACTCATCCAAGGGGGACACCTGGGGACCCTTTGCCCATTCTGGGACCATTTTGGCTCCCCCTTGGCTGCAGCCCTGCCCAGGCTCTTGTCCTGCCCAAGGGGTGCCCTAAAGGCCTTTTAATAAATCTCTGCTTTATTCCCTGCCTCTGCCCAGTCTCTGCTCCAGCTCAGCCTTCCCAGGAATGAACACTTTTAGGAATGTCCCCATGTGGGACATTCTGTGGCTGTCACAGGAGATGCTGGAGGAACCTTTTTCCCCTGCTAAGTGACCCTTCCATGAGACACAGGCTTCCATGGATTAGGGATTTGGAATCCATCTGTGCCCAGCATGAGGATTCACAGCAGGGAGAGGGGAGATGGGACACTCAGAATTCCAGGTGCTCCATAGGAAGGTATTTGCTCATTTTTCTCCTGAATCCAACATGCAGCAATATCTGACACTCAGCAAAGGGGATTCACCTCCTGGACAGATTCCAGATCACAAAATTGTAGGAATTCTTTATGTGCAGCGTGTCCTTAGAAAAGCTCTGAGACCACAGGGAGAATTTTCCTGGTTGGAAATTCAGCCCTAATCACTTTTTTAAAATTTGGAGTGGCCACAAAAAGCAAAAGGAGAAAAATACAAACTTTAAAGTGACCTGTGGAAAAAAATCAGAAGGATGCAGAAGTGCAAGAGAATAAAAAAAATAACGTTAAAAGAAAAATAATGTTGAAAGGAAAAATATGTTGAAAGGAAAAATAATGTTTGAAGGAAAAATGGAAAAAGGGTGGGATACAGGCAGTCCAACAGCAGGATAAAAGGATGTAACCACATTGTCACCAACAGTGTAATTCTTTAATTTTCACCTCATTGTAAAGCTGCCTCTGGTTTCAGTCAGCATCCACCAGAAACACCCTGGAATTAACTCTCCTGTGGTATTTTCAGTAGTAGAAACACTTTCCTCTGAAAGGAAGCCCTCCAAGAGCTGCCCTGGCAAGGGCTCTGATCCCATTCAGAGGAAGACACAAGATTTATTCCTGTGCTCACTGCTGTCAGTGGGATATGCAGCTCCTGCCTTTATCCCAATTAATTTTGTCTCCCAGTGTTTACCCAGCTTTGTGCTGAAGGCACTGGAAGGTTCCACAATCCCTGCTTGGGGCAAGAAAATTCCATGTCCTTGTGAAGCCTGGGAAGGTACAGCAAGATCCCTGGGGCACAGAGCACTCTGTGAGCCACTGGTGAGGATCCTGATCCCTCACTGGCCCTGCCTGGTAATTCCAGTTTGCATTCCAAGCATGATTTTATGCAGGGCTCTGGAATTTCTCATTAACTGGGGTACAACCATTTCTAGGAGTTTCTGAGGCATTTTGCAAATATTTGCAGCTGGGGCATGTGGCAAAAAGGGGGTTGAAGGGAGATGTGATTGATCTGAACTCAGTAACACTCCTTCATCAAAGGATAACTGGGCTAATTACAACTTTAGCCATAAGTGATGTCCATCCCACAGGTGGAGGCCCCATCCCAAGTGCCCAAGGCCAGGCTGGACGGGGCTTGGAGCCACCTGGGAGGGTGGAAGGTGTCCCTGTGGGACTGGATGATCTTTAAAGCCCTTCCCACCTAAACCATTCCACAATCCTCTCTCCATATCCCCACAAATACTCATGTTTGAACCAGCTACCTTCAGCTTGGCTGGTGAAACAGAACAAACCCCACAAGAAATCCCATCCCCTTCCTTTGGTTTTGAAGCAGAGCAGCTTCCAGGAGGACTCAAATGGAAACAAAGTTGTTTTCTCCTTGAGGAGGTGAAACTTATCCCTTGCAGCTGCCTCAGTCACTCCCTGCAGGCACGCTCACCTGGCTCCTGGAGCAGCTCAGAGCTGGCACTGCCCCCCTGGAATTGCCTCCCTGGAATTGCCCCTTGGCANTGCCCCCTGGAATTGCCACCCTGGCACTGCCCCTCTGGCACTGCCCCCCTGGCATTCCCCCCTGGCACTGCCCCCTTGGAATTGCCCCCCTGGCACTGCCCCCCTGGCTCCGCCTGGGCTGAACCTGAGCTCAGACCAGGGGGTTCCAGCCCATCCTGGGCTCCTCTTGGATAAGGGATCCATGCCTCAGCTCTAAAGAAAACAATTTGAATCACAAACAGTGGTTGCTGGAGGGAGGGCTTTACAAAGCATTTTCTGTCTCCAATTTTGGTGAGGAAATGGGCAATTATTGCCTTAAAAAATTAAATGTCACATCATTTCACACAGTTTTGCATAAACATCTTGCTACTTGTGGCAGAGGTTGCTGGAAATCCCCCCTGACAGCAGTGCCACATTGGCCAGGAGAGGCTGGATCAGTGCTCCAGCCTTCTCTTCATGTGGGTTGGACTGGTCTGGAGTCAGGTAATAAGATCATCTGCTCAACTTAGCTTCAAAACATAAATTTGAGTAGGTCAGTGTTCATTTTCTAGCAGCTCCACCTAATCCATCCAGAGAGGCAGCTAAAACCAGGTTTGGGCAGCACTAAAGCACCACGTGCCAGCTGACTTCAGCTGAGGGAGCCTGGAATTTTGCTGTGTGTGTCCCCAGGCTTTGGCTGAGGTCCAGCCCTACCTGCCCCCAAATGGGTGGGTCAGGGTGTGCTCAGCTTTGCACACCTTGGGGTCTGAGTCATCTCCACACCTCCAGGTCATCATTTCTGAGGTAAAACACGGTCTGTAGGCTGGGCTGAGGTGGCTGTGCAGATATCTGGGCATCAGCCTGTCTGGATTTTGTGCCAGAGCATTGAACTCACCCCCAACCCAGTTTAAAGTGGACTTTGTGCCCCTTTGTGTGACCTGCATTACAGCACCCTGGTGAGCTGGGGCTGACACCCAGCACTGAGCACCAAACCCTGCAGTCGGATTTGCCTCAAAAGATGTCCCAAAGCCACTGCTCCTTCCCAAAGGGAATTCTAGGCTTAAATCCCAATTATCTGAATGAACTCACTGGTTTCACAGATAAGCAGGAACTCCACCACTATTACTTTTACCTGCACTGTTGGTCCAAACTGATAAAAAATCTCTTCCTTGGAAGTTGGTGTCTCATCAAAGGAATTCTTCAGTCACTGTCGTGCCTTTCACCCTGCAGAGTTCCAATTTGGAGAGTGACAGGGAATGCTTTATTCCTAGAAATCTGTGAGGTTTGAAGACAGGAATTAGAAGGCAAAAGGGTGTCTCCCACCATGCTGTGCTCCTGTGGGCTGGACCTTCCTTAATTTTTAATATTCTTTGGCAAACATCACTTTGTGTGTCACTGTGACATCTCCATGGTTGTATCAGACTTTGGAAGCAAAGGGAGAGCCAGCAGTGGTGGGACAGGGACACCCAGATGGACACAGGCCTTTGTGCTCAGCTGTCCCTGCTAATCCAGCCTGCCTGGGGCACAGGGAATTCATTACAAAGCTTGGGAAGAAAAGTCAATAACAGGATTGAAACATTCCCACAGGTTTCTCTTGAATGAGATCTCCTGAATAACTTGTGCTGCTGGTAAAATGTGGTGCCAGGTGAGATTTTATCACGGATTAGAGGTGCCCAGACTTCAGCCAGCACTTGGGAAGCTCCATGAGGTCATGGATGAACGGGCTCCAAGGAAATAAAAAGGCAATACAGATGATTTTCTCCAACAGATTCACCGTGATAAGCACATTCCAGTGACTCAGGGCAGAGCGAGGAGGTGCTGGATTTTTCACATCCATGAAAAAAATCATGTAGCATAAAAAAATCCAGTAATGCCCTTTTTTTTTTTTTTTTTTTTTTTTTTTTT
>WEIU01017239.1:1222-12159 GCA_013389925.1 Aegithalos caudatus | reverse complement strand
TTTTTTTTTTTTTTTTTTGGTCCACTGATTGTATTTAAAATTAAATATAATGCATGGGAAACCTGTGGACATTTACTGTACATTACCCAAGAGTGCTCTGCCCATGAGGTCACACTTTGTGATGTGACGGGAAATTTAAAAAAAAAAAAAAATGCGTAAAATTGCTTCCAGCCAGTTCTGAGGAAGGTCCTGAGTGACCAAATGCCCTGACCTTTGAAACCAATCCAGAACACGCTGGCTGGGTCCTGACTCAGCGTGGAATTTGTTTTTCCCATCATGTGAGAAGGAGAAAATGTCCCGTCCAAGGAGGCGATGCCAGCTGGGACGCACTCGGAGCGCTGGGCAGCACCAGAGCGTTCTGCACTGCCTCGTGCCCAAAACCCGCTTGGAAGGACTCAGAACGAACCCCGAGCTCACTGGAAACATCTCCCTTGTTTGTTTTGGCTCGCAGAGCCTTTCTAAGTGTAATTACCAGCAGCTGAGAAACGGAGAGGGCGAAAGAATCCTTGTGGTTCGTGCTCAGGGGCAGCAGCTCGGGAGACCTGGGTTGATTTCTAACCTCTGTCCCGGTGTCACGGCAGGAAAAAGGGATTTCATTCACCTGCAGGTCCATTGGTACAAACTGGGATGAGGCTGCCCTGCAGCACTGAGGTGAAAGCCCTCCACGTCCTGCTGATTTAATGGAATTCAGGCAGATAGATAGAATTATACATCCGTTGTTAAGGCTCTCCGGTGCTTACATATCAATACAAAAACCTCTCTTAGCAGCACCATGCTGCTTCAGAGAGGGGGAAATCCCCCATTCCTGCACACAGCTGCACACCCCTCGAAGCCAGCGGATCCGAGTGGATTTGTGCCCTGCAAAGACCAACCAACATCTTCATTTTAAGATCCCTGTTTGCTGGGCAGTGACAAATCTTCCCCTCAGAACACGGTGATTAAGGTTTAATTTTATTCCGGATTATGGGCAGCTCCACTTGCGAGGCAGCCAAGGTTGGGCACACGCTGCCTGGAAATGAACGTTCCTCCCCAAAGTGCTTAAGCAGCTTTGGGTAAGAAATGATGGTTTGGGGAAGATTAGGAGCGTAAAAAAGATCTCCAGGCTGAGGGGATGCTCAGGGAAAGTGCCATCATGGGCTCAGGAGGAAAAGCTGAGGGTCTGAGCCTTCCAAATTCCTTGGGAGAAGCTGGTGGGGAAAGGATAGGTTGGTGAAGGTGGTGGATTCACAGATGGGTGAAGACAGCCAAATTTATGGGGATGAGGTGGGGGGTGTGTGTTTATAAATCATCAGCAGGGAAATCTCCAGGCTTCAGTTTGCTTAGAGAACCAAATCAGCATTTCTGGATCTTTTATGGTGTGGCAGCCACCAGGAGCATCCCTCGAGGTGAATTTTGGATGTCATCTTAAACACAATGGGGAATAAAATCTGTCCTGCCCAGCCCAAGAGCTGAGTTGGAAGATGGACAGAGGGCTGGAGGAGAAGCAGAGGGAAAGGAAGAGAAGCCTCCCGGGGCTGGGATGCAAATATTTGTCCTGATTTGCAATTCCCTGCTCGTGCAGATCCTCTCTCCTCTGCTTTTCCTCACAGGTACAGGTTTATTCTGCCAGAGAATGGTATTTAAATACAACCAGAGCTGATTATTTGTTCTCAAACACATATGTTCTTCCCTCCCCTGAGAGCAGGGGGAGGAGGACAGCGATGAGAGCCGGCGAATGTTTCACCCTGGCTGCAGTGACAGCTTTGATTTGTGGAACAGCTTGGAATAAAACGCCGGTGATTTTTCATGGAAAAACCAGTGGACATAATTTTTGTGTGTCTGAAAGAGAACAGCAGAGAGCTGAAATGCCTGGATACACCATCGTGTGAGTGCCAAAATCCCGGATGGATATAAAACTCAGTGTTTTCAACCCAGAGAAATAACATTACCATCATCCCTGGTTAAGCAGATTCTGCTTGTTTATTGTTTTCCAGTATCTGCAGCTCTGCTCATCAATTTTTCACATTATTCCTTGGCTGTTTCCTCGTGTTCTGTCTCTTTGCTGGTTTGATGTTCTGTTCTCTGGAGATTTCTTCCATAAATTTTTATTATTTCCTCCGAGAAATCTTTTACGATTCCCAATAAGAGCTGGGACTGCGATATGGTGCAGGGAGAGGGGAGAGCTGGCCAGTGGAAACTCCTTTAACTTCATACCATGGAAAAACCCCTCTGGCTCCCTGTCAGCCAAAGAAGGTCAAAGGCAGTCCGAGCTGCAGCTCTGCCAATGGATCCTAAATCCAGTATTTAACATCGATCTCCAGCCCCACAAACAGCCCCTGACAGTGCTGACAGCAGCCCTGACATCAGCGTGATGACACAGGGCACAAACGTGACCTCACACTGCCAGCCCTGCTCCCAGCAAGAACTGGGAAAGAGCTGGGGTTAATTAGGTATTGCTAATGAGGCTTTCTTGGAGGTGAGCTGGGACTGGGGGGAGCAAAGCTGGGCTGGCTCAGTGCTTGGGGCAGGGGGTGCTGGACACTGCTGGGGCAGGGGTTAAAATAAGGGTTAAAACAGGGGTTTTGAGCAGGGGTTTAAAGCAGGGGTTCAAAGAAGGGGTTAAAAACAGAGGTTTAAAGCAGGGGTTTTAAACAGGGGTTTAAAACAGAGGTTTAAAGCAGGAGTTTAAAGCAGGGGTTTAAAGCAATGGCTTAAAACAGAGGTTTAAACCAGAGGTTAAAAACAAGGGTTAAAAACAGAGGTTTAAAGCAGGGGTTCAAAAAAGGGGTTAAAAACAGAGGTTTAAAGCAGAGGTTAAAAACAGGGGTTAAAAACAGAGGTTTAAAGCAGGGGTTTAAAGAAGGTGTTAAAAACAGAGGTTTAAAGCAGAGGTTAAAAACAGGGGTTAAAAACAGAGGTTTAAAGCAGGGGTTCAAAAAAGGGGTTAAAAACAGAGGTTTAAAGCAGGGGTTTTAAACAGGGGTTTAAAACAGAGGTTTAAAGCAGGAGTTTAAAGCAGGGGTTTAAAGCAATGGTTCAAAACAGAGGTTTAAACCAGAGGTTAAAAACAAAGGTTAAAAACAGAGGTTTAAAGCAGGGGTTTAAAGAAGGTGTTAAAAACAGAGGTTTAAAGCAGAGGTTAAAAACAGGGGTTAAAAACAGAGGTTTAAAGCAGGGGTTTTAAACAGGGGTTTAAACAGGGGTTTAAACAGGGGTTTATAGCAGGGGTTTAAAGCAGGGGTTAAAAACAGGGGTTAAAATATGAGTTTAAAGGAAGAGTTTAAAGCAGGAGTTTAAAGCAGATCTCGGGCTCACCTTGGCTGTGGGATGAGGTTTTCCAGGCACATCCAACACCAGCCCATCACCCAGGTGGTTGGAGCTGGAGCTGGAGCTGGTCTTCAGCTTTGGAGGAGGTTTTTGGGGATTCCTCTTCAAAGAGATTTGTGGAGATTTATCTTCAGCTTTGAGGGAGATTTTTGAAAATCCATCCGACAGTGATCTGGATGAACCCTGCCCTGCACAGGGGAATAGGAAGGTTCCCAAGGAGCAGAGTTGGAACCTTGGTGCTGCAATCAGATGGAAAACCAGACTTAGACATTCCCAAAATTGCTGGGCATGCCCAACACCAACCCATCACTCAGGTGATGAACCAAAATCTTCACCTCTGGAGCTGATCTTCAGCTTCTGAAGAGGTTTTTGGAGATCCCTTTTCAGTTTTAGAGGACTTTTACAGAGCTTGGAAGGAGATTTTGGAAATTCATCTGTGAGCTGGCCAAACCCAAACCTACACAGGGAAATAGGAAGGTTTCCAAGGAGCAGAGTTGGTGCCCTGGGGCTGAAATCCTGTGGAAAGCCAGACTTAAGCATTCCCAAAATTGCTGGGCACATCCCTCTGAAGAATGATGGGCATGTGTTGTGCTGCCATCCCTGCCCTGCCAGTGCTGAGCCCGTGGATGTCCTTTGTGAATGGAATTCAAATCTAGAACCACCACCATTAAATCACCCAAAGCCCAACAGAAATGTTTAGGAAAAGGGAACGTTCCAAGTGACCACAGTGGGATTCAGGGAAATGCTTACCAAGAATTCATGTGGTAACTCCTTTTTTAGCAAAAGGAAGAGGGCAGGAAAAGAACTATTCAGACTTGACAAAATTGCTTTGCAGCAGTGATCCCCAGTGATCCCCACCTTCACTGCATCCATGACAATCTGTGCCCACAGAAGGAGGCAATAAAAGCCAATCCAACAGGAACAGCATGAGCCAGAACTTGGGATCGTGTAAATAAAGCACTGGGGTGACATCACTGGGGCAGAAGGGATTTATACCAGCTGAGGAGCTGGCCCATAAAGTGGGAATAGCTCCTTCTGCCCTGTGATTTATGCTCTCCAGTTATTGACTGCTCCCAAATAAGCCTCTGTTATAAACAATCCGGGCAGCAGAGAAGGCAATTGTGCCTTAATGAGCCCATGGTTCAAAGCACTGCCCTGCTGCACTGACCCTTCGATAGATCACAAAGTCTCCTTGATTTAATTACCTAACAGAACCCCAGACTAGACAGCTCCAAACCTCATTTGTGCCCTGATCTTGCTATTTTTTTTGATTTTGGTGCACTTTATAGTGATTTACAATTCAGCCAAGGGACTCTTCAGGCAGCACAGGAGAATTGTTTAGAGGGGTTTGTGTGCAATTACATTTTTCTGGAGGAAAGGAAAGGAAAAGGAAAAAAAAAGAGCACATTTTGAGACTCAAAGGTCTTGTCTCCTTTCCCAAGCACAAATAATAAGCAGTTTTGCCTTTGTGAATGTAAAGGACTAGAAACTTCAGGGGTAGAATTAAGGGAATTTAAATCCCAGGCGAGATGCTGCACATGCTGGAAATGTTCCCATTTGGAAGTTCCCAATCCAGTGGTGCACGCAGCTTTCAGCAGATATTACAGGATTGTTCCACCAGGATTATCTCAGCTACCAGGGTATTTATTTTCCCCTTCCAATCTGTGGCACAGAGCAGTGGAAATAATACAATGTTCCCTTGCACTCACCAACGCCTCGTCCCTCCTGTCTCGGGTGAGCCTCTCATTACACCAGCCTCAAAACAGCCTCAAAAATTAATCCCAAATTAATCAAATGACCCAGATTACATCTTCATTTCTTCTGGAGCAGCTCTGAACTGCAGCCACACGTGCAGCAAACAGCCCTGGCTCCTCTCTGCTGCTCCCCTGGCACATGGATTCCATCTCCACACCGGCAGGGAGGGATGGGAGATAAAATTATGGATTGAAATCACAGAATCATGGAGCAGTTTGGGTTGGAAAGGACCTGAAAGCCCCTCCAGTGCCATGCCATGGGCAGGGACACCTGGCACTATCTCAGGATGCTCCAAACCTTGGACATCCCAGGGGTGGTGCAGCCACTCCTCTGGAAGTTTCTCTGCAGAGAGCACCAGAGTTGGTCTGGATCCTGTGAGGGCTGATCCAGGTCAGGAAAGGGAGCAGGGCTGGCTCCCCTGGGCTGAGGTTGTGGCTGAGCTGAGCCCTTGCATCCACCTGGCCCAGGACAGAGCAGCTCTGGCACCTCTGATGCTGTCAGAGCAGCCCCACAGGTTGGTGACTGTGTTTCACCCTTCCCATTCCTGTTTTGTGACACAATTGGACCACTAAAACTGCCACATTATTCCCTTTCTTCCCCTCCCTCCCCCCTTGATTAGCAGAGACACTTATTGCAGCTTTAATAGGGAGGAGCAAGATCCCTCTGTCCTTTTCCAGCCCTAAAAATACAGGAGTGTGTGTTTCCAGAGGAGCTGGTGATTGAGGTTTAAATGTTCAACCATTTAATACATTAAAATGCTCTAAACATCAAGGAGAAAAAGGGAGCCCTGATACCCAGAGGAAAGAGGGGTGCTTGAGCTGAGTTACAGCCCTGTAATTATTGGTGCTGTCAGAGCTTAAAATCTACAACATTATTTTTAGGCCCCCGTCCAATCCACAAAAAGATCTCTAAAATAATTGCAAAAGGACCTCACTTGAAGACTGTTTGTTTTGGAAAAATAGAAATCTTTGCTCCATTTCAGCATATTTCAGCTTGGAGAGCAGCAATATTTTATTTGTGTTGAAAGAAGGCAAGGGCTTATTCAATATTAATAAATGGTTTACAGCATGGGTTAAAGATCTTTTCTTATTCTACCCTGCAACCCTACCCAGGAGACTCCACTCCTGGAGGAGAAGATGTTTCTGCTGAAGGGACTTGAAATTAAAGAGAAATAATATTCACAGGGCACAAATCTGCCCAAATTGAGGTGTTTTCTGCTCAATATTCTGCTACATTTTGCACATTGGTGCTAATTAGTGATGTGAGCTAATTAAGAGCAGTATGTTAATGGGACACCTGGCAGGGCAGTGTGCTCCTGGCCAGAACAAAGGGACCTGACCCATCCAGGCTCTTGGTTTGGAGCCCTCTGAGCCCCAGACAGACCCTGGGAGTGACATTAAAGGCTCAAAATCCAACTGTCTGTGGTCAGAGAAAAGAAAGGGATGGAAAGGGGGTACCAGGAGAGAAAGAAAAGGGAAAAAAACAGATCCTAAATCAGGGGCATTCACTTTAATGAATGAGCTTTAAGGTCCTTTCCACCCCAAAGGGAAAAAAACAGATCCTAAATCAGGGGGATTCACTCTAATGAATGAGCTTTAAGGTCCTTTGACCCCAAACCCTTCCATGGCTCTGTGGGTTTCCCTGGGGATATTTGCAGCCTGCAGGTGACAGAAGGGATTGGATTTTGGGTACTCCTGAGGATGCCCAACCCCCCCCCCCAAAAAAAGCATTTTCTGCCTTCTTGGTGTTTTCCTTTGCTTTGTTCAGTGGAAGCAATGGGAGAAGGGGAAATGTTTCAAGTCCTGGTGGCAGTGGCTCAGCTCCAACACAAAACCCTTCAGGCTGCTCGTGGCCCTCTGCTCCCTGGTGTGTGCAGAGCTGTCCCTGCAGTCCTGAGCCACCTTCCAGGGCACCCCTGGGAGCTGCACAGCCCTGCCAGGTGCTCACCCACATCCCAGGGATCCACTGGAGCTGGATCCCATGGCACAGGAGCAACCACCAGGGGTTTAGGAACCCAAACCCTGCAGGTCACAGAGCTCAGCTGGGACCTTCAGAGAGCCCTGAGCCCCTGGGTGCTGCTGGTTGTGGTCACCAAAGGCCCTGCACCCTTCCAGGGGGGAATTTCAACCATTTCAACCCAGCTGAGGGGCTGGCACCTGCAGAACCATCAGCAACACAGCACCCAGGGACAAAACCCCAAAGGAAACCAGCTCTGTGTGAGGAGAGAAACAACACCAGTAATAACAGCAGGAGCTGGGATGGCTGTGGTTGGAATTGTGGCTGGGAGTGCCTGGAGGGGACAGCTTTGGAGCACAGGTGTCAGGAATTCCCTCTGCAGTGGGATTTGCACCTCTCCTGCCTGGGCACTGCCCTGGCACCACTCACTCCCAGCTGTGCTCAGCCTGGATGTCACTGCAGTGACTCCAAACCCAACCAAATCTGCTTTTAGACACCACAGACAGGACAGGAGGAGCCAAGGCCGTGCTGATGGCCACTATTGACCACGTGCCTGGCTTTTTGATTAATTGCAGATCAACAGGGTTGAAATCTGAAACCAGCAGGGTTTCAGAAAGTCACATCAGTTTGGGTGTTGCTGCTTTAAACATTAACCAAGCCCTGCTGCAGAGCCCAGAGATGCTGAGGGGGGAAAGCTCCTTCCCCTCGACTTTTTACCTCAATTTCTTTTTTTTTTAAGTGCTGCTTTTCAGGGCTCCCAAGTGCTGGGGACTCCTCTGCAGGCAGCAGCTGAGCAGGGTTGTTTATTTATAAGAGTCAACCAGAGCCACACAAAAGGTTATGGCCACGGGCCAAATGTCTTTGACATCATAGCCTGTCATTAATGGCATAAATCCTCCGTGATTTCATTTCCCACTGAGCCAACCAGCATCTCTCCCAGATTATTTCAAAGGAAAAAAAAGTCTAAACATTTACCTTCAAACCCCAAACAGATCGTATCGTTCCATTCTGCTGGCCTGATATTAAATATATTCCCTTGCACATGGCATTTTTATGGCAGGTTGTGACCACTCCTGGAGCTCGTTTCAGAAGGAGATAGGCTCAGAAAGAGAAATTTTCTTATTGTTCCCTAAGGGGACAAGCAAAAAAAAAAAAGACATTTCATTCAACAAAACCTTTTCTAGCCACTGCACTCTGCTGTTTTAATGTACTTTTTGTCCCCCAGATCTCTGCTTGAAGGAGAGAAATATTTAAAAGCTTGTTCTCTGTGCCACAGCCTCTTCAGTGTGAGAATATTTAATGTGGACAGGTTGGAAAAGTTTTCCTTCACTCCATTTTTGTCCCCTTTTTTCCATCATATCCATAATATGCACGTGGTTATGTGGAAAACATTAGGAAATCACTCTGAGCATGAAAGGTATGAATGTACCTGTGATACCTGAATATGTTAATTTAAATTCTTTGGGATTTCAAATCTTCCTGACCTTCTGCTGATGGACAATGCACTGCTTGATAAAAAGCCAGGTGGAAAAGATTTGATAATAAAATCAGATAATTTTTGAGCAGTCATTGTTTGTTACTGAGCTGGGCCTAAAATGCCCAGGAAAAGTTTTCCAAAGCAGGGCTGGCACTAAACCTGTTGGGATAAACCAGGAATTCTACATTTATATGCAAAAGCAGACAGTCAGAGCTGGCTTTGGCCTCACTTTTGGGAATATTTGCTGAAATGGATCCAGATTTCCCCATTCCAGATGAAAAGAGCCTGGCAGGACTCCTGCCCCCAGCAGCAAATGTCCATAGATCCAGGGAAGCTCCACTTGTCAGCTGCCCTGAGAGGAGAAGTTAATTACCCACAATTACAGGTGGGTCCTGACACCCAAATGAGCTCAAAGAAATCAAATTTGGGCTCAGCCCAAGGCCAGGTGGGGTCTGGGCACACAGGGCAGGATCAGAGGGGATTTGGTGCCTCCTGAGGCTGCCCCAAACTCCCCAAACTGCCTTTGCTCAGCCCCTGCAGGCTCCAGATCCCAGGGAAAGGGGATCCCATGGAGCATCCACAGCCCCAGGGAGGATCCCCAGGCTGAAAGGATGAATGTGGATTTTCCCAGGGCAGGAAAGAACCCTCAGGGGCTGGAGAGAGAGAAGCAAAGCCCCCCCAGGCCCTGGTGACTGCTCAGAGGAGAAAGGACAGAACTGGGGCTGCAAACAGCCCAAACACAGCACAAAGCTCCTGCCTCCATCCCACCTCCACCCCACACCCCAAAGAACAGCAGCAGGACCTCCAGCATACCTGAGGAAATAAAACCTGGCCATTTCCCCCCTTTTTTGGAGCAGTCTGGACTGTCAGGAGGCAGCGGCGAGCTGTGTGTGTGTCAGAGCTCTCCTGCCAGAGCCAGGGCTGAAATATTCCTGCAGAGCTCCAGTAGCTTCATGCTTATGACTAACACATCCCAAAGGTGCCATAACATGCACGGAGGCAGGGAATTCTGGGGTGCTGGAAGGAGTACAGCCAGAGGAGGAGCTGCAGGGGAGAGGTTCTGAGGAAAGCCAGCCAGTTATTTTTCCACCATTTATCATCCTACTTTTACTCAGCTCCTCTGAGCGCCCAGATGAACAAATCCCACAGCTCCAGCACGGGCTGAGCCAGCCAAGAAAAAGAAAAGCAGCTTGCTCTGCTCCCCAGGGCACAGATTATGCCTGTTTGCTGATGTTTTTTGGTAGGTGCAGGAGAGGAGCTTCAAGGAAGGAATGTGGTCATCTCCTATCAGAGACAAGATCTGCCCCTCTGGAATGCCTGGGCTGAGCTGTCTGCTGCTGGGGCAGGCAGGGTTTCGGGTTTGGCACAACTCACACAGTGCAGGGCTCTGTGCTGGGTAACTCAGCACTGCTGGGAACAGTCACTGGGTGGCTTGGGTTGGGAGGGAGATTAAAGATGTTTCACCTCCTGCCACGGCAGGGACACCTTCCACTGTCCCAGGCTGCTCCAAGCCCTTCCAGCCTGGCCTTGGGCACTGCCAGGGATCCAGGGGCAGCCACAGCTGCTCTGGGCACCCTGTGCCAGGGCCTGCCCACCCTCCTAGCCAAGAGTTCCTGCCCAATGTCCCATCCATCCCTGCCCTCTGGTAGTTTGAAGCCATTCCCTGTGTCCTGTCCCTCCATCCCTTGTCCCTCTCCAGCTCTCCTGGAGCCCCTTTAAGCTCTGGAATGCTGCAATAAAATCACCAGGAGCCTTCTGCAGGCTGATTAATCTCAGTTCTCAGCTTTTCCCCACAGAATAGGTTCTCCATCCCTCTGATCATCTTTGTGCCTGCTCTGGACTCTCTCCATGCTCTCCCTGTGCTGGGAGCAGAGCAGGAGGGAGAGGGGCAGCAGGAGGCAGATCCCAAATTCTCTGCTCACAGGCATTCCCAGGGCTTAGAGCTCCTTGGATGATGACCTGGATGTCAGCAAAATTCCACCAGCCTTTAGAGTAGATAGAAATGCTGGGAAGGTTCCTCTGGAATGCCCACCACCCTCCAAACCAATTTTTCCATGAAAATCTCTGTGGAAGGAAACTGCCAGACTTGTGTGAGGCTTTCAAGCACAACCTAATTAATTACACCTCAAACAGATGCTTTAATGGCTTTAATGAGTAACAAACCCAGGACACAACAGGACTGTTCAATCATTTCTGCAGCAGTGACTTTGTCCCTGATGGTGATGCCTTCAGCTGGCAGCTTTTCTGCTCTCCAGCCCCTGCTCTGGAGCTCTGGGCTCCCATGGATGTCAGGGAGCTCCCTGCACAGCCTGGGCAGGAAAAACCACCCTGGCACCAGAGCCAAGGGCAGCCTCTGCCCAGGGTGGGATTGTCCTTGTTCTGACCCACAGTTGGGGCTCCTCAGAGGCACTTTAAAAACTTTTATTCCATTTTCAGCCTCAAT
>WEIU01017235.1:160850-201858 GCA_013389925.1 Aegithalos caudatus | reverse complement strand
GGAATAACAGTTCTTTACTATTAGGTATAACAAGGCAAACAGCCAACAACAACTACAGCATTAAAAATAAAGAGAACCAGGAAAACCTCACAGGGCTTTGTTTTACAAAGCCTGGGGCAGTCTGATCTCTTGGGACTCTGGGAGCACCAAGCTGGAACGGTGGAGAATTCCGGGCTGGTGGATGAGATCAGAAGCTCCGCTGATGGGAGCTGGAATGGCAGGGATGTCCCAGCAGGGCAGGGCAGTGTGGGGCTACAGAGTAGCAAAAAGCCTCAAAGCAGTGCCAAAGAAAAGGGCAGTGGTGGGACAGGGCTGGCCCAGCAGGTCAGGAGGAGGCAAGCACAGAGATCCGGGACAGGCGAGCAGATGGTGGTAGATTTTCTCAGGACCAGACCCAGTGGTCACAGTGAACTCCTCCCACAGCAAGCAGCAGCCTGGCCATCCCGATGTCAAGAGCAAGAGTGAGAAGCTGCCTCCCAGCCCTGTCCTTTACCTGCCCCAAAAACTCGCTCCCCTCCTGACTTTTGACCACCACTTTGTTTTGGTAAAGCACCCAAAAATACCCAATAGTCTCCTAGCAACTTGTGGGGAAAAATTCTCTATGTAAAAAGGAACAAACCTAAGAACCAATATGGTGCCAGATTCCTGTGTGAGATTTTCTGCTCTTTAGGATGAGTGGGTTACTGTGTGAAACAGGTGGAGGTTTAATTGGTCTGTAATGCTAATGTTCAATACAGACAATGCAGTGCTCCTCTTTAGTTGTTTTCTACTTGAAAACCTTCCTTACTATGACATGCCAACTATCATGAAAGCAAAAGCTGAAATACTTAGATTGTGTTCTTGTTTACTACCTCCAAGCATAGTTCCCTTCCATGTACGGCCAGTCAGCAGAAGTGTGGGATCGATGGAAATCTCTGAACCAGAATCCATTACTCCAACCATCACACAGCCACCAGTGCTCATATTGCAGGAAGCCAAGGCAGCAACCTGATGGGACAGGCAGGAGAATTAGAGAAAGCCCTGATGAGTTGTTCAGGGGAATCTGAAAACACACATGCTCTTTATGGAGCAGACCTGGAAAGCTTGTGGTCTCTCTTAGGATTTGTACACTGTTTTATGCCGAGGCCAACAGCCTGGCTTTCTGCATCCAACAGTGCAGGCAGGAGGTGGGGAACTTCCCATGGGGATGAGTTTTGCCCTGAGAGGAGCCTGTGATGCTCTGGCAGGGAGGACAGCGCTGAGTGTCACCTACCATGGTGTCCGCGTGCCCGATGACCTCAAAGGAGTAGTCCACGCCCTGCCCGGTCATCTCAGTGAGCACCTCCTGGATGGGCTTTGTGAAGTCTCGAGGGTTGATGCAGTCAGTGGCTCCCAGCTGCTTGGCCTTGGCAAACTTGTCCTTGTTGATGTCCACAGCAATGATGCGGGAAGCTCCAGCCACCTTGCAGCCCATGACAACAGAGAGGCCAACTCCTCCGAGGCCGAAGACGGCACAGGTGGAGCCTGGTTTTACCTGCACAAAGGGGACCCTCTGAGTCTCCAGTGGGAAGAGGAGGGGGATGGGGAGATTTCTTTTGCACAGGATTGATGAGGTTGTGTCCATGGGGTGCTAAACACACCTAAATACCAACCTTGGCTGTGTTGATGGCAGCCCCATAGCCTGTGGAAAACCCACAGCCAAAGAGGCAGACTTTGTCCAGAGGTGCTGCAGCATCTATCTTGGCAACGGCATACTCTGGGACCACGGTGTATTCTGAAAAGGTGCTGACCCACAGGAAGTGGTGGATCTGCTTCCCTTTGCAAGAGAAGCGGCTGGTCTTGTCTGGCAGCAGGTTTTGTGATTCAGAGAAACTGTGGGGATGTACATACATTTGTATTTGATTGAGTAAGGCACTGATGGGGCTGTCAGATTTGTCATAAAGTCAACCCCATGTAGATGTAGGGGAAGGCAAAGTAAACTTACTGGGACTTCTGGCAGAAGTTGGATTCAGGATTCTGGCAGAAGCTGCATTCCCCACACTGAGGGATGCAAAGGGGAATCACTTTGTCTCCTGCAACAAAGTGGGTCTCTGTTAGGCAGCTTTTGCTCTTCAGGCCCCAAATGCATGGCCTGTTGAATCACCTCCCCTGAGCTTTCTGAGGGCACAAACCTGCCATGAACCCTCTGCTTTCCCTGTGAGGATGAATGTTCCAGGCCCCACTTGTCTACATGAGACTGGGAAAGTGGACATTAGAGTCCCATGCAATGAGTGTGCACTCAGGTTTTTAACCCTGACTCAGGAGCAAGGAGAAGTTTCTGAGCTCTCAGCAGAGCTTTGAGGCCTGAATCCTGGGTGTGTGTTTGAGTGTGTGTTGGTTACCTGGTTTCACAGAGGTCACTCCTTCTCCAATGCTTTCCACAATCCCTGCTCCTTCATGGCCTGGTATGACTGGAAATTCCACATTAGGCAATGAACCTTTCAATATGTGATCGTCTGAATGACAGATGCCTGTGGCCACAATCTGGTTGGAGAGGAAAGAACAAATGGTGATTCTAGAAATAGTCCAACCTCTGTTTATCTCAGTTTTTAGAAGGATTTTCCACAGAACGTCTCTGGACAGTTAAGGCCCATGGGTGGACATAGATTACTTGGTTATACCCAAGGTACAGCCAGAGGAAGAGCAACTCCCACAAGGGAGGAAAAATCATTGAAATGTGTTTTTACCTTGATCCGGACTTCCCCTGCCTTTGGGGGTGCAACTTCTACCTCCTCAACAGAGAGTGGTTTGCCCGGGGCCCAGGCAACAGCAGCTCTGCACCGGATAACCTGGGAGAAACCGAGAGGAATACATTGCAGGGAAAGGTTTACCTTTGGCAAAAGGACAGGACAGTTGTCCTACAATCACCAAAGCCAGAGCTGCACAACATGTATCTCTGCACACTGCAGCACTTCTAGAGCTACACAACTGTCCTGTGCTCTTTTCTGGGTTTTGCTGGCTGGAATGTGGTGGGAAAGCAGAAGCATTGGAGTAGTCAGCTGTATGCAAAGCCAAACAATGTTTAGTTAACACTGGCTTCATGTGAAGTGTGAAATGCAAAATTAAGTGACTGGTTTGTCTGGTGTATGGGGCAGATGTGACAGCAACACGATCGCTTTGGCAGCTTAAGGCAAGCAGGAGAGAAGTTGTAGTTTCAGTGGGCTGAAGGTGCCTAAAAAGAGGTTACAAAACAATCCCAGCCTGGCTGGCAACTGCATAATTTATCTCCTTGCCAAAAGAATGATTTGTGTGTGACACTGCTCAAGCCCTTCCCCAGTGAACTCAAAGCACTTTGGCCTCAGCACAACGGAGCCTGCAGCTTGAGAAGTGTATTGCCATGGACCAGGCTGAGTGCAGATGAGTGGCTGAAGGGGACACCACCATTTGCTGCAGGAGCAGGAGCACAGAGTAGGAATGAGCAGGAGGATGCTTTTCAGAGCAGCACAATTCCATGTTTTGTCTCCTGAGCAGGACAGAGAGGGAATGCACTACCTAATGCAGGTGTGGACACGTGCAGTTGTTTGGAAGCAGAATGTGGCGAAATTCACAGGGGTTTGTAAGAGGTGGGGGAGTGAGGTCAGAGGAAAGAGGGCACGCAGAGTGGTGAGCAGGCTGAGGCTTTTGCAGCGGATTTCGCCGAGAGCAGGGCACCTGGGGAAGAAGGATGGGAAATGCGATGTCCTTACTTTTCCCGCAGTGGCCATGTGGTCCCAGCAGAGCTGTGCCTGTCGCTGTCGCCGGCAGGAGGGAAGCTGCTGCCTCGGCGCGTTGCAGAATCCCCCAGGCGTGGAGCGGGAGCAGTGCCGGTGCGGAGGCGTCGCTGGAGAGCGCTGGTTGATCTGTGTGGGATGCTGGATGCTGAGGAGCCCAGGGCGTGCTGAGGGGAGGAGCTGGATAGCGGCAGGGAGATGGATGGGGGCAGAAGTCCTCCCGGGAGGCTTTTATCAGTGACCCTGCCCTTGGGTCATTCCCTGCCCTCCCCGCCCTAAAGGCTCAGAGAGCTCAGGAGGATTGGTTTGTTTCTTCCAGTTGCTTCTGGCAGGTGTGGAGGGAGGAGATCTGCAGCACTGCTGGGGCTTCCTTGGAGTCCCCTTTTTGCCAGGTTGGATCATTTGACCTGGTGGCCATTCACACCCCAATATTTGCAAAAGGATTAAAAATTAAAACCCAAACAAAACAAGTGGCAGTGAAAATATGGTGGACAAACCCACATGTCCTCCTGGGTTGAAGCTTTACTGTCTGTGTTGTTGCAGCTATTTTTACCAGAGCTGTTAGGGCAGGGTTTGTCAAAAGAGGACTTTTTTTTAAGTATGCATTTACATCACTCCTGTGTAACCAGGCTTGTGGGTTCACAATCCCTGGGCCCTTCATATTCCCCCAGAGCTGTTTTCTGCTGAGACATTGGACAAGGTGATGTATAGGGCAGACAGGATGAGAAAGAGCTTGTTGGAGGACCAGACTAAGGTTAGCACCGTGTGCATTTGGGAACTGCTTCTGTATTTGGGAAGACATCAGCCCCATGTTTATGTGTTCAGAGGACTGCCTGCAGAATTTTGTGTTGGTGCTTGGTTCTCAATGTCCCAATCCTGTTTCATGGGCTGAGGGGGAAGGTCAGTAGCAGCTGCCAGACTCAGAGTTGGCAGGCCAAGCCCCCAGCTCTCAAATTCCCTGAACCCATCTCCAGCTTCAGGGACAGCCCAGCTGCTCTATCATGCCCCAGCAGCTGTCTGAGCTCCTGCACAGAGCATGGCAGCCCTGTGGTGTGACAGTGGTCCCAGCCACATGGAAGTGCACCTTGGCATTCAGTTCCTCAGCCCTGCTGGTCAACCCTACTCTAGGTGATGACATGCTCCTGTCTTGGAGGTGAGCAGCTGGCTCTAGAGCAGACATGCTCTTGTGGATC
The DNA here is from genome assembly GCA_013389925.1 of Aegithalos caudatus. Lineage (NCBI taxonomy): Eukaryota > Metazoa > Chordata > Aves > Passeriformes > Aegithalidae > Aegithalos > Aegithalos caudatus. The sequence continues at coordinate 196,937 of WEIU01017235.1, read as the reverse complement.
ATTTTTATCTGTATTTCAGTCAAACAGGGATGTTTAGCAGTTTTTCCCAAGAAATTTTTACTTTTTCATACATTTGTACGCCTCTGGTAGCATCAATGTATCCTTTCCCAGGAATAAGGAAAGGATACATTGGATACATAAAAGGATACAAAGGATACATAAAAGGAAGTTTTAAAGATTTTCAGTATTCAGCCTGGTCAACCTGCTGCATTAAAATGAAATAAATTTATCATGACTTCCAGTATGATTTATGTATCTTGTTAGAGAAAAAAAAAATTCACTTGTCCAGAGCAATTTTTTTCATTTGTCCAAAGATGTGATAACTGCTGAACAAAACACGGGCTTGTTTTCTCCCAGGTATCTGTGTAGCACACTTGTTTTTATTACTGGGATCTGTGGCCTCCATCTGATAACCTGGAAGCATTGGAGGGAATTATATTGTGTGGGAATGATCATTTGGCTTTGATGTACTCTCAGGGAGTGTGATCTTAAAAGCATGTGAAAATAGAGCTGCACACTAGAGCACATGCCATTTCTTGGGGAGTGTCTGGGTGGGTGGGATGTGGTGGGAGAGAAGAAACATGGGAGTGCTCAGCTGTATGCAAAGCCAAGTGATGTTCAGTTAAACACTGCCATGGTTCAAGGTCTGAGGAAACACCATTTGTGCTTTGTTTGGTAGTTAGTTTGTTTCTTGGGAAATTAACGGATTTTTTTTTTCTTTTTTTTCTTTTTTTTCTTTTGTGGACTTTTGTCGTGTCATCATATGTTAGTGGAGTTGGTGCTCAGATGGGGCATGTGGTCTCTACTAGCTCACAGGAAAGCTCCTAAATAGAGGCTTACACAGAGCTCCTGGACCCCCCTGAAGTATCTCAGAGCCAGAGTCATTAGGAAGGGCATCAGAAACCTTCTGTCCAAGCTATACAATCACACAAACAAATTCATCTTCAACTGAGTGTTGACGAGGGTCTGCAGGGCAAAATACTCTGGGAAAGTGTGAACTTTTTGTTGTTTCCCAGTCAGAACACACTTCATTCCTCCATGTGAAGACAGATGTAGATGACTGCCTTATAAAATATCCCTAATAAGAATGATTTAATGGGTTTATTATTTTGGACTCCAGAAACTATCCTACTAAAGATACTAACAGCTCGCATTTTCTATGCTTAGCAGATGACAACCACAAAAATGGGCTTTGCATCATCCTGAAGAGGATATAAGTGAGGTTAGTTATACTTTAGCTCTTTTACACTGACAACTGAAGTTCAGCTCTCAATTTTTGTGTAAATTTGACTGAAGTTCAGCTCTCAGTTGTTGTGTAAATTTAGTTTGTAGATGTGTTTAAGGATCATCTGTTAAACTGTAATCTCTTGTCCCCAAATCATTAAACCAGCTGGGCCACTCCAAGGCTCTTTCTGCTGACACAAACAGGTAAATCATCAGTAGCACAGTCCCCTTACTTCACAGGCCCTTCTACCCAGCTGCCATGCACCTGAGTGCCTGGGGAGTCTGATTAATCCATGCTAAAGATATGTCAATGTTGACCATATTTGCCGAGATAGAAATAGCCTCTCTTCCTGTTTCTACATTGCACATTCAGAAAACAGTAAAATGTTTTATGTGTGAGTTGTCGCAAACTGTACTAGTCATGAGTTTCTTCCCATTTATTCTGTATTCATACTTAAGAAATTAAGAAGCCTCCCCTTTGTATAATTGAAGCAAAAAATGATACTTGATGCACATTCATTTCTTCACACTGCTTCCCAAACATCAGAGGCACTTGTATAAATTGGCCAAAGGTCTAAAACCACACTGATCAACAACTAAAACAACCCCAAAAGAGACATAAAGGTAAAAAAATACAAACCCCAAAACATCAAATACAAACCACGACACAAAACAACATGCCAGTTTTACATAAAATGTTTGGGAGTGTTTATCTGGTAAAATACTGAGTGGTGAGACATTCTCCAGTACCTAAGTCTATGATTTACTTAAATTATTAATTCAAACACATGTCACCATAATTTTTTATTTCTGTTCTATCATTCCTTGCTTATTAGGCATTGGAATGATACAGACATTCAGGATGGATACACAGTTCTAAACCTAGAGTTTTACTATGCTGAACTGTATGTACAAATTTCTTAAGCTTGTAGTGTTATGGAAGCCTAAAGAAACAGTTTCCTTCCTTTTTATTTTATTAAAAGATTGCATATTATAAGTAATTTAAAAAAATCAAACAGGTGTTTTTATAATACCTGTGACAGGAGTAAGTCCTGCAATTCATAACTGGCTATTAAAAAAAATTGCAGCATAATATAAAGGATTTAAAGTGAGAATGAGGAAAAAGAGGTAGAAGGGAAAACATGGTTTCATTTATAAATTCTCCGCTTGAAATGTGGGGTCTGAGTTTGATCCTTTTATTCAAGGGTAGTAGTAGATCTTTCAGGAACGTCCTGGTTTGCATTTCACATAAGTTGTATTTGAGGTGGTGAAGTTCATTGGTGCTGAGCCATCTGCTGCTTAACTAAGTCAGGGAATCCTAAAACGTCAGGACACTGCGGATGCTGCAATACAAAATGACAAGTCAGTGACTAGAAAATCCCCTTGGGTGACATCAGCGGAGCACTGCTGTTTTCTCTGATCATCTGTGCTATTGCTGTCAAACAGGTACTCCCTCCCTGCCTGCTCCCACCCCAGCTTGCAGCAAAATGACAGAGCAGATGTCCAAACTTTGCTGCAGGTGTAGAGAACAAAATTCACAGAAGACTGCAACGCCTTCACTGATGAAGCCCACGGCTCCTGGTAATTAATTGCCAGCTACAGCCTGAGAAGTTCTTCAGAGAGGGTCTTAGACACATCTTTCCGATTACAGGGTAACTGGTACAGCTTATTCTGCACTGAAACACTGAAGTATTATAGTCCATAGAAATGATCAGCTGCAATATGCTTCCATCTTCAGGCTATCAGTATTCTAGCAAAGCTGCTGGCATCTCTGTCCTCACCACTTTCCCCTTTGTTATACTAAAAACTTAAACTAACAATTATAGCCTATGTAAAATAAGGACGATCAAAAAACGAAGTGTGTGCTGCATCGTTGGAACCTGAGAACAAACCTCAGGGGCTGAAATTTTTCTGTTACTTGCTTTTTATATTCAGAGCGGGTAACATCTAAAATAACTGCTAGCAAATGACAGTGAAAACATGAATGTAGTTCTCCAGACTCGGTAAGTTATAAACATCTAGAACTTTCAAAAAGGGTAGTCCCCACACATACTAAAATATACAAATGTGTTTCCTACTTCTGCCAAGGACAATTGAATCTTGTCAAATGTCTCTGTCAAAAAATGTTTCCAGTTTCAGTACCCTGGGAAAACAATCTGAGCTGAACTCTCACAATATTTGAGGAAAGCACAAGAGCTAAATTCTGAGTTTGCAATGTATATATATACCAAGTACTTTCCTTTCTTAAAAGCTCTGAAGTTCAAGGTAAAGTACCCAGTGGCTTTAGGACCAATTGGACTGGGACTCTGTTCCCTAACTCACAAGGGGAACAGGCTATTTCTATTTCTGTGTTCCTGCTCCTCATCCTGAAATGTTTCTTGGAATATGGTGTAGCTAACCCTTGGCACTCCACAGCCTGGCACTCCCATGCTCACTTGGTTGTGTGATTTTTTCCAATGGGTACTGGGATGCGACTTCCTCAATTGTGTAGTTTTTTCTCCCTCTGCCACCCAGTGTCTCTGCTCAAACTAGAAGCTGAAAGTTCCTCTGCAAGGGCCCACTGCACTGCAAGAGCTGTAGGTTTGCTGGCTTTATTACTGCAGCTGCAACCCATGGGAACACACTGGGAGGGATTAAGGGGCATGCTGGGCTGCCTTCTCCATTCTCTGTCATGAAGTCAGATTTTGTCCTACCATACATCTCCTTGATGTTATTTATACAGAACCTTTACAATGAAACAATGTTTACCTCTTTCCTGTCCTTAGAAGATCAAATCCTTCATTGATCTTTGTCCAAGGTAGTGTGTGGGTTATTAATGGATCCAGAACAAATGTTTTCTTCATGTAGTCAGCAACCAGTTTGGGAACTGTATCTTTACTCTTCCAACCTGAAAAAACCCCCACAGAAAATACATAATGTAATTAAATGCTCTGAAAATATATAAAACCCAGGACAGCTTAAGTTTTTAGATAAACTTTCTGTAGCAGAATAATAGGATGAAATGTGGCAGCATGGCTTTACCTTTGTAATACAGGGTGCCAGCAGGAAACATGGAACAAAGTGCAGCTATTCCACATATGACAAACCCAGCAGAAGCCCAGTACAAATGTCAGTCTTTACAGAATCCAAATTTTCCCCCACATTAATTCTGTTTCAACTTAATCACCTTTCATATGAAAGCCAGAGTGCTGACATCAATGTTGGTAAGTTGAAACTTGATTGTCTGCTCAGCATTGGGGAGTGGGTGGTGGATGTGTCTCTCTTTTCTTACAGGCACCACTAGATAAAGCTGTCATAAACAGTAAGATGCCCTTCCAGAGGAACCTGATTTGTCTCTGCTATTTTATTCAGGTGTCTTTTGAGTACATGGGAGGAACTGGTTATGAGTGAGAAAAGCTGTTGTTGGAAACAAGATTTCTGTGGTCTTCGTGTTGAGTGAGCTGGACTTGCTGAGTGTGGGACTGCTGAGAGAGCTCTAAAAAGAGAAAGAATTGGAAGGGACTGTTGGCAGCTGGCCAGGGGCTAAGCTGGGGTGTGACCTCTGGGGAAATCAGCTCAGTATAAACCCTGATGTCCTTTACATTCCTGACTCTCCATTTCTCCTGCTGTCTCTCCCTCTCTTTCTATTCTTCTCATTCTCCTTTTTGCACTTGCTCTTTTTCTCCCCTCCCTCTGTCCTCTCTCCCTCTTTATGATTTTCTTTCCACCCCCTTTATCTTCTATCCTTTATCTCCTCTTATCTCTCTCCTTATCTTTTTTCCTCCTCTTTATTTTTATCCATCGTCCTCCCTCCCCTCCCCCTAATTTTCTTTTTCTCTTTTGCTTCTCTCATTTTTTTTCTCATTTTCCGCTCTTCTTTCTCATTTTCTCCCTCTTTTTCTCTATTTTTTTTCTTTTTATGCCTTTCTTTCTCTGTCTCTTCTTCTCTTCAATTTCTTCCCCTGCCTCCCTTTCTGCTTTTTTTCCTTCCTTCTCTTGCCATTCACTAACAGTTCCCATAATTAATTCCCTTTCAACTTTGTCAGCAAAATAGCCATCAATGCTACTTCTAATAAGACAGCCTAAGCTGTTAATTTGATATATCCTGTTTCATTCAAGATGATTTACAAGTTTCCCAGGCCAGTTAAATCACATCTTTCTGAGTCCTTACCTCCAAAGACAGAGCCTTTCCAGCTGCGTCCAGTGAAGAGGAGCATGGGATCAAAAGTGATCTTTTGTGCTGTAGGGGGCACTCCCACAATCACACTGACTCCATAGTTATGCTGGCAACAGGCCAAGGCTGCAGTCTGCATGAGAAGCAGAGGGACACCCAGAGTCAGGCAAGGTTTGTCCTTGGGGCTCAGAAGTTTGAACTCCATCTCCTCCTCTCAGGGCTCTGCTTGAAATTCATCTTTTTTTAGCTGAAACCACATAAAAAATTCTCCATTGCATCTGCTCTCACTGGTTAAGCATATCCTAGCCCATTTTGTGTAAACTATTAGGGATAAGCCACTTTTGGAGAGCAGATAGTGGGTTATGTGAAATGTAGCCACCCTGGTTTGGCCAGGGCACTATGGTGAAGTTCCCTTTCCTGAATTTCTGAGCATGCTTCAGTCCCTGCATTTCATTCGTCAATAGCTGGACTTAACAAGCTTGAAATTAGCTCTGTACTCTTCCAGTGGCTCCCAGCTCCTCCTCCTCGGTGCTTGGTGGCCTGGTGAAGAGTGCTAACGAGCTAATGCCTCGTGTCAGGCCATCTTTTGGTTGCGTACCATGGTATCCGTACGGCCGATGACCTCAAAGGAGTAGTCCACACCCCCACCGGTCATTTCCACCAACACTTCATGGATGGGCTTATCGAAATCTTTAGGGTTGATGCAGTCAGTGGCTCCCAGCTGCTTGGCCTTGGCAAACTTGTCACTATTGATGTCCACAGCAATGATGCGGGAAGCTCCAGCCACCTTGCAGCCCATGACAACAGAGAGGCCAACTCCTCCGAGGCCGAAGACGGCACAGGTGGAGCCTGGTTCCACCTGTAACAACAACCACGTAAATGTGGCACTTGGTTACAGGCTAGGGAAGGTGCCATGCATTTCCTCATCGTCATGATTTCACCTAAGCCTCTTCTTGCAATTTAGAGATTACCTGCTGAGAAGGAATTTGCACATGCATACCTGCTAGTGCAGTAGCCATCTGTACTGTTATAATGCCACATGTAACTAAGAGAAATTGTCCCTAAAATACATTTCTGAGACCCAGTTTTCATTATATGTCTCAGCCTCAGTTTAGACACACCTTTTTTTAATGGTGCTTTATATTCCAGTGGTGTTAAGATTTGTACTGTCACTCAAATGGAGACAGTGCCAGGTATAAAACTCACATTCATATATTACTACAATTGCGAGTGCTGCCTATATAGGCCTCTGTGTATTCCTAGACTTCAGTTACAACAAAAAATGAACTCTGTTGTGACATTTTTCTATGTGTGATAAAGCTATGAGGGAAAACAGTATAGATAGTAATAAGCAATTTTACTGGATTTTGAATTGAAGACTTCTGAGTACCCTAGAGACGGAATCTGCAGTAGGCAAAGAACTAGTATCTTCTTCCCACACTGAACAGAACAGTCTATACCTCCTGGCTGCCATGCTGACAACCCACTTGCAGGCTACACATTCTTAAATAGACACCATAAAATATCAGAAACACCCACCACAATATTTACCTTGGCAGTCTGCAGAGCAGCCCCGTAACCAGTTGAAAATCCACAGCCAATTAGACAAACTTTTTCCAGAGGAGCAGCAGAATCGATTTTGGCCACAGCAGATTCATGCACTACTGTGTATTCAGTGAAGGTACTTGTACCAATAAAATGGTGAATTGCTTTTCCTTTACAAGTGAATCTGGTGGTGCCATCAGGCATTAATCCAGCACTTGTACCGAGGCTGTTTGAAAGATGACCAGAAATAATGGCAAGTGAAATTTGTTGTTTATAATCAGTTTTGGATAAAGTCAAATCAAATTAGGATTGTAAGTAATCCAGGAAAACTCACTCAGTTTTACTGCACAGGTTACCCTTGGTGTTTAAGCAGCTCTTGCACTCCCCACACTGTGGAATAAAGAGGGGAATAACCTTGTCTCCTAGAAATAAAACAGTAATGACAGATTAAAAAAGGCAAACAAGAAGCATGCAGGTAAAAACATGAAGCAAATGTATTTAATCCCCAGGCAAATATGCACTAGGAATGCAGCAATGGCTTTATTTCTTTCTGCTGTGTTTGTAAGATGAACTATCTCTCTGTGCTTTACAAAAGACATAATTAAGGCAATGTTATGGTAACTAATTTTGATATGCAAAATTTCTGGTGTGTTTCCACAGCATTGAGTCAGACCTATGTCATAAAACCATGTGACCTACTGACATTTCTGAAGTACTTACTCAGCAGTTTATTGCACCTTCTGTGTAAAAAGAAGGTAGTAATACACCTTCTTTCTGTAAAGAAACTGAGATAAAAATTGACATCCACTAGGACAGCAGACTGTAGTGCCAACATAACAGGGCTGTAAACCATGCATACAAAGAATGGTGAATTAAGCATGAAGGTGAATTTGCCAATCCTTTTGAGCACCTTTGCAGCAGTCCTATTACTGTTGCATTGAGTAAAGGTAGGTAAAATACTTGTCTGAGAAGCAGTGGCACACACAGTCGAAGCCAGCATCTCTAATTCTTTAGCACAATTATGTGATTAACAAAGTAGCACACAGCTTCCCAGTGCAATTTTTTACTCCTATGGTATTTCCACAGCAATGATATATGGTAAATACCTAATAATCTCTAATCAGGTATTTCCTAATACATATCAGTTTATGATTTGTCAGTTCTAAAATGTGGCTAATCCTTGACATATTGAAAGTAAAGGGAAATTTTTGATTTCCACCAAAAAATGAAAAATACCTACAGAACATTAAACCCCTCACTACCTCAACCCTGAGTTAACTTAGAACTGTGATATGGGCTTAATAATCATTTTGCTAAAAAAACGTTGCACAAGTTGAAGCCTATTTTTTCAGAACTTGGAGGTGTAAAATAAGCAATATCTGAGAAATGTGATTTTGTGTATGTATGTGTTCAGGCCTGATATTGCAGCTCACCTGCAAACATGGGGCAGCTAGAATTGGGCAACAGAGGGATTTATGAACCCAGACATAAGAGAAAAGGCAGCTAGAGCTGTGTTGTCACTGAAATTTGCAATATGCATATTTGTTTGGACTTGCAGCAGAAATCTCTTAATAATTTTTTTTGTTATACATACTAACCTACTTTGGACAGACTTCATACTTGTCAGTATGGAAATATAGAGCTGTTAAAAGTGGGCTACTCAGGTATCATAACAAACTGCCTGGAAAATGAATGATTCTATGCAGATTATTTTCACTATGTATTTTCTCTTAATAATTTAGCCCTTGTTAAAAAATTTTGGTCCTATAAAAGTGTAGAGGAATCCCATCTCATCTTGCAGCAGTTGGCTGAAAATTGTTGTCTTTCAATGACTATCTACACACTGTGGTTCAAAGAGAACATAGGGAGAGGAGCAGCTGGTCCAAATGGGTGTCCTCAGATCAATCCAGCCCTCAGGGAGCAGCACTGCCTCACCTACACTGGTGCTGCCCATATGCAGAGCCTTTGAGGTATCCTTGAAAAAAATGAAATTGGAATATTTTCCTGTGCAGTAAAAGTACTCACGAATGTAATAATCTTTGACTTAAGGAGGAGTCTGGAAACTCAGCACAGGGTTTGTTTTCAGTGCTGTTTCATACCTGGTTTGACTGAAGTCACTCCCTGCCCAACACTCTCCACCACACCAGCTGCTTCATGGCCAAGAATTATTGGAAAAGGCATAACCAGTGTACCAGTTATCACATGGTCATCAGAGCGGCAGATCCCAGTGGCCATGATCTGATTCACAGGAAAGACAAGAGTATTTCTGCATTTAACTATGTCAGGTCATATGCAGAAGTGAAATGTTATTCTACATTTGGAGAAGTCACTTGCTTCTCTCCAAAATCCAATATGCACACAACAAAAATACAGGTAAATAAAATTTACTTGTCTGATTTAAGATTTTCATGGTATTTATTAGTCTTTCATCTACAGGGGAAAGCTCCTTTGTGAATGTTTGCTATGCAGTACTGAGCTGTATAGGGAGTCAGATGGATTTTCTGTAGAACCAATGTTCTAGCAATATGATTATATAGGGAGAACACAGTAAATTAAATTATTCTTAATATTTATATATAAATTATTAAAAAGAAAAGTGTGTAATATTATATAAATATAAAATTATATAAATACAAATAAACTATCACATTATTTATAAACATAGAAATGTTGTGTATGTGTTATGTTTATCTTAATAAGATTATATGACAATAGATATTTTATATAAATGATGTATTATACAATGGTTTTATATCCTAGATAATTACATAATATTATTGTACTGTGTATACATTTGAAATATTTGTACATGTTGTATTAAAAAAATTTAGGCTACATAGTGTTTTATATGACATTTTGCCTTTTCTTGCAGCTAGAAGAGCACTATTTCTTTTGAAATATTCAGGTACGTGTTTACAACTTTTATTCTGACAAATGGATATGTCAACCCCATGAGAGTGTTTTCCTCATGTCTGTAACACTTGAAACTGCTCAAAAATTAAGGCAGCTGCTGAATTCCACTGAGGCCAACATCCAGGTAAAAAAAGGAAGCTCCTAGGCATAATGAGCTATTTCCTAGCACAGATTCAAACAAAGTAAAAGAAAATTTCTTGCTTCACCCTACAGGAAATTCTGATCTTTTTCCTTGTACTGTAATTTTTTCGAGCTATTAGAAAAACAGCTGTGTGTCAGCCCTGAAAAACATTTTTTAAAAAATACCTCCTTATCAAATGAAGAGCTTTAAATGATGTTCCATAAGAGCTCACTGATGAGTAACTACTTTCTAGTAGAATGTTTTCTGACTGGGTCTTAAAAATTTATAGATCTAATTCTGATTAAAAGCAACATAGAATTCAAGTCATAGGAGTTGTTTTAAATTTTACTTTCAATACCTTTATGCGAACTTCATGTTCTTTTGGTGGGGCAACTTCCACTTCCTCAATACTGAATGGTTTATTGGCTTCCCACAGCACTGCTGCCTTGCATTTAATAACCTGCAGAGCAAAGAAAACAGGAATGCCACTTGCTTTTTCAAGTCACCACACAGACATCCATTCTGCATGTGAAACTCCTGCTCATATTTGTGGAGAAGAGAGGGAAACTACAGGGAAGAAAACCAAAACAAACAACAAAAAAGTCAACACCAAAGGTCAGTGTAAGCCTATTTTTTCCCCCACCAATATCATGTCTGACTTTGCTCATATTTCTGTCACATTAAGTTTTCAGCTGCATGTTTAATAGTCTCGTAGGTAATGGGATACCTTACCCATTCTCACTGCTCTTTGCTAACTTCCTTGGTCGATTTCCATGTTGGATTACTTGTCTGTATTTGTATCTTCTTGAAGATGGTGTGCTAAATGATGTCACTTATCAGGCTGTGATAAAGTCTGTATACCGGAGAACTGTCTGTTTGGAACTGACAAAATTGCTAAAATGGAATTCAGAGCCTAGTACAGATTTATAAACATTCTAAGAGAGCCCAAGTTCAGCCATGAGGTGATGGCAAGCTGATGTAGCACTACACAGAGGTGATCTTGAAGAGTCCCTTTAGGTGCAGTATTATCCACACTAAGGTACCCTCCTTCTCAGAATGGATATCTAATTCAGGTGGATTTACTATCCAACTACCCAAGACAGTTTTTTTTTTCATCTCTTAGACTGAAGTTTGTCCATTAACTCTTCAGAGTAATGGCAGGCCTTAGGGCTCCTCTGACCACCTGCCACTGAGAGAAAAATGCACTCAGAAAGGAGAAGAGCATTGGCCACACACATCCCAGGCTCTCAAACAGGTTTCCTCCCTGCAAGCTCAATCCTGGTGTACGCAAAAGCTCCCTGTCCCCATAATTGCTGTTCTTCTTTGAAGGTGTTTAAAGATCTCATCCTATGTCTTTAAACAACCTCAGTCCCTGAAATATGGTTCTTCTGGCTGACACACTATAAAGTCCTGAGTCATTCTGTGAAGTCTATTGACTACAAGTGTTCAGGTGGCATTATCTTGAGAAGGAAGTGGAGGGGAATCAAATCCAGGATGCAAGAAGTTGAGCACATGCGTATTTATCCTGTGTGACTGGGACAACTTAACACCAGCATGCTGCAAAATTTGCAGGGGAAAACAACAAACAAGCAAATTTTTAGTATCAAAGCTTTTGAAGTAGAAGTGGAAATAATGTCTGATTAGCTACAACCTGAAAACTGGTAAGAAAGAAAATAATTACTAGGAAATATTAAACATATGAAATAAAATAGCAGACTTTCAGCAGCTAGACACAGAAGTGGGATGGGCACAATGCTTTGAAAAGACTGCCTCAAGAGATATTTGCAGTAAATTTAAATTTAATATTTAGATGCAAATGTGATTAGTGAAAAATTCATAATCACAATGTGGTCAAAGGTCACATTTCAAAGGGCACCAACTTACTTAAAAAAAAAAAAAAAAAAAAGACAGTTTGTATATTTATATTTTATCCCACATGATGATTTCATGACTTGCACATACAAAGCACATGTAGTGTTTCTAAGAACAAAGGCAGCCAAGAAGTGTGGATTATCAAGAACAAACCTCTCCTATAAATAGATATTAATTAATTATGTATTGTTCTGTCTGTTTAGTTCCTGTGAGCTTTTACAAATTACAACAGGATCCCATAGATGCAGCAACAGCAGCTATCACCCACTTCATCTGCTAAGACAAGCATTGCCTTAACAGTTTTTTCTCTGCTCATGTGTTCTACCAGCCATGTGAGTTACTGTGGCAGGAGAGGGCAAACACACCCTTGTACAGGACAGAAGGACTATGCTGCTTGGTTACATAAATTGCACTGTAACTCCCCTGTTATTCCAAGATAAACACAGTGAGATCAAAGCAGTTACGCTACATCACAACATTTACTGTGCTCCGTCCAGTGCTGAGTAGAGGACTGGACTTGGTGAATTTACCTACAAGTAAGCTACAATTAATTTTGCACTTGTAGTAACTCAGAGTTGAAGTGAGAAATTTTTCTTCCCTTTCTCTTTTAGTTTTAGGATAGTGAAGACAGCTGGCAGTAACAGAAAAGATCCTGTAACTATCTTAAGGCACATTCTAGCAAGGTGCATGCTTTTAGTTGTTTTCCATTTCTAGCAGCTTGTCCCTTAACCCCTTTTGCAGGTTCCTGCATGTCTGTTAGCACCTCACCAGCAAGAAGGAACGTGTGTTCGTATCAACCTCCATCTCTCTTCTCATTTAATTTCTAGCAATTAGTAACTACTCATTTCAATATCAGCTCAGTATTGCATTGCATGTGAAATTTACTTCTGGTCTTCATTAACTAAAGTTTGAGACTTGTTATATGTATATTCAAATTTAATGACTGTCCTAATGCCAGCATAATTCACCCTGAAATTTAACAAGATATTAGCTATATCTTTTTTTTTAGAAAACAAGCTAATAGAATTATAAATAAACTAAAAATAGTTTAAACTACTGTAGGATCTCAGAGTGGAAACTGATAGAGCAGATAAATATATTGATCTAAACACTTAGTATATTCTATCATGTTTTAAACTACCCAATCAGAGATTAAAAACAGTTTGCTAACCCAGAGGCGATGATATTCTTATTCTGGTACTGTTACCTTTTATTGCCTCAAATAAACTCTTCCCTGAGGAGTTAACCATTTCATAGGAAACTACAGCAACTTGCAAATAAAGGCAGCTCTTCTGTACTAGCTTCATCCTAAACTCTGATCTGCTATACCAGCAGGACTTAGTGTCCCTGCAAAGAATTCACATTTAGAAATGCATTACTCAGGTGCAGCAAAGAAACTTTCATAGTACAAGCTGTTTCTTACTTTGCCCGCCGTGCTCATGTTGACTGGTGTGTCTGTTTTGAATCTTGCCACTGCTGATTTCTTGCACCAAGAACTCGGTCACCCCCAGAGCAGCCGGGCTGCTGGTACCACAAGGCCTCTCCAGCACACTGGAAGCTGACTGTGCAAAGTTCTCCTGCAGGTGGACTGCTCTGATCTTTTAGCCAAGCCTCCCAGCTCAGAGTCCCACCCCTTAATCAAAAAAAGTGCTAGAATGAGAGTGAAACACTCTGATGAAACCTCACTCTTTCAGTGCTTCTGTCTTCCTCACTCCTTTGTCATGCTCTTCCCTACTCTTTTTTTTTTTTGCATGCTACCTGTGGTTGCTCTCAACATCATGGGACAAAAGCAACAGCCCTGCCTGGAAGCTATTTCCCTTTTTCCACCTCTCTGGAAGCTGTCCTCCAAACCCACTACTCTCAGTTGCACTGTAGGTGCAAAGAGAAACGGAGAGAGTGGCTCTTGAATTCATGGCAGCAGGGACACAATGAGAACATGAAAGCTTTGCTGATGAACTTTGGTGACACTTGTAAGAACCCAACTCTCATCTGTTAAAATGTGGGATTGTGCAAGCTGCTTAAGAAACATACACTGACTGTGTGGCTGTGGCTCTATCTGCTCCTGAATTATTAGTTTTACAGTCCAGCTATGCATTAATCTGTTGGAATGGCTTTCACTTCACTGTGTCCAAGGACAAGGTGCCAGTCATGCTGATGGCAAAACAAAAACCACTAAGTCTCAAGTGCTGCAACAGAATGTTTCTTACCACATGCAACAGCCTGCTTGTTTTGTGAGTGCCTGACCTGTTGGTTCCATCAACACCCACAAGCACAGCCCCCATCACTGCTCACATGCCCACACACTTGCCCTGTCCTGGCATGACATGCTGGTGCAAGGGATTGGGTTGAAGTCAGCACTGCATGCCTTTACTGAGGACTTGAAGCCTCATCCATTTTTAAATTATGCCCAACATTCTGAAATCAAAATTTTTCCTTCAGGAAACAAGTAAAAAAGAGATAAAATGCTACACATAATCTGACTAGTAATTACTAAGTATAGTAGTCTCTCATGTTTAGCTGTATGACTATAATTAATTCAAGAAGAGATTCTTCTCTTCCCTAGTTGTGCTGGCTGCACTATTTCTGATCCAGGCCAGGATGCCATTGGCCTTCTTGGGCACCTGTGCACACGCTGCCTCATGTTCAGCTGCTGTCAGTCAGCATACCCAGGTCCTTTTCCTTCAGGCAGCTTTTCCTCTAGCACTGCCTGGGCTTGTTGTTACTAAGGGCAGGACTTGGCCCTTGGTCTTGTTGAACCTCTGTGCTGGTTTTGCCTGGTGCAGAATTAGCTTTCATCACAGTAGCTGATTTGGGACTGGGTTTTGGATTTGTGCTGAACACAGGGATGATAATGCAGAGATGTTTTTCTAATTGCTAAGCATGGTTTACAGAGCCAAGACCTTTTCTGAGTTTCATGTGGCCACACTGATGAGGAAATTGGGGGTGCATGGGAGGTTGGGAGGAGACACAGCCCGGACAGGTGACCTAAATTGACCAAAGGGCTATCCCAGACCACATGACATCATGCTCAGTGTATAAAGTGGGGGAAGAAGGAGGAAGGCGTGGACATTTAGAGTGATGGCATTTGTCTTCCCAAGTCACCATTACACACAATGGGGCCCTGCTTCTGTTAATGTATTTATAGAAACATTTTTTATTGTCTTTAATGGCA
The DNA here is from genome assembly GCA_013389925.1 of Aegithalos caudatus. Lineage (NCBI taxonomy): Eukaryota > Metazoa > Chordata > Aves > Passeriformes > Aegithalidae > Aegithalos > Aegithalos caudatus. The sequence goes on along the minus strand of WEIU01017235.1, from coordinate 181,937 downwards.
ATAACCAGATTAAGTTCTAGTTGGGCTTTGGCCCTTCTAATTTTCTTCCTGTAAAAGCTTATAACATCCTTGTAATCCTTCTCCTTTCTTCCAAAGGCCATAAACTCTCAGTTTTTGTTCTGAGTTCCAGCCAAAGTTCTCCAGTCCTCTCAGGAGGTACGACCTAGAGATTTACATTTACTAAAATAAATTGTATCAGAAAGAAGTATTTCTAGCCCACTCTATTTCTTGATAATTATCTTTTTCCTTTCTTCCCTTTTTTTGTACTTCATGATTTTAGAGGTCTTTTCCAACCTTAACTGTTCTATGATTCTTCTAAAGTTCCCATCCCTTTTCCTTATTGGTTTATTTCTCATATCCCTTTATGTTTCCTTTCCCTTCCAAACTTCACTCATATCTTTAGCTATATGAATATCAAGGCCATGACTCTTTTTCTCCAGCTGAGAATACCGGATCAGACAGTGGACCCTGTCTGCAGCCTGTGCAGGGATAGGTGCCATGTTGTTGTGACAACAAAACAGACTGCACAGGGTTCAGGTGAAGCACAGACTTGCATAACATGTTGCAGAAGCTGCTTTATTTGCCTTGCTCTGCCCAATTCCTAAAGATAAATGAGGGTGAGGCTCCAGCTCGGGGCATACAGTGGCCCTGGCATGCAGGGAAACCACAGTGCCGCCCCTTTACAACTTGCTTGCACAGGCTCTCGGCTCAACCCTTTGCCAGAAAATATGTAGCTGATCCCTAGACCCCTCCACTTTTAGGGCTGTTCACTATGAAGAGAATTTTTCTTCATGTTTATCTACCTGTTGTGCAATTAAAATCTCTTCTTTCTGGTGACCAGGGGCATGATCCAAGGGAATGGCATGAAGTTGTGTCAGGGGAGGTTTAAGTTGAATATTAGAAAAAGGTTTTTCACCCAAAGGGTGGTTGGGCACTTGAACAGGCTCCCCAAGGCAGTGATCACAGCACCAGAGTTCAAGAGGGTATTGGACAGTACTCTCAGGCAAAGGGCTGCCCTGTGCAGAGGCAGGAGTTAGACTTTGGTGCACGTCCCTTCCAACTCAGGATAGCCTGTAATTCAATGGAAATACGATACATAATTCCTTTATCATTTTTTATCTCACTTTATCCAGCTGAACAAAATGCACTAATATCTCCTGTCCAGTGATTTATTAACCTCAGCAGTTTCCAGTGAAATGTGTGTCAGAGGCTGAAGACAAAGGATATACTGGAGGTGTTCATGCCTGGTGAGTTTGCGCACAAGAGAAATTAGAAGCAGTGGGCAAAGGCCTGTTCTTGCAGCTGCAGGTTATCTTCACTTGGGGACTGTAACTTGGGAAAATGTTATGAGACATTGACCATGCTCAGCAGATTGTAGCCATAGCTACAGTTTCTAACTGCAAGGCACTTGTAGGTGAAAGTGGTTCTTTACTGCCACTTCGCAGGCAGCACAGCCTGCTTCCCACTCCTTACTACTGCTAGGGCTGAGCAGCCTTGCATTGTTTGCTTGCCTGAAGCAGTGCATGATGTTGACTCCAAGTGAAGAGAGCTAGTGCTTTCTTTTAATGGAAAATTAGTTCTGCAGTGAACCTGGTTCTGTTTAACAGGAGACTAGTTTAACCACAGGTCAAGTGACCTAACTCTTTACAGAAAAAAACCACAAACTTTTAATGGCAGGTATGCATCACAAGTTTTACTGACAACTATACATTCTGTCCTACAAATAATAAAATGCACACTACCTTTAGCTAAAACTTTAGCATTTTTAAAAATAGGTTTCTTCTTCCTTATCTACCATGTTGATTTTTAAGCTTCCTGAAGTACCTTTCTTTCTTTCAGACAGTGACTTAGCTGTTAAGAAAAAAAAACCTTCTGAAGGGTGTTTAAATTAAAACTCCATCATTTCATCCCACTTTGTGATAGTGATTTCCAATTAACTCCTTATGAGTCACTTCTGAACAACTTGATAACACAAAAGCTCTGGGCCACACATGTTAGTAGAAGATAGGAAGAAAAGACCAACATTTCTGAAGTCCCACACTACACAGTATAGAAGCTGTGACTGCTCCAACTCCTTTGTATTTTTCCACCTGCATATTTAAGGATGTCCAAAAAATTAGGTATACAAAACTCTGCAAGTGCTCATTATTATTGAAGCACAGAGATTGAGCAGAACTAGCTGGCAGGGCAGGTTATGCTCTTTCAAAAAGCTTAGGAATCATATCTGAAGATTATACAAATGTGCATTACACAACAATGGAACTGAATTAAGCACATATGGGATGACATCCAGTTTTGTGAGAACATGAACAAAGACATACAGAAATAAACACCTTTCCAAAACACACAGAAAATAAATCAATTGCTCACAGGACAATGCCTTATTCATTTTAGTAAGCTGAAGAAAAGCTAAAGGTGGAAGCTGCCAAGTAGCTTGTGGGTTTAGAGCAAGTATTAGAAGAATTAGGAGGGGAAAATAATATCCAAGGAGAGTACTCAATCAAGTAGGAACACTCCTTTTTTAAATAATGCTTTTTCTTCTTTTTAGGTCTCTGAAAATATTGCGGCCAAGCAAGGCAAACAAGAAATTAAACAACACATCTTACATTACTTGAAGTAAAAATGCAGCAAAAGGGAATGAATATGAATCAAACATTTGATTATTTGGCTTTAGGATTGCCAGTATTAGATGCTGTTGTTCCAGCTAACAAAGCCACCTTCTTGGAAGAGCGACAGTTAAGGTACACATTCCAAAGATGGGCCAAAGTTTATTCAGCTTTCGATTTGGAAAACACACTGAAGTCCATCTCTGCTTTTCAGAGTAATTTATGACAAGAAGACCGTATGCTTACTGATAGCTTATTTTAAAACCTTCCTGCTGAATAATATGAACCAATACCAATAATGGTGCAGTGAACCTGTGATCTTTGGTGTGATCTACAGCACAGCCTGAGCAATAAAATGTTCTGTTTAAATCAAAGAAACACTGGAACTCTTCAAACTTTCCTGACCTTATCCTCAAGCTCTAAGGATTTTAGGAATGCCACATCCTGCACTCCTGCAGCTGACAGTCGCATTGCCCCAAGAGTGCCCTGAGCACATGTGCCTTGTCATACACACAGGATTTTGGAATAACCATCAGTGTGGATCCCCTTGGACAGCTACACCCCTGTGCAGCATGCCAGTGTGCACTGCAAAACCCACCATTGCTGTGGTTTTGTGACCAGGGGCCTCTGAGATGGGGCTGTTCACAGAAGATCTCTTCCACTCAGATGCTCTTCTGCAGAGTCGTGTCTAGAATCAAACACTATCAATCCATAAGCAAACATAAGGTCCATGAGCATATATTATGTCACGGGACATGTGGAAACCAAAGCAAATAAGGGGAAAGTACAGTAACCTGCAGCAGTAGTGTTTGGGAAATTGTCACAACATGGATGCAGATGAACACTGCTGGGGTCCCTGACTTCAAAAATCTGAACCAAGGGGATTGAGGCTCAGTGGAAAGGGAACAAAACAGGATTACTTATGGCATCTTGCTGTGATCTCCCCACTGCATGCAACTAGAAGGAAGTTTGTCCATTCAGCCAGAAGGTTTGACTTTCTGTCATAGCCCCTTCCCATTTTCTTTTTCTGATTCCTTGAGCCATACCTTCTTTACTGCCTTTTTAATGCTCTACTACACAGGTTTAAAGCTCTCTGGATGTATTCTGCTGCCCAGAATTGCTGAGCAATAGTTCTGCAATACCTGAAACTTTACAAAGCTTAGTGATGAAAGTCAGAGCTTTCCTAAGCACAGCAATGACGCCTGGTGGTGAAACACAGGGATCCTGTTCTTCTAGAGCTTCTGTGCAGATTGTCTTTTTAATGTTCTCTTCTTCAATATCGTGGTGGCCCAGGAACAAATCACACTGGAGGTCTCTAAATCTTGGTTAGACAAGGATGTCAGAGCAGATTTTCCCTGAGGACAGCAGGGTGAAGCAGAGAACTTCCCAGTGTGTTCTCCTACTGTTTAATTAACTTTGTACAGCTAAAGCTGGTTCAAAGAAAGATCTTTCTTTAAGAAGTGCCTGAAAGCACTGCATGTAAATATTTATTTCTGTTATCAGAAACAAATTCCTTGTCATTTCTTATTATAAAACAGGACAGTGATTAATCTCTGCTTCCAGTGTAATGCATTAGTGGGCCATTCCTGAAATATGCAAGAAACCATCTTGAAAATATTGAGAACAGCCAAGTCTGTAGATTGAAAATAAATAGTACATGTGCTTTCTTAAGTAGCATGCCACAAGCCAAACACCAGAGTGACAAACAGGGCTATAACTTGTATACAATATGTAAATCCAAAATGAAGAACAATTAAAAGTCCTCATCCTCACAGTGAGGAGTTTCTTCCTAATATCTAATCTAAATCCACCCTCTGTCAGTTAAAAGCCACTCTCCCTTGTCCTATCCCTACCCGTCCTTGTAAAAAGTCCCTCTACAGCTTTCCTGTAGGCCCCCTTCAAGCACTGGAAGGTGCTGTAAGGACCCCCCAGAGCCTTCTCTTCTCCTGGGCTTTACAGCCCCAGCTCTCCCAGCCTGTCTGCAGGAGAGGTGCTCCAGCACTCTTCATGCCCTCCTCTGGACTTGCTCAAACACATTCACGGGCTTCAGATGTTGTGAGCCACAGCTCTGGATGCAGCATTCCAGGTGGGCTCTCAGCAGAGCAGAGCAGAGCACGAGGACCACCTCCCTTGAGCTGCTGGCCACACTTCTTGTGATGGGGGACAGGAAGACAGGTGGGTGAAACAAGCAATGTATGAACAGGCAGCAGCTACACTGAGCTGCTGTGACACTGTGCAGTTGTGTGAGCAGCCTTTGCACAGCAAACATGTTTTCCTCTATTTCTCCATAGAGAGATTTAAACAGCTGAATTTAAAAATACCTGCATGTGTGAGGGTGTGTGTATCTAATTTCAATTAGTAAAGTTGTAAGGCTGTGTTTTAAGTTGCAGAACAATTGCTTTGGAACTCTTCTGTCATGTCTCTGGAAGTTCTCAGTTTATCTGAGCCATCTGCTCCTACACTCTGAAGCCTGAGTAAATGAGGCATATGTATGAAATATTCTTAAGAAAACCTTGGACAGACTGAGGAATCTTAGATCAGGTATAATAGGAGCTACGTGCATTAACATGCAGAACCTCAGCTGTAAAGGTGTAACTCCTTGCAATTTTACACATTTCAGTTAGAGAATCAGTGTAATACATGTTGGGTATACTTATGCTGCCTTTTTTGTTACAGAAATTAAACCAGCAATGCTTTTATGAAAAGGCTGATCTAATTTATGCAACAAAGCAATCACAGTTTTACAAAGCCTAAGAAAAGCCCTGGACTTTCAGGGCTTAAGGAACTTCAGCAACAAACCACAATTGATCCTTTCAACAGAAGAAACTTTTCTATTGGCCTTTTGGAAAGTGTAGAGAGAAGTGCACTGAGTGTGTAAGTCATAAGCAGTTGGTTGCCAAGCCTTTACAGACCATAGGGATCCACAGGGATCCCACTTGCAGCATCCACTTGAAGGCAGTAACAAGGAAGAGAGGAAGGAAAATGGGCACAAGGCAAGTCTCACTGAATCAGCCCTCTGACTGCAGCTCAGCAGAGAGGAACACTTAGGATGCCATGTCTTCATGCTCTTCAGGCATGAGAAACCTGTGTGAGAGCTGCACTTACACAGGCACTGCAGCTACCTGGCTACTCCCTGGAGAAGAAAGGGATAGGCAGGCTCATAGGGCTGGAGTACAGCCTCACTTCCAAGGTGTCCACTTCACTACTTCGACAAAGCACTAAAGACAGTTGATGAATCAGAACATCCAGCCAGACTAAGAATTTTTTTAAAAGGAAAAATATTTTATAGACAACACAATAGATACAGGATCATGTGATAATACAGGAATACTGAATCTGAGTGACCTGTAAGGAAGAGCTCCTCTCTCCTGGTGTTGTCCTGAGGCTGTGTGATAAATTTTGCTGAGAATATGAAGAAATAATCAAAAGAGATTGAGTCACCTCAGTGTATACCATGTGCCAACTAAGGCACATGACTTGCACCTTGTGCTAACACCCATCCTTCTCAAGCTCAAGTATAAAGCACTGGCTTAGCCCCACATTCATATTTCACCTACTGACCCCAGCTAGCTAAACACAATATATAAATCAGGCAATTCAGTTGATTGTCTGTTGAGATGCTCAGGAAAGTCAGAATTTTTGTTTTGAGTGTTCATGCACACTTTGCAGCAGGCACTAGTGGTACAGGTTTTGCAGCTAAAGGAACACGTGTCATTCTTTGCTTTTAAGAAAACTTTTGAACAGAAATGGAAACAAGAATGTATACATTAAAACAGTTAAGTACTAATGCTCTTGGCATTTACACCCAACTTGGTATGTATAAAAAATAATATTTAAAAAAATTAAATTAAACAGCTTCCCTGGGAAAAAATAAATGCTGCATTTACCATTAATTTCTTTTCTTTTTTTCTTTTTTTTTTTAAGCTATTATATTGAAATTTCAGGGTAAAAACCTGCATTTAACTTAACCCTTCATGCACAGAAACAGCTCTGGGACTACCGAGCACTGAGACAATTCAGCATTACAAGGGCTGCAGATGGTCTTTGAAGTAAAACTACTTCATGTCCCAGTTTTATTCCATGAACTCCATGTCTCATCTTTCCCATCATCCGATTTTGAAGGCTAGTTGCTGTCTGAGTCATTGTCTTCATCTTCTTTTCCAGACAGAGCATGTTTGGACGAATCATTGGCTTCTCCCAAAGGAACAGCCCCTTTCCTCTGTGGCAGGACACTGAAAAAGGCCTCCTTCCAGTCTCTCTTCTCCAGGTATGCAAGGATGATCTCAAACACTGCAACATCAGAAAAGCCCATCAGCTCTTTAACAGGGAGGTAAGTGAATTGCTGATAGCAGCACACCCCCAAATCCATCTTTACAGAGGTTTATGTGTATTCTCTTGAGGCATCCTCAGAGCAGAGCTAATGAAATGCAGGCAGAAACAGATTCTGCTACTACTGCAGCCTGAAGCCAAGCACATCCCGAGTCTCCAGCTGCATGACAGGATTTCTGTCAGGGTCTGAGACAAATAACCTCAGTCTCACCAGTACCTTCTGTACAGGCACCAATGCTTCCACATGTTTGACAGGAATCCTGCTGTGGGTGCACTTTAATTAAGGTTTTGACCTCTCCTATAATTAGCTCTAATTAGCTCTTCCTTTCTATATAAAGTAACAGCGAAAGATCTAATTTTAGAAACATGTCAAGTCTTACAAATACATAGGCTGTGATAATTTTTAAGTTCCGTGCCATACAATATTCTCCTCCATGCTTAAATAATGATTATTATCATGCAAATGTCAGCCTCGTTATTATAGCACTTTTAGAAAATAAAGTTATCACTGACCAATGTATTACATAAAAAAATAAACTTGAAAAAAAGCAGGGTAAGACAAGCTAAAGAACGTGCAGTGGGGCACAACAAAGACTTCGACATCATGTCAAAAATTTCCATGGAAGTCTGAGTAGGCTCCGTTTTGCATGTATTTTTGTTTAATGACACTGACAGACAATCTAATAATAAAGCTGAAAGTTTAAAAGGAGGAGGATTCAAGGCTTGGTTAAGCAATTGAATACTTCAATCAGAACCAGGAAATCAGGTAAAAATACATTTATGAAAATTCAGTAGTTGAGGTACTGCTGGTACCAACTGAGGAAAGTCTACAGGTACTGAGGCATTTACTGCTGAACAAAGCTGTCCAAAGAGGTGAAAACATCACAAACATTCATCCTCCCTTAACATAAAATGTGTACACTACAATAAAATACAATGTTGGATAGTTTTCAACATTTTACTCACTTATACAGTAAGCCTGGAAACAAGACAAGGATGGTAAGAAAGTCACAAGTAATCCTCAGGCAAGCCAAGAGGATACAATGTGCAGTTCTAAAGGGCTAAGACACCATCATTTACATTTAACCAGATCTATAATATTTAAAGGTAAGGGCAATTAGTGTATTCTGAAGACAACTAAATTCAAGAAATATCAACATAATAAAACAAGGTTTAAGTATCTGCACTACAGTGCAGAGGGTTCGAACTGTGACTATCACAGGTATATTCTAAAGTAATGTAATTATTTCATGATTTAGAACTTACCATGATTGACAGCTAACACTTTCCGACTGTTCATTTTGACAAAGTTTCCAAGTGGAAGCTGTGCATGACCAATTCCCAGCTCTACAGCTTTTTTGTAAGTAATTCCCTGGGGAAAAGATACCAAAACAAGTGAATTGAGAATTACTGTTTCAGATCAGCCCATACAGATTTACTACAAATATCATTTTCTGGCAAGAGTTTTGCTGCCATGATGTTGCTTTAGAAGTTGATTACAAAAAGAAACTTAGCCCAATTGGACAGCACCTGCCTCAAGGGCTACTAGCTCTGGAAGACTCACTACTTTCTATATATGTCACACTATGTCTCAGTACTTTCTATGTGTGTGACCTGTGGTCAAAAGGATTGTAAATGAAACCTGTTCATGCAGCTCAGCTCTAGAACCATCAGCCATAGCCTGTTTTAAAGGTGAGCTTATGTTAAAGTACAAAGTTATTGAGGCTGTAGTCACTTGGTATTTTTTCAGAGAAAGAGTAAAGGATATGAAAACTCTGAGAAAACCACAAGCGTTTTCCACATTTCTTCAACATTTCTTGGAATTCTTTTTTGAAGACGTTTTCTCATTATTGATTATGTTAGTTTACACATGTACAGCAATAATGTCAAATAAGGTGCCAAAAAAAAGCTGCAAAGAAACAGACCCACAGTTTACCTTGTGGTGATTGTGATCCACCAGTCCTCCAATCACATAGGCTTTCTTCTCATCAAGCTCTCTGAGAACATCTGGAGAATCTGAGGTAAGATATACTAGGTCTTCTTTCTTTATTAGCTCACTATAGTGCTCTGTTCTAATTTGGATATCCTCAAAAAAAGGTAGTTAAAAGAAGTTACATTCAACTGATGAATTGCTGGCCAAGCTTTACAGACCCAAGACGGGACTGGCAAAATAAATCCAACTGTATGTGGTCATTCCACATTCCTCCTTCACATTCAAATATGTAGCACAGTGCAGATTAACTTTCTTTGTAAATAATCCAGTCCCTAGAGCCCTGATTTGTAAAAACCAACAGGAAATTTTCTGAAACCCCAAAAGAACTTTACAAATCCTTATGTTCTTGTGAATCCCTTCAAACATTACCAAATTTCTCCTATGGATCCAAGTAATTTTCAAGTCCATTAAAAAAAGTGAACCCCAAAACAAGTGCTTAGTTAACATTAATTGTTTGGTAAGAGAAGTTTATGCTAAGCTCTCATGAAGCAGCTATTGCACAAGAACTGCTGGAAACAGGAATGCTTTTATTTGTTCTAAGTGCTCTTCCTCTGAAGTTGTTGGAATAATGGCTTAACAGGGAGCCACAAGGAAAACCAACATGAGTTTGACCATAAGGGAAGCTATGAAGTGTTGTCTCCAGAACACTTCAGTGCTGAGAGGCAACACGATGGAAGTGAAGGTGCACACGAGAGAATCACATCCCAACTGGCAAGTTTTATTTTGGACAAGGATAAAAGAGCACTGTGAAGACAGACAACTGCTGGAACTGCCTACATCAAGGAGTCCTGCTTCGTCTATCAGAAATGGAAATTGTTCAATAAAAGTAAGTGAAAATGGATCTGTGTGTAATTTTTCAAGCAAAAATCAAATCTAGATTCAAGAGAAGCTGTCTTTGGCTTATTTAAGTTAAATCAATTAGAAGGACAAAACCCTACATTTTTTCAAATATGCTATTGCTTACATGTATTAGAAAAACCCGTGTGGAAAAAAATCACGTTCTTCACAACTAACAGTATAGTTAACAACTACAACCAAGACTTTAACTTTTTATAGAAATACTCAATTATTCACCTTCCAATTCACCCATCCTTTGTCATTTTCATTCATGTTGGTCTTCAACTGTCCCCCGTGGCTGGTCAAGTAGAACTTCAAACAGAACAAACAAGAGATACAAAATACAGAAACATCAATTTGCTGCAATATTTCCTCTCTTTCTACCCTTACCTGCTAGCTAAAACTCTTCATATTTTTTAGATGGAGGTGGTACTAGGACCACATTCAGATAGTTAGTGATACATTTAAAAGACAAATAGAATGACTTTTTAAAAAATCTGCCACAGCTAAAACCAAGAGTATCAACAGCCTCTTAGTGGCATACGTGGATCTGGCACCTTTCATTTGCATGCACATACTGTTCCATATATAGGGGTATCTTTATAACATGTGGGTGTTACAATAAAAGTAGTTTTCTTATGAAAGAGGCAGCTTAAGTATTTTCTTTTCCTACTACAGTTCTCATGTTTGGTACTTGGCAACAGTCAGTGTTCAGTTTGTTCAAACATACCTGCACAGGATGGAATGCCTTGCGGTTTTCTGCGTAACATCTCTGAATCTGCTTGTGAAGCTTCTTAACGTCCTGTACACAACACAATTTGTTTTTATTTAGTCCCTCATAGAAACCATCACAAAATGCTTTATGATGAGCCAGTCAGAAACTAAAGAGAGAAAAAGGAAACTTTTAACTCGCAAAAGTGACTACTTAGAGAATGTGGGCATCAGATCCTGAGAGAAAAAACACCCACTGTGAGGGGATTATGCTGACAAGGAGACATACACATCTTCCACACAGGTGATCTTACACACCCCTGTGCATATGCTTGATGTACATCATTCTAGGAAAAAAAATCACAGGGGTTTAATTAACATACAAAATTAATCAGAGGAATCAAACAGGTTTATCACTGTGACAATACTTGGTCTTTAACCCACAGGAAAACCCTGAGAAGATTCAGTCTATATTTAAGAAAATTAAATACGCCTAGTTATTCTGAAGTTCCTTTTACCTTTAACACCATCAGGTCATCAAAGCTGCAGTCCACAATGAGGCGAAGTGTGCTAGGAACAACCTCCCTGCGCATGCACTTTCTGTCATTCCCCTCACCACTGGAATCCAATTTTGACTGACGTTCTAGTTTTCTCTTCTGGCGTTTTTCTTTTCGTTTCTGCCTAAATAAACAAACAAATCAATCCTCAAAAAGTGCTGCCAAATCTGCTGAGGTACCGTGTTAGGCACACAAATGCAGACTTCTAGGGCCAAAGTGGTTGCCCTGTGACTGTGATAGTTTAAACTCAGCCTGTTGCCTGCATTCATGCTACACTGAGAGCAGCAGAAAACATGCCCCCATCTTTGTGAAGTTCTGTAAACACCCACAAAGAGACATCTGACACAAATTCAATTAACTCAGTACTGGACGTCTCACAGATTCAACGGTGCTCTGAGTCAAGTCTCATAACAGAACCAAAATGATTGACAAAATCACAGTATCAGGATCAGAATGAGGAAGGCAATTTACATCCTGTTTCATTGAACAGCTTTTCAAAAGGCTTCTGAAGAAATTGTTCCATCCTCCTGTCCTCCTGATAGGAGCAGGCAGTTGGGAGATCAAATTTCAGAGACATCAATAACCAATGTCCAGAGCACCGGGCAGTCAGTGGGATAAGAAGAAACCACCATCAATGCATTTGCAGATACATTTCCCTCAGCACAAGGAAACAGAAGCTCTATGTAAGTCAATATAACTTGTAGCACAGCACTTCATGTGTCAAATGAAGCTGCTTTTACTCAGTGTCTTTATAAGATTCTCAAGTCTGGAAGACCAGAAGAGGTGCAGCCCATTCTGAAAGGAACAAGGCCACACGTTGTTTCCCTTCTGACAAATGAAAAACGTGCACGTGTGAATCCCTCCTGACCTCCTCTAGAAGCCGAGGAACAATTCTAGTATGAGGAGGAGATGCTTACCTCTACAGCCTCTCCAAGTGCAGATGAAGTAGCCTGGGCTACTGCTTTAAAACTGGTGTGGGAGAAAACTGGTTCAACTGCCTTGATTTCATGAAGTATTCACAAGCAAATTCTGCTGACACGCCGTTATTATTAGCACTAAAAATTACACGTGACCCATGGGAAGCTCCTTTGCAAACCATACCTCCGTAGATCTTTCTGTTCTTCCCACTGCTTCTGCTTCAACAGCTTCTTCCTTTGTCTCTTGGACATGGACTCGAGGCATTCCTCCTTGCCCGAGCCTGCCTCCAGTCTCTCTACTGGACTGTCATTTGACTTCACCTTTCCTTCCACATCAGGAACTTCAGGGAGCGGGGTATTTTCCATTGGCACCTCCCAATTGTCTGTGGGTGTTTCAGACGACATTAGCTTTTGGCCGGGTTTTCTGACTTGTTTCTCAACACGTGCCGGGTATTTCATTAAAAGCAAGTTTTCTGCTCACCAGTTCTCTAGGAAACAAAGTGATAGGAGCGTCATTAACAAGATGCTCAACTAGAACAAGTACCACTCAACATCATCATGAATAAAGAATAAGACCTTTGTTTGTTTAAAGCTTCTGCAAATAGTAACACAGAACATCCTAGAAATATGATAATCTATTCTGCCTGCTAGATATGCAGGTAATGAACAGTTTCTAAATAAAAACTTGCAGAAAAACAACAGCATAAAATTAGGGAATTACACTGAATCAAATGTAATAGAAAAAAAAAGCATTAGCAGTATGTGTACACAAACACAAAAAATTAAATACATATCTTGCAATATAACTACAGCAGCATGTCGGAGAAATGTAATTTTAAAGTCACTACAGCCATTTGAGGAAAAAAAAAAAAGAAGTGTGAACGAGCTGTACTTCAAAATTAAATTTTATTTATCCTGAAAACAGATAACACTGGACAGTAACAGACACCGGCCACTGTCAGTAGACAAATACAAGTAAATGGATGAGCAATAGTTATTCAGCAAAACACTCTCGGTTCAAATCAATTACAACTATAACCACTCCTTTAACAATGGCAAGCACGGGTTTTCCGCACTGGCAGCACATCCACACAATTCTCCAAGGACAACTTCACCGGAGAACCCTGCATCTACAGCAGGCAGGAAAGAGCAACCCCCTGGCTTCCTGCGGCGGCAGGAGAGACAGAAAACACACAGGACATCACAAAACCAGCGGAGGTTTTGCTGGCCCATCCCGATTTCCCTGTCTGACCGCGTTCACACACCAGGCCTGCGCGCACACCTGCGTGCGTACATGTAGGCACACGGACACATAGATCTACACACGCAAGCGCACGTGTATCTGTACACGGACACGCCATAAGCCGCTCATGAGTGCCCCCGGAGGGCCGTGTCCCGCCCCGGCGGCTGGGCCGGGCGCGGTGCGNGGCTGTCACGTGACACCGCCGGGCAGGGCGCCCCCCAGCGGCGGGTGGTGTCAGGGCACACCCCCACCGCACCCCCACCCCCAGCCGTTGCTTTGGGGGCTCCGTGGGGATAAAGGGCGGAGAAAAGGAAGGGAAAGCCTTATTTTTATCTGATGGTTCTGATGGCACCGCTGAGTTCACGCAGGGGCCAGCGAAGTATTTTTAACTGGTGGCATTCCTCAGGGCAGATTTGTAGCTGCAGAGTCCCCCGGCAGTGCCGTACTCCCTCCGCCCCTGCAAGAGTGGTACGCGCCTTCGTGCTTCCTATTTTTAAAGGCCGCCGACAATTACCTTCTTCAACTCCGGTCTCGGTGCCCGGCGAAGGGCAGCGTTCTTTGGCCACCAGATAACTTCATGGAAGAATGCTGCCCTATTACAGGAGTCGGTTCTGGAGACTGGGATTATATTCTATGGGAACAATGTATTTTGGGCAGCCTGAGTATGTGGATGTCTGTTTGCCCCTGGTTAACGAGGCACACAAAGTTAGCAAACACACGAGCGTGCGCTACCATAATCCCCTTTTCATGTGCATCAATGTTTATCTCAGGTTTCATTGGTGCCAGATATACACACTCGTACAGTTTTAGTGCTGGTTTCAGGTTCGCTACAGCTGTGTTGCACTCACAAAACTCTGTGGTGTCACTATAGCGAGACACTGACCTTTCAACTGCTGTTGGAATTTAATATTTGCTGTAGTATTTGATCTAATTTGTGATTCCTCTTCAGTGCATTGCCTTAAAAATAGCTAGATTTGCATTTGCTGGGGTCTATTTAAAACCTCACTCGTGTTACTATTAATATCTAGCTTGACACACCAGCATCACAAGAGTCCAAATGCTCCAGTCTCCCTGTGGAGAATCCTTTGGTGTTTTTTGGTCACTGAAAGGCAGCAGAAGAGTTACCAATAGNTTTTTTTTTTTTAACAAAAGCAGAAGACATGAGACAAAGTCAGGTAACATTGAGATGTGCTTTTTCCTAGAATGAAGAAACTGCTTACGCAGTTTGTTTTTCTCACAGTGCACTCTGCACAGCGTCACTGTGGCTCATCCAGCCCCCGTGTCCTCAGACACTGACACAGGGTAATGCAATGTTTTCTGAAGTCTGCCACGTGCCAAGCAGTGACAAAGTGAAATGAAGAACTGAGCAGTTGCAAATATTGAGAAAGAGCTGTCTAAATTTCATTATTTTGATAGGGCCTTAATGTGACTTTTTCAAGATGCTGATCCCAATGGTGAGTCACCCTCCCCCCCAGCTACAGAAAGAATTAAATACTCCACAGCTTAAAGCTGCAGCTCAAGAGGCAGACCATGGAGAAGGAAAATGATACTCAGGGGAGGCTCAGGTATGGACAATGACATTACTCCCTGTGGGCTGGGTCTGACTGCAGCACTCTTGAGGAAGCCTTAGGGTACAAACCGTCTTTGGCCAGTGGCTTGGATGGGCATCTGTGACCCCCTTCCCCCTGTGGCAGAAAAAGGGGTGTCTTATTCACCCAAAACCTGGGAGCTGGGGACACATGAGCACCAGCTGAAGGGCAAAGATGCACTTGGGTACTTTGGTGATCACACCTGAAGGTTTGAGTTGAAAAGCAAGGTCTTTGTGCTGTTGCTTGAAAAGAGAAGACAGAAAGAAACATTTTGTTGACCTCAGAACATGGGAGGAAATCTCATTAGTTTTATTAGGCTGTAAAAGATATGAACCCTATAGTTTGGACTCTGGAAATGTACAGCAGCAGGAATACTTTGACCCCAGTCCATATGCCAGCATGGCATATGGATGTGAAGATGTGAAGCATCCATGAGGGGCTGATCCCACATCCTGTGTGTGGTGTGGACTTTGGTGGGCACAGTGCTGGTTTCACTGATGTGATCTGACTGAGGGGAAGTCACTGCTGATTAACTCTGGCCATAACTAAGGTGAGGCTCAGGCCTCCTGATTCTGAGACATCTAAAGAGCACTCCAACTCATTATAGGTATGCCTATGGGTATATAAATGTGTGTGCACATGGAAATATAAGAACAACATTTCTTTACATGGCAATTACGTCCTTAGTTCTATAATTGCACTGCTACAGTGGTGTCCAAAGAGCACGTGGGTTTATGTCAGCAGGGGATCTGGCCAGGGATATTCTAACAGAGGCCTTTTAAAATATATTTATTATTTGAAGGAAGTAAATTTATTGTGTCACAAGAGCATAGAAAGAGGACAATTGCTCTTCTACAGATTTTAGACCAACGTCACTTTCCCCTTCTGAGCAAAGTGTCAACGCTGCTTTTCTTGAGCAGGATCTGTATCTCTGGTCTTCCTCTAGACAGAATTGGTTTTGCACCAAGGTAGTATCCTTATTTTTTTCAAAACAGCACAGGAAGCCTGGCAAGCTCCTTGTTTACTAAATGCAGCAAAAGGAGTCCTCTGCCTCAGCCCCTTGAGTTCTGGAGCATGTCACAGCCTGTGCTGAGAAAGAAACATAACCAGCCACAAATGGGGAAGAAGCAATAGCAGACCCCTGGGGTTTCCTGATCTCTTCCCTCCCATCTGTGCACACATACAAACAAAATACAGGGAGAGGCCTTGGGGGAACTTCTACAAGGTCCGGATGAGCACGGGGGAGAAGCAGTGGCATGGACCTGTTGTTTCCCACTGCTGGGCAATGATCCACATCCACTGTGTTCGACTTCTCTTTTACCACAAGAAAATAGAGGAGGCATTTTATACCCCTCAAGGTGAAGGCTGTTCTCACTTTACCACCCCTTACAGAGGATGTGGTGGCAGAAGTGGCCCTCCGGGAGCATCTAAACACAGCCTGGGGTGGAACTTGCTGGGTTGGGGAGTTCGTAGATCACAGTCAGGTGAAAGCAATCTGTGGAAGTGGAGTGGAAGACTGTGGTGATGGCTCACTTGTGTGTTTTCTTTACAGGCAGGAGCAGATCCTGCCTCCTCACAGAACTGAGAAGGCTCTGTGTTGGGAGGGAGGCATGCAGCCTCACAGGCTGCGTGCCAGGGCGTGCCAAGAAACACGGGGGGTTGGCCTGCTGCCCCACTGACACCTGAGGGACAGCTGAAGGACATCCATTAACCAGCCCTGTGGCCATGAGGTTAGTGTGAGAGGGCCTGGGATTTACTGTCAGAGGAAACAGGGAAGCACGTGGGTTAATCAGCCAGGGCCTTTTCAAGGGAGGCGGTGAAGTAAGCACAAGAAAAGGGGAAAGGGCTTGGTTTGCCCTGCTCCCAGATCTTGCCAAGAAGGTACCCTTCACTGAGATGGGACAAAATATCTTGCTTTATCTCATCTTTCAGGCTCTAACCTCTGCCACTGCAATGATGTAAAATGGGGGCTGGGGCTGCTGAAAAAAAGAAACTTGATTTAGTACAGTACAATGTAGCAGGTACTGCAATCACGTCTGAGTCTGTAATGAAGTTGGATCAGTTTTTGGGATGGCAAATCCCATGTAATAAATCCCATGTACTTCAGCTTCCAGGAAGACCCTTAAAAAACCTTTGCTTCTGTGGTTCCTCACAGAGAGGATGACAGATGATGCAAGACAGTGGACACAATGGTCAGGATCAGGAGCGGCAGACCCGACTGCCATTTCATTCAGAGAGAGGAATGGTGGCAGGATCTCCTGGTTCTACCAGCACTGAAGGTGGGCTCTGCTGCTTAGAAATGGGTCTGTGTGGGCTCAGTATTCAAAAATTAGGTGATCAGTAAAATGGGGTAGAAACCACGAGTTACCTTAGTTCTTAATAATTAACTGGAAGTCCTTTCATGAACTTAGTACCTGAGTGTGGAATTTGGAATCTGACCTTTACTACATCTAGATAAACAGTGTGGCCAAGCCTGTGGCTCTCTCTGCAAGCTTTACTCTCAGCTGACTTCTTGGAGATTCTCACACTTCATGCTGCAGTCAGGAGCTCGGCAGAGTCCAGCATGATTCTTCTTACAGTGCTGTTCCTTTGCATCATTTCCACCTACTCAGCCTCTGTTAAAGGTAGGTCTGTACTGGGCTTGGTTCAGCTTCTGCCTCAGCAGAGGCATCACCAGCATGTATGCAGATCTGTTTTGCCTCAAAAATTATCAGCTTTACTCAGACATGCTTGAGTAATACAAGATGCATTTAGTAGTTAGGTTTGAGTGCTCGTGGCATTCCTCTCAGCAGAGGTGATGGAGGAGATGACGTTTTCAAGTGCACAGGGCCAGTGGTGTGACCAGGAGATCAGGGATCTTGACCTTGCTTAATCAGGGCTTACTGTGGGGGCACCGACTTCAAAGGCACTTTTCACACGCTCAGAAGTTAAACACATGGAGTGCTCTGGTGGAGCAGAGCCAGGAAGTGCTCAGGGCTCTCCAGGTTTCAGCCTCTGAGCAGTTGACTCAGCTACCACTGAAGTCAGTAAGAAGCATCCTATTAATTTCATGAGAACCTTGCTCTGTAGTGAGTCTTGAAAATCTGGGTGTCTGCAGAAACCCTGTGAGCAGAGCTTTACCCAGGTGTCCTGACAAAGTCAAGGGTATAAAATCTTGGAGACTGTGTATGAAGCAAGGAAAGGTGTCTGTAGTAGTGACCCATCATTGTGATGATGTGAAATACAACTTTGCATCAAATTTAGAGGAACAGCAACGTTATAACATAAGCTGAGGTTTTAGTTTAATGAGGATGTCTTCATCATGAGGAGAAGCAGGAGGACACCATCCTGGGTTAAGCTGCTAAAAAGGCTGTAGAGGTGAGGTGCTCTCATGGGTGCCATCTCCTGCTTCCTGCAGGGAATCCAGGGCACAGTGTAAGCACAGAGCAGCAATCCTCCTTCCTCCCTGCTTCTGTACATCCTCATGGCAGGAGTTGTAAAGGAGAGAAATTTGCAGGCCATGCCTTTACCTGTGAGTTTATTTCATGAGGCTGCCACGTTCAGTTTATGACTAGGTACCAGAGTGCCACATTTCTGGTGTCTGATCTTCCCAGCTTCCCCTTAATATCAATTAAACAAAGCGTCTTGATATGAAGTAATATTTTCTTGTCACATCCCCAGGATACTGAGTATTTTCTCTTTAATTATTCCCTTCAGCTCTGCCACATTTCCTCTCTCTCTCTTGTGCAGAGAGATTGAGAGCTAAATTCCTGGCCCAAAGGCCACTTTAGGGTTTTAGTGTGAGAGCTGGGATTAGGATTAGTGTTTTACCTTTTCATCAAGCCATACTGCCTTTTGGAAACATTGAAACATTATTCTATTCAATTCAAGTAGGTAAGCACACATAAAACTTTCCTACTGCAGTTCCACTTCAAAAATGTTTTCAAATAAGCGGATGGGGTTTGCTTTTTAAAGCTATCTGGTATCAGAGACAGTGGCAAATATGATTTATGAAGGTAGAGCTAGCAAGTAGTTAGAGAGACACATGCTGTGCATGCCATATGTATTAATAAAAGGCACAGGACTTGACAGCTGTCTCTACTCATGCAGTGTAACCTTCTGTATTATACAGTATCATGATTTAATTATAGACTTGGCATGTTACCCTTAATGACAGACACTTAACATTACTAGTCAAACTATGTGTTATGCACTGCACCTTGGAAGCAGCACTTCTGACCCCCAGAGAGCATGGCTGGGCCGATGGCAGTCTGTGTGTCCGTCTCTCCTCCCTTCTCAGGCGGTGGGACACTTGCCATCAGCTGAAATGTCAATGGCTGCACAGGCAGCAAGGATCCCAGTGCTGTGCTGAATACAAAGGAAGGAGCTTCTAAAAGGAGGGCTTTCTATGGAGAAGAGTTTCTATCAGAAAGGTGTTGCAATATTCCTTTCAAAATAGTACTGATGTTTTCGTGGAAGTCGGCATGAAAATTTCGTTGTGCTGTTTTGAATACTGGTTCTGGTCAGTGACCCTGTATCTCTGTCTCTCATCTGTCAAGATCTCCCTTGACTCAACCTGACCACGCTATTCAAGTTGTCTCTCTTGGCTTCCCCATTTCTGCAGGGATAAGTGCTAACTCTTTGGGACTGCTTTCAATCGTGCCTCATCCCTGCTGCTTCTCTTATCATGATCCACTGTTGGCCTACCCATTCCCAGTCTGGAAATTAAAGGTGTCTTCTGACCTGGCTCATGCAGCGTTTTCTGTGTGTGAAATGGTGAAAGCTTTCAAAACCATGTTTTTCTAGCTCCCAGGAATACTTTGCAATTATTTGTTTCTTTCATGACACTTGCAAGAAGCCGCTGCATCATTTGCTCATCTGTTTCCTTTAGGATGGAACAGCTCTTTTGTATGTGGGGACAAGCAAATGCCAAAAGGGAGGAAGAGGGAAGGAACTCTTACAAAAGGAGAATAAAACCATGTGTGTGTTCAGTTGTGGGGAAAGGAAGAGGGTAGGTGAAAGGTGTTTTTAACTGAAAATAGGGAGGGAGCAAAACCACAACATGCACCTTAACTAATAAGACACTTGTCTCTGAGCACCCAGATAATTTCTCTTGGATATGTTATTCCCCTACTTTTTTCCTTTAGATGGGGCTGTATTTAGAATGCACCTAGCAGTTTCTGCTGCAAATGAGGGACATTTTGAACCAGGAAGCAGCTGGCTCCAAGGGACTGCAGGGAGCCAGGGGTGTCCCTGAAGGGCATAGCCACCTCTGAGAAGGCACTGAGCACCCTCTGCTCTCGAGGGTAAGGTAGCTTCAGAGCAGGGAACTGGGGAAGGAAATTGGCTAGGAAATTCACAGTAAATCTGCAGGAAGGGTTGTATGCCTCTGGGTGACTTTGTTTTGAAACAGACACACAGGACATGCAAACCCCATTGTGCCAACATTAATCCTTCAGCCTTCCTGGGGAAAAAAAAATCAATAGTTACAGCTTTGGCCTCTCACATGCAAACAGGCTGCGCCCACTGGGATCACCAGACTTGCTGCACCACATCCCAAGCTGGCATAAAGTATAAGTCCATTTAGTTCTGTAACTTTGCCAGTTTACACAGCTTGCAGACTAAACTTGGTGGAGTGTCCTCAGGGAAAGGTTCTTTGAAGCTGACCTTAATCCACTCCCATGGTATCTGAGTGAATAGGGGAAGGATGTGAGCAAAATCTTAGTGAAGCAGG
Source organism: Aegithalos caudatus (assembly GCA_013389925.1). Lineage (NCBI taxonomy): Eukaryota > Metazoa > Chordata > Aves > Passeriformes > Aegithalidae > Aegithalos > Aegithalos caudatus. Next base: position 161,442 of record WEIU01017235.1, on the reverse strand, counting down.
GGTTTTGGACTCTTCAAGAACTGCAGAATGTATCCATCCAGCCATGATGGAACTATCCTGTGCACCCACCTAAATGGGCTTTAAAATATTAAAGTGAAATAAGACTGTTTTTCCTTTCTATCAATGCAGTGATTTGAAATTTATTTAAGTGAGTTAGATAAAACAGAGGGATATAACATAAATCAGGACAGCCTGAAGAATCTCTGCAGGTGACTTGGAAGATACAGATTCCATTACAGCATGCATAAGGATTTTTCTGAGATGTTGCGAGAGATTTTTCTTCTTTCCCCCGCCCTTTCCTGCACTTGTCATAAGACTGAGATGCATCTCCCTGAGGACAGTACTTTGTGTTTCTTAGATTAACTCTGTTGTGAACTTGTTGTTTCTGCTCTGTACCTCCTGAACTCCATGAAGAAATTTCCAGTGCACTCAGTGGTGCAGCATTTGGGTGTGTGAGGCTGGCTGTGCTGCTTACAGATAGCACCTAAGGTCACTATTTGTGTGCTTGCTTTGAGAATGTTAGGAGCACTTAGTGTGCAGCCACCTTCCCTTCCCTTCCCTTCCCTTCCCTTCCCTTCCCTTCCCTTCCCTT